>OV725079.1:2119177-2143240 GCA_928085145.1 Nezara viridula
CTTTGTTGGGTCAAAAGGATTCCATGGAAATTTCTCAGCTTGTTTTGGAGTCATCGCTTGGATGGAGAAGTTCCAACTCGGAAGATTACCGCTCTCTATTGCGTTGTAAAGGTCCCGGATGAAATAGTCCGGGTCTTGGCCTGCCATTAGAGTCCCCTGTTGTGGTGTCAGATTCTGGATACCTTGGTTTGTCTACGGAACATAACATTAATATAGAATTCTTTTTATTTTTGTCATGTTCAGTCATATTAATTCAAGATCCGAATAAAATTTGTGTAACTTATTTGAAAAACAAAACTTGTAGTCGTACAACTTTATAATATCCAAACTTAGTATTCGATTTGCTCTAATCTACCCACTCAAATTAGGAGGGTTTGAAAATAGCGCCCATTAAAAGGAGAAACTAATTCGTTAAAATCACATTTTAAGATAATTTGTTTCAAGCCAACTGTAGTAGACATCCCCCTGTATTTACTCCTTTATGTGACATTGTGTGGGGGAATGAGAAGGAATATATAGAAATGTGAGGTTGCACGATGAATTGTTCTCAATTATGCAGTGGACAAATTATTCATTGAAAAGTCTCGTATCGATAAACAATCGATGGAGGAAGAAGGTTGGAATAGAACGAAGCAGGTAGCAACAGCTGGAGGAGGACGCTGGAGAGAAGAGAAGGCACTCTAGGCCTGGACAGGAAGAAAGGAGGTTGTCAGAAGTGAGAGGCACAGCATTGAAGATAAAGAAGATCAAGCCTAAAGTTACAAGACTATAATAGATTCACTTATTACAGTTGTAAAAATAAATTGTTTTGTTAGACAGGAGTGAAAAGTCATTTATTTATTTAATTGTCCCATAGGCCTCACAATTGAAAAATAATATACCAGGTGAGTCAATTCATTCAAAGTGTATTTACTCAGTCCGACATTATACATATATATGTTCTTATTGTTTCTTCTCACTCAGTGTCACAAAAGTATTAGGTTCCCGAATTCCCAACAACAGTTAAACTCATTCAAAAAGTCTATATCCAGTGCCGGGGTTCAGTTTTAATATTCACCAGTGTAAATAACCTAGTCCCCGATAAGCGGAAGGAATATTTACAATTCCCGCCTAAAAGAATATTTAAAATTAAAATTAACATGTTATTTACACAACATGACACTGCACATCTCCAGATGCTAAACCTTTTTCTTTTAAAATTATTATTATTAACCTATTAAACTTAAAATCATCTTATATGGTCTATGGAATTCGTGAGTTCTAAACAATCTATCTACTAATTCAGGAAAACAAAGGTCTGAAATAGCGACGCAACTCGCATTTCATTAATTTACAATCTCTCCCCATTTTTCTCATTTTCCTTCAATATATTAGAACTAGATATTTATAGATGTGAATAAATCGTAATTCATGTATTATTTATTGTTTAATGAATAATATTCAACAATTATAAGTACAACCTTGCACATCAACTGTCCAGTATATTATTGGAAGTATAACTTTGTAGTTGTAATTAAGAATTCATTTATTGTTTAATGAAAAATATTTAAAAATTATTACTAAAACTAGTAAAACCCAGTGAGAACACATTATATATGGTAATTATATAGATGAGGGCCGCACGGGTTACGCTTAGTTCACAATCACTTCAGTCACACTTGTTCTTGAAATGCCTGAAAACAATCTTTTTGATCAATCTTAATGCATTCGATACGATATTCTGTGCCATAAATATTTTTGAGGGAGACTCATTTTGAGGGAATTTTATATTTTTGAGGAGGAACATTTCGACATAGTTGTGAATTTTTAAGTGGAAAGGTTCAAAATAGAGAACTGAGGGGAATACATGGATCAGACCAAAGGAATTGTAATTGTATATGGTCTAGGATTTTTCTAATTCTACTTTCGCTTGCAGTATTTTTAAGAATAGGAAAATAATACAATTTCTGGAGAGGGGAGATGATTCATGCGCCATCGACCTTGAGGTGGGATCGGAACCACTAGACACTATGGTCATGTGTTTAGGTTGTCCGTTAAAAGTTATGTAATGATTTTTTGTTTGAACGGCTAGATATATTTTTAAGTTTAATAGTTAAAATTATTCGGTGGGATCCCCTGAGTGTTTTAAAAACAATTTGAGCCAAACATACTGACTCATGATAAAATGTGTTTATTCGATTTGCAAAAAGCTTTCTAACGGTTTTTTAAGCTAATGGCTGGATCAATTTTTAAATTTGATGTATCAAATTATGACCTATGAACGCTGTAAAACATTAAATAAGAATTGTAAACAATTTTCAAAAGTTAAAACCATCATACAGACAAATTCTTGACTTGTCGTATTTCGTCATTCTTCCATTATATTTTCTGTTTTTTAAGTAATAACAGCATTAACTAGGTACAGATACTCACCCGTAGATGAAACCTTGCATACGTGATAGTTCCGTTGGCATTGACCAAAAAGAAAGTGTTGATTCCATAGCCGTGCATGTGCCTATAACCGTTGGGGATACCTCGATCCGAGAACAACATCATCACCTGGAAAGTTGTCTCTGGAACCAGGGAGATAAAGTCCCACATGGCGTTGGGGTCCTGCGGAAAATTTCATTTATTTTTAATTTTAGATCTCTTTTTTTTTAAAATAATTGTTTATTTATATTTATCCTCACCAACAGATGTGTCATCGGGTTTCTCCTCATAGCATGGATAAGGTTTGGGAACCTTATGGCGTCACGGACGAAAAACACTGGTG
Organism: Nezara viridula; assembly: GCA_928085145.1. Classification (NCBI taxonomy): domain Eukaryota; kingdom Metazoa; phylum Arthropoda; class Insecta; order Hemiptera; family Pentatomidae; genus Nezara; species Nezara viridula. The sequence continues at coordinate 2,121,930 of OV725079.1, forward strand.
AGTTATTGCAGACAAGATCCCAAATACCATCTGGAGTGTAGAACTTGAGAGCAAATCCACGAGTGTCCCTTTAGAAATTTTAAGTTTATTTGTTAAAAATGACAAGGAATAAAGTAAGTGAAAAAGTATTCGAATACATCATCTTGCTTCCTCGATACGGAAGGTAGGGCATCTTTATATTCTTGCAGGAGTTTAAAAAAAACAAAAAGTCTGCCAAGTGAGGCCAGCGTAGCTTCTTCACCATTTTCATTGGTTCCACGCTTACCTATATCTCAAGGTCTGCTATTATTAATACTACTTTTACTCATTCTCACCTTTCTTCTAGCTTTAAGCCAAATTGAATGAGCCATTTCTGAAGTATCAACATATTCTAGAAAATACATTTACACGTGCACAACCGGAAGTGCTAGACAGAATTTAATAAAATCGATACAGTATCATTATTTTACTAATACCTACCTTTCTTTCAATTATGAGCCCAATCAAATGAGCTGTTTCGGAAATATTGGTATACCCAAGAAAATAGATATTCGTGTGAGCAACCGTAAGTGGTTTACAGAATTCAATAAAATTAATACAGCATTATTATTTTACCAATTCCCATCTTTTTTTCTTCTTTGAGCCACATCGATGGAGGCTTTACTGAAATATTGGCTTATCTAAGAAAAATTATGGAAATACCATATGGAACTTAATGAAATTGATATTGGACCATCTAGGTACCAACCTGCACGATCTCTGAAAATTTCATGAAAATCGGATAAATGCTAGTAGGTTATATGCCCGTCACATCGATTTGACTTCCGACAGACCAGGAAACCTGTGTTGTTATAGACTGTAGCGCTAAAACGGTTGTAATGATTTTAATCAAATTTGCATAAAATCTTCTTGAAGCACTTTAAATTTATATTTATAACATACTTCCCCGAAAATAAGTTACAGTTATTACAATATCTTATTTACGAATTACTCAAAAAGTACATATTTTTTTAAGTTGGGGAGTAAGTCACTGACTTCCGAAGCTCAAGGGCTCAGGTTAAAATTCGGCTGATGGCAGGTAATTATTTATTCTTATTCATCAGCGATGGATCGACCTTAGAATCAGGAGAACCTCTTAGGCCACATCTAGCCTCGATGAACTCTTAATGAAATAATTAATTCTGAGGGAAAACCTGGTGGTTAAGGGCGATCTTGGTCTGATCATCTCCCTGAACAACCATTGACCTTGAAACAGAACTCTCTGGTACTAAGGAGAGAACTGAACTCAATTCACTTCATGGATTATAGTGGTACAGGTGTTTTTTAAAATTAATATTTGAAAATTAATTCAAGTTCCTACAAAGGGAAAAAAGATGCAGAAATATAGCATTTTAAACGTTTAGTACATATATGATTTATGGCAATGCCTATCTCCTTTGTATGTTTTTTATGATTACTCAAAAACTTTATATGAACAGAAGCAATCCATATTATCATTTGAAGAATAATTTAGTTGTCTATATTTCTAAACAAAAAATGAAAAGAAATATTCTGTAGCAGTTAAGCAGGCCACTAACGAGTGAACACTTTTTTAATTGAAGATTTCCTCGAAGTAGTGTGGTAATAGTGTAACATACCACACATATTTGGTATATAACTATTAGAAAATAATAAACCATTGTGTAATAATTTGCAGACTTATTATTTACTCAAAACGAGAGAAATTTGCAACTAATAAGTATAATAATTTAGTTCAGATCCAGTTACCTTGTCGAATCAGCTATTCCCATCTCCCCGACGACCTTGGAGAACCTTACTACAACCTGCGTCTTCGATGGAACTCTTGAGAACACCTTGGCAAAAGAGTACTTCGAAATGTCGTTGGTAACTTCCAAGTACCCTATAGCTCCTACCAACAAAATATGTCTTTAAGATGTTCTTTAATTACAGGCTTTTTAGTTCTGGAGCCAGGGCCTAAAGGAATGGTGTATCGAAGCAACAAACGTTCTCTTTAAGAAATTAAAGGATGAATAGAGCGCCGAATGAGTACTTAAACTATACAATTTCGTTAAGTAATATGTTTGAAAACCATTGATTTTTACCTAAATTATAAAAAATTGGGGCAAATTAGTAAAAATAGCTCAACAACTTGAAAATGAATTCTCTAAAAGAAAAAGCTCATTGGACAAAATTTGTAGAGTATCAAATTATGCATCCCCTGACTACAAACGTTTTTAATGTAGGTCCATCGCAACTCCAAATTTGTTATGAAGATACTTCACAATTGGCAATAGAAGATACAAATATTGACAATTGGTTATGATTTTCCAAATATTTCAATAGTATGGGTGTCTATTCAACTGAGTTATTCTTGTTTATATGCTGCTAAACGTTGGTAGAAAAGAGGTCTGTTTTTTGCCTCTCAGCAGTTAAATGATGTATCAAAAGGAACCAAATTTCATGAAGAAGTGACGAATTCCGATTCGAGAGATACAATTCAAACTTCGCCTGCTACGAGTATCCTATTTAGGCCCTGGCTCCAATGATTTTAGTACCCCACTAGTCGAATACCTGCTCCTTTGGCGTGTACAACCCTCTCTGTTATCCGCTCCCGGTTGAAGTTCTGCATCTGGTCAAAGAAGGTGTAGTCTTGAACGAGCAAAGGTCCTTGGGTACCAGCGGTGAGAGAGTTCTCGAAGTCGTCGATTGGAGACCCAGAACTGGCAACCAGGATTGGAGGATTCTTTTGGCAATTTCACCATGCAATGGATTTTAAAATAATTTAAAGAATTATCAATGGGCTAGGATAATATTAATATATAAAGGTCAATTAATTAATAGTGTTTCCAAAAAGAGTGAATTTTTATGTTTAAAATTACTTAGAGACGTGTGAGAATATTCACAAAGACAGGATCATTCACTGATTCAACAGCGTCTTTCTGTTTTTGGGCATGTTACCAAAACAATAACTCTCACAAACATTTACAGCTTGCTGATTTTAAAAATTCGTTGTGCATCCAGTGAGAATTTGAAGAGGATAGCTACCATTAGGGTATCACTGCATAGTCTATAAGAGGATGAAAGATGGACTTTGTAATAGAGGGAGTGTCCACCATTTTTCTGTGAGAAAAACTGACCCCTAAAGAATGAGTCGTTGCTTTTTGCAATACATCAAAAGCTAATATGTTTAGCTCTGATACATGACTATTAGAGTAGAGGAACGTATCCAAAGGAACGTATGAAATATAGAAAAATATCCCATATTTCAGTCTCAAATTTATTTTATCATCACGAGGAGCTTTCAATGCGCTGCAGCATATTCATCAATAACAATCTGTATCCATCCACTTTTATGTTATTGTTCTTTCAATATTTTTTTCTTTCTAATAATTCATTGATTGTTGTTGTGTTTATCAAATTATTTTGACGGAGGAGAGAGGAGCTTTCCCATCTTTACTTGGTTATATGGTGCAATATGCTGAAAGCTACTTGTGTTGATAAAATAAATTTGAGACTGAATTAAAGGATATTTTTCTATATTTCAAGAATAATATATACAGTTTATCTTTTATACAAGAATGGTTGCTTAAAGTGAATGCTAAGAACAGCAAATAATATACAATGACTAAACATCCGTTAGGTCTTTAATCTACTTTATTAGATCCTCATTCTGGAATTCTGGTAGCTCATTCTTTGTACACATGGGTGTAGATGAAATGTTAGAAAAAAAAACTTAGAAGTACTAAAAATCTTATAATTGTTTCTCCAATTAGATAGCAAAATAATAATTATTATTAAAACAAAAATTAAATGTTATTTTAAAACTTATATACTTGGTTGTTAACTAATATAGGATAGAAGTCCTTAATCTCCTTCCTTCCCTCTCTAGAAAATTATTTTAACTACTCAAATGATCTTCACCCATCTTTTTGTTCAAGATTCGATATTATTTTAATGATGTTTATTAATTGTTAGTTATTAATTATGTATATTGTAATGTAAATATTACATAGTGATTTTGAATAGTGGCGCGAAGGTGGTGATGTCACGAACTACTGATATATATATATATTTAGAGTGTATATTTAATTTTAATTCTGTGATTGTGTTTAGAAGTAAAGGTAATATAATGAATAAAAATATTTTTCTAAAGAATTATACTGTAACTCTATACCTATACATAAATTAAACAATTCCTCTTTCCACCTTTCATTATCATAATATATTTAATATATAGAGGATCTGTAGAGTCTAATGCATTCTTGTGTCAGGAACTTATGTAAAATGTGCAAACATATAAAAAAAACTCAGTAAAACTGATATAAGTAAAGTTGAATATAGAGCTTCCAAGTTTGAATTTTAACAGGCTCCAAAATAAAGTGGAGTAAAATAAATAGTATAATAATAGATCTATTATGGATTAAATAAAGGAATTCCTCAAAAAATTCTTTGACCTTTTGATTTTTGGCCATTTTTAAACCTATGTAATTTACCTACAGATAAACTATTATGTAGATCTCTGGGTATTTGTCAAACATTTAAAATTGTATGTATAAATTAGTCATTCTTGGACCAGTATGGACCCTGTAGATATGAAAATTAATATGGAAAATGATAAATTGCAAACCCTTATCATTATTCTTATAAATGTTTACCTCACAGTAAATATATATATATCTGTAATATAAATAATCATTTAATTGAATCAACGTTGAAATCAATTGGGAGGGTATTTTCTCTTATTGTTTCAACAATTTAGTTTTCTCTTAGAATTATTTAATATATTGAATTTAAGGGCTGATGTTGCAAAAATAAATATAGAATGAACAATCAAGTATTGTCAGGATAATGACTAAGAACGAAGTTCTCCTCCTAACATGGGAATGACTGTTATATAATTGTCCAAACATATATGAAACTTTTCTCCAGAATACTAATTAAAATACCACTAAGCCTTTCTGGGTTCATGTCGATTTACAACTTTAGAATCGAAACATATAGTAAGTGAAATATTTAAAAACTAAATTGTTTGAAAAACTTGGACAAAATACCATACATCTGGACCTCGAAGTTTACTTAAGCAATTAATGCTCAATCGACTTGATACTCAAAAACGAAAGACTGCATTCAAAATATTAATTTATAATTTGTGACTCAAATAAATTAATAATTATATAATGTAATTACATGTGAAAATTTTATTCCTACATGAAAATGTTTTTATTTATATTTAGTGTTGATTAAACAGTAATAAGAAATATAATAATTACATTGAAGTTATATGTTTTGATTTTTTTTTTTTTATCCTAATCAGTCTGGACATGAAAGGTTTTGCTAGTCATTGTATATTGATAATAGAACGGTTGAAAAAAAAAAAAAAACAATAATGAATTACATTGATAGCCTTATTGTCCATATCGTTTGAGAATTTATACTATAAGAAAAAAAAATAAATAAAATGACAGATATACATACAAATAAAAACAGTAAAAATTAAAATATAATTTTTAGGTAATTTCTGTCAAATAAATATCATCTGTGATTATTTATTATAATAAGTGATTATTAATTTCAATTATTATACACTGACAGGCAAAAAATTACACCCACTTCATTTTTTCATGTTTTCATCTAAAAATATTTCTGCTTTGGGTTGGTCTATTGTTTTTAATGAATAAATAGGTAATCTTTTTGTTTGTTTTCAATTAGGAATGTTAATATAGAGGACAATAACCCTTAATCCTTAATTCAATAAAATGATTCTAGATTCCAATGTTTACTTTCTATGGAATCAAAATGTTTATTCAGTATCATTAGTTCAGTGCCGTTTCTTGCAGCACATTTCTTAGTCTCCGGCTTTTAATTTTTTCACTTATTGATGATGGACGTTCCATTAGATATGCAGCTAATGCCATCAGAGTTCCTTTACAAGACGCCATCAGGCGTTTTCGGGAAACTGGTTCTTACAATAGAAGGCCCGGTTCTTGACGGCCTAAGGTAACAGAAGCACGGGATGACCGGTTTTTGACTTTGAGAATTTTTTTGAAACCGGCACCTTACCGTTGTTCAAGCGATTCATCTGCTCGAAGAAATTCGAGGTGTTCAAATTTCTGAACGTACCGCCCGTAGAAGATTAAATGAGTATGGATTACTGGCTTTTCGTCCAGTAAGAGGACCGGAGTTGACCAGAACTCACAGAGTAACACGGCTGGCTTTTGTTCGAGAATACAGCCATTGGACCATGGACGAATGGAGTGCTGTACTTTTTACAGATGAGTCAAGATTCGCTCTTCGATCTCCAGACGGGCGTGAAAGGGTGTGGAGAAGAAGAAACGAAAGATATGCAGCCTGTAATTTTTCCCAGAGCCAACCTTTCCAACGTGGTTCCTTAACGGGTAACAAGTGGGTGGAATTTTTTGCGTGTCAGTGTATAAAAATAACGAAGAGACGTTATTGGAAGTAGATATTATTGATGGTAAAACAGTTCCTCCTATCTGATATAGAGTGGGAAGCCACGACTGGAGATGCTAGTTTTTATTAAAATAAAAATTATTTTGTATCATTGTTTTTCTATTCAATTATCTTTTAAATAGCATTCACACTTTTTGAACACCCTGTATAATACTGTATAATAAAAATTATATCAAATTTCTCACTGACTGGATGGAGCTTGCTCCATACTAGCAACTGTTCATTAGCTGGATTTGAAAACTCGGTAGAGTTCAGATCTGAAAAAAAATAATCTTATATCATTATGTGGAGTCATTTGGTGAACTGATTAATCTAATAATATGTTTGGTTTATTATTTTCAATAATGAACCATTGTGATCGTAAAAAAATCCAAAAACTTAACCCCCTCAAAATTTCAGGATACCTAGAGTTCTGAAAAACGAATAAAAATTTTTTGTCCGTCTGCATCCGCTCATTTTCTCCGAAACTACTGGACATATTTTTTTCAAATTTGGCTTTAAAATTAGAGGTCACCCGAGGATGATCCTCCTTCATCAACATTTCTATTCACCTTTTCCTTTCACTCTTCACTGTAATTAAACACTTACAATTAAATACTTTTTAGTACTATTTTAAATTCTACTTCGAAATATGTTTGATCCTATTTGTGAAAATACTAATTATTATTAACACGTGACAAAATCAGTTGTCACTATTTTATTCAGAGATGGGACTAGAACAATTTATTTGAGTCTTAATAAGTTCATAATAATTAAGAAAGTTATTAGTCCTGCTGAAATAAATTTGGTTGATTTTAAATAACTGATACCTGTTTTCTAAGAGGAAGGTAAAAAGCTGTAAGTTTTTTTTTTTTAATCTTTTATTATGATATTTACAACTGTATTAGTATGAATACATCAAGTAAATTTGTACAGAGAAATATTATTACATGAAACACGCTTGTTGAGAAACTACCCACTGGTAGCACTCTAATAATTTTTCTACATGAGAAGATCACGAGGCCATCTTCTTTTCAGACGCCTCAGAGGGTTATCAGGAATCGAAGAGGAAGCAAGGTTAGAAACAAGAGGATTCGGGTGGTTATGAAGTTTATTATGGAAGGATAGGTATCTGGATTTGGCCAAATCGGAAACATATGGAACATTGAGGTTAGCTGTAAGTTTTAAAGTAAATTCCTGTAAGTTAGGAAAATGGCTCTAAAAGACTTTTGCAGAAAGAGGACAAAAAATGATACATTGTGCAATTCATCATTGTTTTAGACCTGCAGAAAAAAATTGAAAGAAAAAATAAAGTTCATAAAATAAAAATTATGTATTTTTTTTTGTCTCCTGTAACTTTTGGTTTATTATTTTCGATAATGAACCATTGTAATCAACAATATAATTCAAAAACGAAAATTGAATACAATTTTTATGTCCGTCTGCCTTCCGTGCATTTTCTCCGAAACTACGAAATCGATTTTTTTTCAAATTTGGATTTAAAGTCAGAGGTCAGCCGAGGATGATCCTCTTACATCAACATTACTATCCGCCTTTTCCTTTTACGATGGCGGCTGAAAAATCTGTGTTGCTATAGACTGTAGTGCCGAAATGAATGTACCAATTTCAATGAAACTTCTCTAAAGTCTTCTTTTATATGCCCTTTAAATTTGTCTATATAACATACTTCAAAAAAAAAGAAGCTGGAAAAATAGTTACGAGGGATGGTAAAATTAAATTTCGAATAACTCAAAAAGTATAGTACACTTTTTTGTATCGTTATTTAAAATTTTACGAAATTTCTTGAAAAAAAATTACGTGGGGAGTGAGGCTTTCGGGCTGAAGCCTTCCCCCCCAAATGGTAAAATATAAGCATGTTTTACAGAAAAAAAATATTGAAAACTATCTCTTAAAGTATTCTTGTTCCTGTAATTACATTTAATAGGACTTCAGGAACCACTTAAACACCATTTCATATAGGTAGTTAATTTCTTCTTTTTTTTTCAAATTAATTATCGTTATATGTATGTGAAAAAAAAATCTTTCGGGCTGAAGCCCCCTCCCCCCGAAATTAAATACTGGATCCGCTAGTGCCTTGCAACAATATTTATGGCAGGGCTAGGTATTTCAATAATAGGTTTTATTTAAGTTTTAGTATAAAATCTGTATATTAAAGTTGGTGGATCAAATGGTAAACGTAAACATATTTACGGTTCTGAGAAGATAAAATTTAAGTCTGACCCTGGCACACTTTTTTTAAAGAAAGCTGATATCTATTGTTTAACAGTTGTCTGAACTGTGGAGAATGCTTCTTGTTTTGATGAAAATAAATAAATAAACTAGATCTATATTTAACTTACTTTAATTTACTTATCACCTTAATACAATAAAACAGATATGGTTAACTAGATTTTTGTTGTGAATCGTTGGACTTATTAAGCATTTTAGATCCAAAAATATGTTACATAAGATTTCAGATCTTATTTAAAATATTTAATGAAGTATTAAACTTTTGCTTAGACCATGAAGTATAAGTTTACGACAAGGCACGAGCTCACGTGATAAATGACAGTACTGATGCAATGGACCTACATTAAAAACGTTTGTAGTCAAGGGACTCAGAGTTTGACGCTCTAGAACTTTTATTCTATTTGTTTTTTCTTTCATTTTTAAGCTTCAGGGCCGTTTAAAGTAATTTGTCTCAGTTTCTGACAAATTTAATCAAAATCAGCGTTCATTGGCGGTGGTTATCGACCATACCACTTATAATCCGCGGTATAGAACCCTTTTTATCGAATTATTAACATACGACTGAAACTTCGTAAATAATTTCATCTCATCGTAACCTACAACTATTTTATTTACGAAAACTCTTGAAATTGAGTCGTCTTCAATATGCAGGGGGGCATACTTTGTCTATTTAATTAGGTAATAAAATCTCGTTAATTCACATTAATTTCCTATTTGTAATTTGAAAACAAAATCGAGAAAAAAGGTGACCTTCAAAAAATTTTTTAATAGTTTTCTAAATGTTATTTTTTAATAAGTTTGTCTTCCAATTTTTCTAATACGGACATCTCTCTATAGCGGGCAATTTTTGAATTTCCGTTTCTTGTGAAGAGAAGTAACTAAAATGGGCTAATGTTAGTAACCATTTAGTCTTAATTTTTATTCATGAAAAAAAATACGCCGTTTGGCGTGACCTACATTCCCAAAATTTCAAAATAACGTGGTTATATAGCACAAACAGCCCAATATTTTTGTATTCAACATTTTTTATCGATTTTGAGATCAAATTATCTTACTATATAAGTGGAAAGCAAATAAGAATTTACGAGTTTTTAGTACCTAATTAAATAGACGAAGTTTGCCTCCTTCCAGTTTGAAAACTCTCAGATTCCCAGAGTTTTCGTAAATAACATAGTTGTAGGTTACGATGAGATGAAACTATTTACGAAGTATCAGGCGGATGTTAATAATTTGATAAATAGGGGTCTGTACCACGGACTATTAAATAAATTATTAGGTTCAGGTACTCGTTCAACGCACAATTTAACTTTCTTTGATTTCTTAAAGAGTATGTTTTTCGCTTCGATGTACCATTTAGGAATTATAGGTGAAAGCATAGGCGGATCTACAGGGGAGGGAGAGAAAGGCTTTTGGGCTTAAGCCTCCTCTCCTCCCCCCCAAAAACATAACCATATTTTATTGAAAAAAAATATTAAAAACCATCTCTTAAATTATTATTGCTCGTTTAATTACACTTAATAGGACTTCAAGAATTACTAAGATACCATGTCATATAGGTAGTTAATTTTTTTCTAATTTTTTTTTTCAAATTAATTATTGTTATATATATATGAAAAAAAAAATCTATCGGGCTCAAGCCCTCCCCCGAATTTAAACCCTGGATCTGCTAGTGGGTGAAAGAACAAAAAAAGATCGGAAAATCTGGCATTTTTGTCTGTAAAAGTTTTCCTCTTAGTTATTGCGTTAGCAATTTTGTTTTTACATGTTTAAGCCCATATATACAAGTTGAAAAAATAAAAACATTTTTCACGTTTTTCGAAATATATTTTCCTTTTCGATCCTCAAGTTAGTGGTCTAATATTCCTCAAACCATCCTCCATTTTTGAAAGCTGTGTCTCTGGAACGGCCAACTTACGTAGATTGAAAAATAAGGTGGCAAAAACTTAATTCCGGTCCTGTATACATGTAGATGTGTTCTGATATTGTTAGTATATTTGTAACAAAATATATTATCATCTGTTTTTTTCATTAACCCTTTCTGTGTGCATGATAAAATTAATGACAAAGTACTTACATATCTGCCCGTAATAATTCAATGACTGGGATTGGCATAGAAGAAGATTAAGAGATAGATAAATATTAAAAATTTCACGAAACATCATGAAACAACGTTCAACTGAACAAGAATAAAACCGTGTCACTTATCAGGAATACTGTCAAATTTATGTCCGTTTTAGAAAGTGAAAATGTCTCTGAGCTAAGTGCATTTGTCTTAATGTCATGATAATTTTCCTGTAGTTAGGGCGAACTTCGGCATAATACACCAGGCGGATTTACGGGAGAGCTTTCGGGCTGAGTCTCTCCCTTTCCCCTCCAAAAAAAAAGTGGTAAAATATAACAATGTTTTTTAAAAAATAAAATCTCTAATCGCAAATTAAAAATATTTTATTGACGAAAATTCTCAGAATTAGTGCGTTTTCCATTTGTATATAGGCAAACCTTATCTGTTTAATTAGGTACCAAAAAACTCGTAAATACCCATTTGCCTGCCACTTGGATCGTAAGATAGTTTAATTAAAAAATCGATAAAAAAAGGCCACCTATTTTCTCGATTTAGTTGGCAAATTATCTTAAGGCTCGGTCACACAGAACGCGATCCGACGTTACGTTACAATAACGCGCGATACTCACGGCGATATCTAATCCGGGGCAGTCACACAGAGGGCGTTACTTTGAAAGCGATACAGCAGCCCCGTCGCTCTGCCTCGCCTAGTCAGCTAGAGTACCTGCTTCCCGCAACTTGTATATTAATAATTTGTTTTCGATATTTTTCTTATTCATTTTTTTTAATAGAAAATAAGTGATTCTGACGAGGAGGCTCATTAGTTTAGCTCTTCAGCATAAGGTAAAAAAAAAAAGAAAAAGGATTCATGAAATCAAAAAGCACATAGACTGATTGTTAGAATACCATCGCCTCGGCCGTCTGCTTCAATCTTACGAAGATAGATTTTTTCAATATTTCCGAATTTTATTTTTGCTTTCTTTACATTTATGTTCTTTTTTAAACATAGATTATTTTATTATGAAATTATGATTGAATGTTTTGTATATCGCAAGATTATTTCATGTTTTCAGTGATTTTTTAATCTAATTTCATTAAATGTATTTGATTTAATGACTTATTTATTGTATATATATTATTTTTCTGTATAATTTATTTTATTTATTGTATTTATCTCTGAACACTATTATAAATGTCCTTTGAAACAGATTGTAATATTTTTCAATAAATAAGTTAAATAGAATAAAAAATTTAATGAAATTAAATACCAAGCATTTCGGCCAAAATTAAGTTGTTTCTTTTGTACTATTTTGTTATTCTAAAGGGACTTCGTTCCACAATAAAGTTATTTTTCTATTCTATTCAAGAGGGTTTAACAATCGTGATTTTATTCATATGCTTTAAATAATCAGGAACTCTAATTTTAAATATATGTTGATTTCTATTGTCTTGATCGTTAAATAATAAATATTTGGGTCTTTTTACATAAGTATCGCCAGTAACTTTTAGTAGAAAAACAGTTATAATCTCATATGTCATAAATGAATAATTTTTTTTTAAACATTAATACTAGAAAAGCAGATAAACACAAAACTGGTTAACTTTATGGAAAACAAATATCGAAAATTTAACTTAATTTACACCTCTACATAGTTTTACCATTTTTAGAAAGGTAAAATTTCACATCATGTACTCGGAAAGATTTCATTTTCTGAGTAATATTAGTTTCTCCTGCATCATTTTGATACCCTTTAATTGTGATGAAAGAATGTTACTTAATTTTAAGAAGTGCATTAAAATTTCAAACGCTCAATAAAATAATATGTTCATTATTAGGTTCAGGTTAAAACTTCATTTAGGTTTAACTGAAATTCCTACATTATGAAAGTCTTATAAAAAATATATGGTGTTTATGACTAATGATCCTTAGCAGAACTTTTATTTTATTTTTATTATTATTATTTTTTCATTTTTAAAGTTCATTTATTTATTTTATTATTATTATTTTTTTAAAGTTTATTTATTTTATCTTATTATTAATATGTTTAAGTGTATTTATTTTATATTAATTATTTATTTAGTCTTTTTGGTTTATTATTTTCAATAATGAAGCATTGTGAGTGACCAAAAAATTCAAAACTTATCACTCTCTTAAAATTTGAGGTTTTACGTATTAGAATAAGTAGATTCGAAAAATGAATTCAATTTTTTTGTACGTCCGCCGTCCGCCGTACGCCATCCTCCATCCGCTCATTCTCCGAAACTACTGGACCGATTTTTTTTCAAATTTGGATATAAAATCAGAAGTCGCCCGAGGATGATCTTCCTTCACCGACATTGCCATCCGCCCTTTACTTTCAAGATGGCGGCCGAAAAACCTAGGTTGCTATAGACTATAGCGCCTAAACGAACTAGCGATTTCAATGAAAATTCTTTAGTCATTTTCCAGACGCCCTTTAAATTTATTTATACAACATATTTCAACGAAAAGAAGCTGGGAAGAAAGTTACGGGGGATGGTAAAATTAAATTTCGAATAACTCAAAGAGTATACACATTTTTGTCGATGTTGTGACAAGATGTTTGAAAGGTATTTAAATTTCCTAAAAAATGAATGAAGTTTCATAGAAATCAAAGCACTATTAGTAGAGATTTGGCGTAGGGAGGTGGCGGTCCCATCGCCCGGTCATTGTACCGCAAACAGCCACTGGCCCTCCAGGTTGGGGGAACACTTACACGAACACTCACACACCAAGTACACTTTAGACAGCACACTACAACACCTAAACACTACAGACAAAGGTCACCTACAGTACACACCCTAGGGTCACCTTCCCTAGGTAGCCGCCCCGGATGGGGGAGCTAGTCAGGATGCGCGGAGGAGGCAGCCCCTCTACCTGACTCGGGGGCAGTGGGCTGATAACCCACCCCCCCTAAAGTACCTTATTACGAAACCTCAAAGAGGAGAAGCCGGACTGAATTACGGTAACAGACCCAGGAAACGCCTAAATGACCTAAGAATTGGATTTTGGAACATTTTATCATTACATAGACTAGGAGCACTTCGTGCGCTCCTTGCAGAAGTGGACACATACAGAATCGACATAGCAGCTATCCAAGAGGTCCGATGGATAGGACAGGGAATTATGGAGAAGAAGTACCATACACTCTACTATAGCTGCCATGAAAAGCATCACATCTTCGGTACCGGATTTGTTGTGAGAGGCAGAGCTCGACAGTTGGTGATGCGATTTACTCCCATTAACCAAAGGTTATGCTACATTCGGCTTAGAGGAAAATTTTTTAATTTCTCTCTAATCAACTGCCATGCCCCAACAGAGGTGTCACCTGAGGAGGATAAGGAAGCATTTTATGAAGAACTTGGACGCGTGACAGAAAGCTGCCCCAAAAATGATGTTAAAATCATTCTTGGTGACTTTAACGCACAAGTTGGTAAGGAGGTGGCACTCATGCCGACCATAGGAACCCACAGCTTGCATGAGACCAGTAATGATAATGGGCTACGGATGGTGAACTTTGCTACATTGCACGGACTGGTTGTTGGAACAACTCTTTTTCCTCGAAAGAATATCCACAAAGCAACATGGATCTCTCCAAATGGGCAAACAGCATCACAGATAGACCATGTACTCATTAGTGCCCGTCACAAGTCCAACATGATAAATGCAAGATCTTATAGAGGTGCAAATATGGACACGGATCACTATTTGAGCATTGCCGAGGTCAGATCACGAATTTCGCTGATTAAAAACCACTACCAACGACCAAAGAAGAAGATTGATGTGGTTAAACTTAAGGACTCAGACCACCAATATTCGTATCAACAAGCTGTGGAGACGAAACTTAACGAAGAAGTAATTAATGACAGCTCTATGGTCGATGAACAGTGGAAGAGATGCAGCAACGCAATGAAACAGGCAGCAGAAGAAGCTCTTGGCTACGAGACTAAATCTAGAAGGCCCCCATGGTTTGATGCTGAGTGCCTTCAAGCAGTAAAAGTGAAAAATGAAGCCTACAGAAAGAAGGTTCAGCGTCCCACAAGGCTCTCCCAAGAAACATATAGAAGAAAAAGACGCGAAGAGAAGAGATTATTCCGCGGAAAGAGAAGAGCTTGGGAAAATAAGAACATGGAGGACACAGAGGCATTGCGAGGCCAAAATGAAAGTCGCCTGTTCTTTCAGAGAATAAACGAGGGTAGGGCAGCTTTTAGGCCCAGAGTGACGGCATGCAAAGACACAAATGGAACTCTTTTAAGCCACAAAGATGACGTACTAAGGAGATGGGTACAACATTTCAAAGGCGCATTAAACAGAGGAACGGTGCCTGGAGAAGTAGGTGTAATGAAGGAAGACTCCCTGAATTCTATTGAACCCCCGGATGAGGAGGAAATGGAAAACGCCCTAAGGAAATTGAAAAATGGAAAGGCGCCAGGCCCGGACGGAATCCAGTCAGAGCTGTTGAAATGTGGAGGTGAAGAACTCAAGAAAGCTCTGCATGATTTAATGCTGACCATCTGGGAGAAGGAAGCTATGCCTACGGAATGGGCAACAGCCATTATCTGCCCAATACATAAGAAAGGAGATCAAACAGAATGCGCTAACTATCGAGGAATCTCACTCCTTTCGTGTGCTTATAAGCTGCTCTCTAACATTCTTTTTGAGAGGATCCTCCCGTATTCTGAAAAGGAACTGGGGAAATATCAGGCTGGATTTCGAAGAGGACGCTCAACGACTGATCAACTGTTCTCTCTGAGGATGATCCTAGAAAAGACTATGGAGCGTAAGGTAGTCACCCACCATTTATTCCTGGACTTTAAAGCAGCATACGACAGCGTTGATAGAACGCAACTATACTGTGCCTTGGAGGAGCTAAGCATCCCTCAGAAGCTCGTACGCCTAATCAAGATGACCATGGACAGCTCGAGATGCAGAATACGCGTCGGTTCTGACGACTCCGAAGAGTTTAAAGTGAGCAGTGGGGTTAGGCAAGGGGATGCCCTCGCCTGTCTATTGTTCAATTTGGCAGAGGAGAAAGCTGTAAGAGACTCCGGTATTCAGACCAAAGATATAATCTTCAATCGCCTGACACAGCTTCTTGGTTTTGCTGATGATATTGACATAGTAGGTAGGTCTGAACGGGCTCTCAGAGAAGCGTTTATAAGCCTTGAAGCAGCTGCAAGACCACTTGGTCTAGAAGTCAACGAGAGGAAAACTAAGTATATGAGAGTTGGCGGTGAGGTTGATCTGAACTCTCCATTTGAGGTAGGTTCTTTTAAGTTTGAGAGAGTGAAAAGTTTTATATACCTTGGGTCTGAAATCAATAGCAAGAATGACATGGCTCAAGAAATACAAAGAAGGATCACGGCTGCCAATAGATGTGTCTTTGGACTTGGCCGACACTTAAGAAGTAGGTACCTCTCAAAGAAGACCAAGCTGATCATATACAAGACCCTTGTTCGGCCTGTTTTGACATATGGCTCAGAGGCTTGGACGATGACCAAAAGGGATGAGATGAAGCTGAGTGTCTTTGAGCGAGGAGTCCTCAGAAGGATTTATGGTCCAGTAAAGGAGGGTGATGTCTGGAGGAAAAGAAAAAATAGGGAGCTCAGTTCTCTCTATGCAGACATCGACGTAGTCACGTATATTAAACTGGCCAGACTAAGGTGGGCAGGGCATGTGGCCAGAATGAGCTCCCTTGAAATACCAAAAAAAATAATGATGGAGGAGCTGCACCTCGTAAGACGGGTAGGAAGGCCGAGGACGAGATGGTTGGACAACGTGGCCTATGATGCGAGAACCCTGCTTGGTGTGCGGAACTGGAGAGCTGCAGCAGAAGATAGAGCCAACTGGCGGAGGCTCTTGGAGGAGGCCCAGTCTCGGTGACGGGATGTTGTGCCATACATGAATGAATGAATGAATTAGTAGAGATATCGCGATTTTAATATAGTTTTGGTTTATTATTTTCAATGATGAACCATTGTGATCGACCAAAAGATTCAAAAACTTAAACCCCTTTTAAAATTTGAGGTTTTACGTTTCAGGATACATAGAATACGAAAAACGAATAAAAACTTTTTTGTCAGTCTGCCGTCCGCCATTCGCCTTATGGCTATAATGATTTTTAAAGGTTTAAGGGTGGCTATAATGATTTCCTAAAAAAACATAATTCATTAAAACCGGATAATTAGGAGCAAAGATATGGTCTCTAGTTTTTTCTACTGCAAAGATATATATATATATATATATATATATATATATATATATATATATATTTTTTTTTTTTGTTTTGGGTTTTAAATTATTTTTTTAGCATATTCCTAATGATTAAAAAAAAAGTTTAGTCCAATAATTGAAATCACCTTTTTTCTTAATAACTAGGAAGGTAATGTTACTTTAAATGTATAATTGTGCAATAATTTGCAGCGTTATTTTTTCAAATTAATTATCGTTGTGTATATGAAAACAAAATCTTACAGGCTGAAGCCCTCCTCCCCAAAATTAAATCTGGGTCCGCTACTGTATATTACTACAATTAGTGCAAAAAAGTCGTATGTAAAATTTTTCAAATTGTATTCCATTTGTATTAAAGGTAACATTTTGTAGTCTGCAACTGATATAAGTAGTCTGCTACTATGGATAGTAGCAGATCACAATAAAATATGAAATTATACTAATAAAGCATAAAGAAATAATGAGTTTTATGCACTCTTGTAAAACAATAAATTATTACATAAGACCTTTTACACTAACAGTATTGAAATTCATGTTCAGGGTGCATTTTATTTATTTTTTTTTTTATTAAGGATAATCAAATATGGGATCTTCAAATACAGCACTCTTTTGTTGAATGTTGAAGGGTAACTATATTTCCGAATCGGCTTCTCCCAGAGATTTTATTCTCATACAAAAAATGGTATACATTGTAATATACAATGACAACGGTGAGGAAGCTATACTGACCTTACTTGGCAGACGTTTTTTTATTTTGAAACTACAACCTGATTAGTTTAAAAGTAGTGTTATTTAATTGATCGGGGATTGATTGATAACCTGGATGTTCTTTATCCAGAGAGACAAACCACCAACCAACTTCATTTAGGTCAGTAAAATCTAAATAATTTATTAAATCTTTAAACAGCTTAAACAAGTAACAAAAAAAATCTGGTGCGGGTAACACATAACTTTCACTTACCCCACTACTTTTAATAGAAATAATTTTGTGGCAATGTTGGGTTATTTAAAAAAATTTGAAGTGCATTTTAAACGGAGCTAAAGTTTAAAGCTTAGAGATAACAAATCTTTAAGACCAGTAAAATTACAAAAAGTCTATTTATTATATCGACGGTAGCCAATGAAAATCTAGTTTTATAAACCACATAACTTCAGTCTCTGAGGTCTCTCAGTTGACATAATGAATAACTATAATTTCAAGATTTTTGAGTAATGTCATTTTAGTGATATTTCTAGTTGGAAAAGTTGTATCTATACAGACAGTGAGCAAGTTGATTCCAGAGTAGGTGATTTCAACGTTGACATATAGAACTGCGAATAAAGGCATAAAGTTCGCCAATAGAAACATCACTAAAATTAATAATGAAGAATGTTGAAATTGAAGTTAGTTTTTCTGACAACCAAAAGGTTCATATATGCCTAGAGAGATTTGAAAGTACATCTAAATATTTAACATATAAATGATTATGGATTGTAGGACTGTAAGTTATTAAACTGTCATTTTCCATTATAAAATTTACTAAAATGAAATTACGAGATTTTCGTTGCCTGCCATGGTTAGGTTGAAAATTTTCACACTAATTGGAAGTCGACAATGTTGGTGCTTCACAAAGGGAAAATTCATAAAATTATTCACTCATTTAATTTCCTAAAAGGTTACTTGACGATTTTAAGAAAGGGCTAATAAATACCCAATAATTTAAATATAATATCATATCTAGAGTTATAGAACCACATCAAAAGTATTTATGGTTATAAATATATACATGAAATATTTTTATATTTCACTTCTTTCACACAAGTAGAATTAAATAGTATTTTAAACAATGACATTGGCATGATTCGATGGATTTTAAATACTTTTTTTCAAACTTAGAAAAGTACTTTAAAAGTTTACATTTAGTAAAGGAATTTCGCTTAATTTCATTGGAAACATGTGATTTACGTTAAGTAATGTTAGTTTTCTGAAATTATTATTTCTATTTTTTTTTTGTCACTCTGCGTTACCTTCTATTTATTTATTACATTTATTTATTTAATTTTATTTTTTCTGAAATTCTTCGCTTTCTAACGATATATTATACGTATACCTTCTGACTGTTATTTCCGGAGATTCATTTTTAAACAGGATAAGCATTTTTCTTTTTTCTTCAGTTTCCAGTTATCATATTCTTTTGAACATCATATTTAGCCATATTCTTTTAAACTTCATATTTAGACATTTTTTATAGTTACTGTCAATATAAGAGAGTTGATTTTTTCAAATAATCCATATTAAAGGTGCTTTAGGGAAAGATGTATATAAACATTGTACATTTAAACTCTGTAAAGTGAGATTAATGGGGAAAAGACCTAAATGATATTAAAGACCACTTAATTATGCAATGATACACCGAGTTTAATCATAATCGTTAGAGCAGTTTTTGGGAAAACTGTAAATATGTGTTTCGCTGTTGATATAAAGTGATACTTCCGATTAGCTGATTTTATATATAAAAACCTTAAATACGCTATTTAAGTTTCGTGCGAGTTTTCGTTTTCGAGCTAGGCTGTTCACTTGCACACAGACACAGACTAACAGACACACAGACCCTTTAGCAGGACTTGGTTATTTGGGCTTAGGGGACCTCAAAACGTGTATTTCCGTTGAAAACTCAGATTCGAAAATTTTAGCGATAGGAATACTTTCCCTTTGTTATATATTACATACATAGGTAAGCAAAAGTCAAAATACCAATATATTTTCTTATAGTTTTGAGGTTAAGCCAATTAATTAACAACTGTTTTGGTGACATTTCAAAATTTAATTTTTCTATTAATAAATATGAGAGGACGATTGGTTTGATTATTTTTGTTGAGATGACTATTGACGTGAACCACTAGTCAAAAATTACGAATCACTCCATTCAACACTAAATAAATGGGGACTTGACAATCTACAATCGAAAAACCAACTATTTTTTAATAATATAATAAAAAAATTAAATTAACAATAAGGCCATAACTTTATAGATAAATAAACTATGTTTCAATTTAATTTGTTTTTATTAAGAAATTGTTTGCTTTATATTTATTAGGTTTTCCAACAATTTTTTGCTAGTGTTTGAGTTTTTGCTACACGTTTTTCGAATATTTACTGCCGGTTTCTAGCGATGAAGCTTGTTTCTCTTTAACAAAATTGTATTACATTCCAATTCTTAAAAATTGTGCTAATGAACATAAAATTATAAAAAGATATGTTATTTGGTTATTCCTGTATTTTCTTAATACAGCAAGAAATACAGGAATAACCAAATATATATAATTTTTTAATATATTCCAGAAGATATTTTAATAATGAACTTTCGTTCTCCTTTTTTTTATGTAAAACCAGATTTATTTCAAATTATTATTTACTTCAAATGACATATCTATTTAATATTAATTTCGTAGTAACGAATTTCTTTTATTGCCATATATATCTTGGATAGTTATTATCTGTTCCTCAACCGTTTTAAATATGCAATATACACAGATTTTTTTTTTATCATTTATGTCTTTAGTATAGGCAAAATTAAAATTAGCAAAAGAACGTAAGTATAATTTTTAAATGATTTCAAGATAAAAAAGTATATAACATATAATTATTATAATGTTCAATAATTATAATAATAATATCAATTAATACATTACTTGTGATATTTAGCTCTTCCACAATTTTTTTCCATGTAACCTCCTTTTTAATAATTTTTTTTAATATTTGCTTGAGGTCTCATATCAAATAAAAATGGAAAATTCCTCACTTTTTATATAAATAATTCGGTGTTTAACATATCTATATGAATACTACCACTAAATAATTTCAACTGTAATTTGTATCTATAATATTTTTCAAACATAACGCCGGCCCCGGCGATACACCTGTAATATTTTTCAAACGTAACGCCGGCCCCGGCGCTACAGAATGTATCGCTGAGGTGTAACGCCCTCTATGTGACTGCTATAGTGGAAAAGATAGTAATACAACTGTAGCGCTGTAGCGCCGCGATAAATAACGCCTTCTGTGTGAACACGCCGTTATAATCCTGCAATAATCCTATTAACTTGGGTATTAGCTAACTTTTCTGCCTACATTAGGTAGAGAATAACGCCGAAGGAGGGCGATATTTTTGTAATTTGTATCAATTTATCGCCGGCCCCGGCGCTACAGCATGTATCGCTGTAGCGTAACGCTCTCTATGTGACTGTTATAGTAGAATAGATAGTAATACAACTGTGGCGCTATATCGCCGCGATAAATATCGCGTTCTGTGTGACCGAGCCTTTACGCTCCGAGTGGAA
>OV725079.1:2143738-2451238 GCA_928085145.1 Nezara viridula
CGATCTTGCAGTCCAATACAGTTTTGCTCTCCGAGCATAAGGGCTGTCCATTTCATTAAAGCAACATCTTATGTCCTGTAATGCAGGGCATGTATCCAGATGTTCTCCTGTCATTATGTCATTAGGCCTGTCAGCATTCTAAAGCATGCCACGGCTTGCCCTCTAGGGAGGTCTCTAGGAATCCTGCCACTTTCTTCCAGCAATCCACTCCCTTCAATTGTTTGTACATATTTCTCTTTCAGTGAACTTTGGAGGGTCTGTTTTATGATTCATTTTGTTGAATCCTTGGCCAGAGGAATATCGGATTGGATCATTCCAGAACCTATTCTGGCCAGTTTGCCAGCTTCATCATTTCCGTGGAGCCCGCAATGGCCTGGTATCCACTGGAAAGCGACTTCTGCCCCATTTTCCTTTAATCGGTTCAAATATTGATGGCATTTAGGAACATTTGGATTTATATTATATCTATTTTCGAGAGACAAAATGGCTGCCTGTGAGTCAACAAAGAAAGCAACTTTCTTGTCTTTCCGTTCAATTAATCAATTAAATTTAGATAACTAGATACCGATATAGTTTTTTTTTTTTTTAGAAAGCTTTGAATATTTAAAATCTTATGATATACCTCGTTGTTGAGTCCCTGAAGAAAATATTATCCAGCAAATTGAGGCGGCCCATAGATTATGTTGTATTGCGTTGAATAGGGCACTCCAGGCACCAGCTTCATTGTGTTGCAGCTTCACAAATGGTAAGTCGAGTTGAATTGACAAGCATAGACCTAGAACCGTAAGCGCCCAGCCAATCAGATGCACTTTCTGTAAAACAAAATATTTTGTTCTCTGTTACATGTTCAATAATAAACTTTCTTTGATATTAATATTTTTAAATCTACATCTATAACCATGATATGGACAAGAAAGGATTAAAATTATTCATAAAATTAAAACTGGCCAATTGTAGCACTTTAATGACAACGATTAGTTAAAACTTTGCGCTAACATATTAAACCATATTCAACCTTGTCGAATCCATGTTTTTTTTTTTTTTTTATTCATGATATTTACAACTGTATTAATAAATAAAATACATTTAGTAAATTTGATAACAGAAAATAATAACATGAAATCACTTGTTGAGAAACTACCCACTGGTAGCACCCTTTTCAGATGCCTCGGAGGGTTATCAGGAAGAGAAGAGAAAGCAAGGTTAGAGACGAGGGGATTCGGATGGTTCTGAAGTTTATTATGGAAGGATAGGTATCTCGATTGGGCCAAATCGGAAACATAAGGAGCATTAAGGTCATTATGGATTATTTTATTAGTGACAAAGTGAGGAGCATTGAGGATTTTCCGAAGGATTTTGGATTGTAAGGATTGGGTACGAGAGGAATTCGATGGCTTAGTGGAGCCCCGAAGCTCAACTCCGTAAGTCCAAATAGGTCTTATTGTAGCCATGTATATGAGTCTTTTGTAATTAAATGGAAGCTTAGAGCGTTTGTCTAGTAAGTGTTGGAGTAGTCAGAAACGTCGAGCGGTTTCTTGTCGTTTCAGTCTGGTATGAGGATTCCAAGTTAGACGTTTGTCCAAGTGAAGTCCAATGTATCGGATTTGTTCAACTGGGATAGGTGGGGTATTATTACAGGATACTGTGGGACATGAGGTCATAGATTTACGTCGAAGGGTAAAGGTGATTTGATGGGATTTATTAGAATTTATTTTAATCCTTCAGTTTTGACACCATTCTTCAAGGCTTGTGATGTGTGATTGAATAGTTTGGGATGCAATGGTTGGGTTATTATTAACGGATAGGACACATGTATCATCGGCATACATGGTAATAACAGTGTTAGGATGGGTTGGGATGTCAGCTGTATAAACTGTGTAAAGGAAAGGACCAAGGAGACTACTTTGAGGAACACCAGCGGACTGGGAAAAGAGGGATGAATAAGTATTATTATGAGAAGGAGTTAGTCGGGAGTGCGGTCAAATAAATACTAAATTAAAATATAGTAATTATTTTATTTTAATTTTGCCGACGTTTCGACCCACTTTGCAGGTCGCCTTCGGGGCTACAAAAGATACAAAACATGTTGAGAATAAGAATTAAATATAAGTGGATATAAAATAAGAAGAAGTTGTCAGATACAGATACAGATACAGATACAGATCATCATGCAGATCATCTTTTATTTCTGTATCTGACAACTTCTTCTTATTTTATATCTACTTATATTTAATTTTTATTCTCAACATGTTTTGTATCTTTTGTAGCCCTGAAGGCGACCTGCAAAATGGGTCGAAACGTCGGCAAAATAAAAATAAAATAATTACTATAATTTAATTTAGTATTTATTTGACCGCACTCCTGACTAACTCCTTCCCATATTATATCAACGGTCAACCATCTCTACATCAAGTATTATTATGATTCACTTTGAAGTATCTATCAGTTAGATAGAAGCGGATAATGAGGAAGTATTTAGGATGTAGGAATTTACCGAGTTTGTAAAGTAGTCCCGGGTTCCAGACTCGATCAAAAGCCTGTTCTACATCGAGAAAGACTCCCGTGCAGTACATTCCCCGCTCTAATGCAGAGGAGACAACATCCACCATACGATGGCATTGCTGGATAGTGGAATGGGATCTGCGGAATCCAAACTGGTGATCTGGGATTATGTGATTAGAATCTAGGATTGAGTACCGGCGTTTTAGGATGAGTTTTTCCAGGACTTTGCCCATGATGGGTAAACGAGAGATAGGACCGTACGAGGATGGGTATTCTGGTGGCTTTTTGGGTTTATGTATCATTTTGATAATGGATAGTTTCCAAGGGTCAGGAAAATATGTGGATCGGAGTACAGCATTATATATATAAGTAAGGAATAGAATGGCTAACCGAGCAAGTAGTTTTAGGATCTGGGATGTAATTAGGTCATGTCCAGGAGCTTTGCGGGAAGGTAACCTGTGAATGATGTCGGATATTTCTGAAGGATGAAAGGCTTTAGGAGGAGGAGTCATTTGGAGTGGGATATCCAGTTCTGTTTCAATACATTCAAGCTGATTTGGATTAAGGATATCAGGATGTGGATTAAAAGTTTTGAAGAGGTGACGAGCACATCATAGTGGACTGCACCGCCTTTGAAGAACTAAGGGCTAAGTTACTGAGGGAAACCGGTCTCTACATTCTCACAGAGAAGGATTTTCCTCAGTTAGTCACTGCGGAAAACTACCCGTACTA
This sequence comes from Nezara viridula, assembly GCA_928085145.1. Lineage (NCBI taxonomy): Eukaryota > Metazoa > Arthropoda > Insecta > Hemiptera > Pentatomidae > Nezara > Nezara viridula. The sequence goes on from OV725079.1 coordinate 2,146,973, forward strand.
CAAAGATTTTGTGTACGGGTGGAAAGTCGCGGTGGGGCTAGCCCATTTTAATTTAAGAAGAGGAGGAAGAGGTACTATACCATTGGCGGGAAACGGATGAGAAAAGCCATCATGAAGAAAGAGGAAAAAAAAATGAAGAAAGAGCAGAAGAACAAGATTCATTTGCAGCAGTGAGGTGTTAAGCTGACCTGCCTAACATCTTACTATTGCAAACACCCGTATTGTCTACTAGGCACGGCAGGGTTGATAAATAAATAAATGATGAGCAAAAATTTGGAATTTTTCAGCGTTTCAGTCAGTAGAGCTATATCAATGTGATTGTCATGAAGAAATATGTCAAGTTCGTCACGGTGGTTGTGTAGTCCGTTAGCATTCCATAAAAGGATAGTTAGGGGCTTTGAGCTCATCGAGGGAAATTAAACGGAATTTCGGTCATTATTCTGGTTAGTAGAGTGATAAGAGGTTTTATGGTGTTTTGGAGGTCCAATAGGAAGGATGATAGAATGGAAGTTAGATCAGATGGATGTTGATTGTAAAGTGGATGTAGGATAGGTTCAGGTGGCGTTTAAGGAGTGTTAACTGAGAGTGGGATCCGTTGTTGTGTACGAGGTGGGTCTGGATTCGACGGTACTTGTGCTGGTTTTTTTTTCTTGACATTAGGATGAGATGGGTGGGAATGCTGTGGCGGTAATTTGACTCGTAGAGGTAGAAGATGAGGGGAAATTTGCTGACGCGGAGGATGAAATATGAGACGATTGGGAGTATGAGGTTTAGCATGGGAGGCCTAAGGCGCCTGGTGTCGAGGCTGCTGCTTCTTGATGGTGGTGTGGGTGCTAGTTTTGCTAGATTCCTGATGAGTATCGGCGATTTCAGTTGAAGTAGTTGGTTCTTGTATTAAATGGGTAGTTTGTTTAGGCAACTCAGGGAAATGTGAAATATATTCAATTTCTGGTGGCTGGGTGTAAGTTTCTTGATTTAGTTGACTGCACTTTAAGGCTATGTTCTGAGTTCTTAACTTATTGTATTTTTTGTAGACTATGCATCCTTTATAGCTTGCAGGATGGTCTTCGCCACAGAGGGCACATTTAGGAGGCTGGTCTCGAGGGATCTGACAAGTGTTAGATGCGTGTGGTCCGGCACATCTAACGCACCTCGCTTGATGATGGCAATAGGTCTTTGTGTGCCCCAAGTCTTGACACTTGGAGCATTGAACTATGACAGGTTTTTGTCTAGGCTCTTCGAATTAAACTAATGTGGAATACACAAGCCTCTTAACTTGAAATATGTCAATGTTATTACTTGCAGGCTCCAAATCAACGAAAAACAGTGGCAATGGATATTTTTGGGTTCGTTGTACCACGCATGCTATGTGCCTAAATCAGATTTGATAACGGATATGGGAGTGGTTGAATGCAAGCCTCTCAATACCATCCGATATGCCTTTTCTTGTCTCAGTTGGTAACAATGAAATACATATTTTTTAGTCGTAAATAATTTATCAGAGTTTTATAATTTTCTTTAGAGCTAGTATTAATCTTAATGTCATTAACCCTAGAAAAACAGGCGAAACTGGTCTGTCCGATAAGATTGGCAATTTCTTGAACGAGTGACATGAAATTTTCAATTTTAGAGACAAAAATAGGGGGCGGCTCGGGGTCAGTAAAACCTTTAGGTTCCAGAGGCATGTTAGGTGAGTTACTACCAAGAACAAAATTATTGCTGGCTGTGGTATTTGGTGCAGTTGGAGCTGTTTTTGTGGTGTTTGATTTGCTTCTAGTTCTGGGTGGTGATTTTTTTTGCTCGGCAGGCAGTTTAGATTTATTTTGTTCAGCTGTCTGTTTAGATTTTGCTGATTTATCTTTCTTCTTGTTAGGCGAATTGCCACCTGACCCATTTCTGTGACGTTTTTGAAGCGAGCGTCTTTTCAGATATTGCGAATTAGTTTCGCTAACCTCGGAAAATGGTGTCTCGTCCTCTGAATCTTCACATGAAGAATTCTCGTCCAAATTCATATCTTCCATTTTATGATAAGAAGAAGAGAAAAGAAAGAAAAAAAAAAATATATATATATATATATATATATATATATATACCTAAATATTAAAATTACAAGATAAGAATTTACAAACTATTAAAAAGAAAAAAAAATACAAACTTAGAAACAGAAATAAAACAAAACATTTCTGAGAATAAATAAACAATGGAAAAAAAATAAATAAACTGTCTCTTGAAGAAGAAAAGGAAAAAAAAAAAAGAGTTCTACAAGTCTTTGGTTTCGAACTGAGACCAGCTGACGGAAACGAGCTAGTGTACAAACCTTGGCCGTGAACTTGACGTAAATAAGATAAGAACGGCAAGGGAATTGACAGCTACATGGGCTATTCGAACGAGCACTAATTTATCACTTCATTGTTAATAAATTGTAACTCACCTCTTTATCCGTGAACTTAAAAATGTTCAACTGTTTATAATGTCACTGTTAATCAATTATAAACACAAAGTTTTGACTAATAAAAACATAGCAAAGTAATAATCACAGAGCGAACTGAAAACTAAACTGCAGTAGCGGCCATGACACTTACAAAATTAATTGAATCCACGTTAAATTTGCTAAAGTGCAATCTTGGAAAGGTTCACATTCGTTACTTTAAAACCGATATTCTTTTATATTCCATGCCACTGAGGTTTTTTTTTGTTTGAGTGAAGAGAGGATAGGAGAAGTGATCCTGGCTCCAGTGAGTAAAACCCAGTTATAGTATTACCATCTATGAATAGAAGATAGTGTCACCATTTTGGAAGATATATTTGGCAGAACTTAGGAAAATGTTTGAAGACAAATGAATTTAATGCAACAAAGGGAGGAACAGTCTATATAGAAAAAAGGTTTGCTTGCCAATTCATACTTGACTTTATTTTAAAATTATTGTTTAATTTTAGTATAAGTAGTGTAAATACTAATAGTTTGTCTGAGTGGATCTGACTGTCAGTAACCCACACCTGAGATAAATAAATATATGAATTATTTATAATTTTGTTTATTATTAAACGACCCCTTATCTATTTAGGAAGTATCCCAATGGTAAGAAGTGAGCTTCCGATGTTATATTATTATTTTTAGAAAAATATACGAGGTATGTTACAATATATATACATAAATATATATACTTCTAAAATTTAGCCTAAGCAGACGTTATTTCTTGACAATGAAAATTGTAAAACAAAATAAAAACCTCAGTGGCATGAAATATAAAAGAATATCTTCGGCAGCATGTTTTAAAGTAACGAATGTTAACCTTTCCAAGGTTGCACTTTAGCAAATTTTACATGGATTCGACATGGTTTAATATGTTTGAACAGTATATATATATATACAGTTGAATTATATAATTCCACCACTTTTTTTTATAATGATATGTATTTTAGTTAACAAATTCAAGTAATTTTTTTTTATAGAGTTTCTAGTTAAGTATTTGCTGAGTAGTAAACTGCTCTGTATAGTATTTGCTGAGTTCGATCGTGAACGAAATTAATATTCCAAGCTGCAGTGTTATTAATAGTAATATATCTCAATTTTACATTAATTTGGGAAAATTTTTCGATTTTCGATGGTGGTTTTCGACCACACTACATAACCACATAGTTGAGTCGTGGTATTCATTCAGCGCAGAATTTAACATTATTTAACTTCTTAAAAAGTAATTTCCTCCATAAGATAGACCATTTTTCGGGACTTGGTTATTTTAATTCAGGGGACTTCAAAACAATGGCGTAGGAAGATGGCGGCCCCACCGCCCAGTCGTCAGACTGCAAACAGCCACTGGCCCTCCAGGTTGGGAGAACAGTACTCTGACACACACTCAGTACACTAATTACACACACTCCCACACTACAGACAAAGGTCACATACACAACATACCTGAGGGTTACCTCCCCTAGGAAGCCGCCCCGGATGTGGAAGCAGGTCAGGAGGCTTCGAGGAGGCAGTCCCTACATCGGACTCGGTTCTGTAATATATCCTTGATTAGTGTATATGCCCCAACTGAAGAAAAGGAAAAGGAGGTTAAATATTACTTCTATGGAACCCTTACAAATGAATTGGAAGAAATTCCTGGATATGACATAAAAATCATTCTGGGCGGTTTAATGCGAAAGTTGCCCCCTTTCGCATTAAACCGCCCAGAAGAAGATTTTAAACCAACCATTGGTATTCAAAGCAAACACCAGGATTCCAATGACAATGGGCTGAGATTACTAGACTGTGCTACAGAAAATGGCTTCAGAATAATGGGTACGCATTTTAAGCATAAGGAAATCCACAAAGAAGCCTGGATAGCAGCAAACGATAAGACTACAAACAAAATAGACCACATACTGGTGCACAAAAGACATGCATCCAGCGTTGAAGATGTACGTAGTTATAGAGGTGCTGACTGTGACACAGATCACAACCTTGTAAAATCTTCCTTCAAATATAAAATATCCCTGCGACCTCAAGCAATGGTTGGAAAGCTACAGTGCTTTAATGTTAGTAAACTGAAGGAAGACGAATGTAGTGAAAGATCAGAAAGTAACCGACAAACTAATAGATGCTTCTGACCAATTAAATAGCAATAATATTGACACCAAGTGGAATGCTATCAAAACCAGCCTGAGAAAACCAGCAGAAGAAGTATTAGGAAATAGAAGAAGTGTGATTGGTTTGATGTAGAATGCCATCAAGCACTGACAGCAAAGAAAGGGGCGCTAATGAAAGACTGACAATGCTACAAAGACTGACTAGAGTAAGCCGAGATGAGTACTCTGCCAGAAGGAGGAATGCCAAAAAATCTTCCGTCAGAAAAAAAGAACGTGGCTAAATATGCAGTTAGAGGAGTTCCAGAATGATTACAGTTCAAAGAACACAAGGAAGTTTTATAAAGGCATTAATGAAATAAAAAGAGGTTTCCAACCAAATATCTCGTATTGCAAGGCAAAAGAAGAGGCCATAATATGTGAGTCTGATAAAATATTGCAGAGATGGTCTGAATATTTCAGGGAAATTCTTGTAGAACCTAAGCACCAAGATGGAGAGGAAAGAATTAAGCTGCTGAAATGCCGACTTGGTGTACCCAGAGAAGGAGATGACGAAGTAGAGCCGCCTGAGGAGGAAGAATTTGAAGAAATCTTTGGCGAATTAAGGAACAATAAGACTCCCGGTATTGATGGCATACATTCAGAAATGCTCAAAAATAGAGGAGATGATTTAAAAAGATATATATTTCGATTGGTGTGGGATGTTTATTTTGAACAGAGAATGCTAGAAGAGTGGAAAATAGCAGCGATATGGCCCATTCATAAAAAAGGTGACAAATTATCTTGTGGTAATTTTCGAGGGATAGCACTACTGAATACAGCCTACAAGGAGGTATTCTTTGTATTATTGAACCGACGGCTGACAAAATTTTCGAAACAGATAGTGGATGACTATTAGTGTGGGTTTAGGTCTAGAAGATCAATCTCCGATTAAATATTCTCATTGAGATAAATTCTTGAAAAGAGATGTAAATTTCACGTTGCCTCCATAATTTGTTTATTGATTTTAAGCAGGCATACGACAGTATAGATAGAGAAGAATTACTGAAGATAATGTTTGAATTGGGAATTCCCAAGAGACTGACTAGGCTAGCAAAAATTACAATGCTCGATAGCAGGATGAAGATAAAAATACAGGAAAGGCAATCAGAAGAATTTGCAAGAAATAGTGGAATGAGGCAGGAAGACCCACTATCACCTGACCTTTTCAATTTAGCATTGGAAAAAGCTATTAGGGTAATACGAACCAACCCTAATGGAACAATTTATGATCGGCTCACACAGCACTTGGCATATGCGGATGATGTGCTCATAATGGAAAGAAGCACTGCAGCGCTAGGAGGAGCTTTTGAGGAGTTTGAAAGGGAAGCAGCAGTGGGCCTTCGTGTAAATGAAGGAAAAACAAAATATTTAAAAACTTGCAGGCACCAACAACTGGGATACCATGACCTACAGATTGGCGATCACAGTTTTAAAAGTGCAAGCACGTTTAAGTACCTAGGTGCAGTCATTGCACATGACAACAGCACGAAAGAAGAAGTGAATGAAAGGCTGGCTGCGGGTGACAAGAAGTGAATGAACGGCTGGCTGCAGCTGACAAGTGCCTCTATGCCATACAAAGAACGTTAAAGTTTAAACCTCTTTCCGAAAAAGCAAAACTCGTGATTTATGAAACCATACTTGAGACCCATAGTTACATATGGCAGTGAATCATGAGTTTTGACCAGTGAAAGTGAAAGAAAGCTCAATGTCTGGGAAAGAAAAATACTCCGGAGGATATATGGGCCAATAAGAGGAAGTGGCACGTGGCGTTTAAGAAACAATGAAGAGCTCCGTGCAATTTATGGCAAACCAGACCTGGTCATTTATGAAAAAAACCCGCCTGAGATGGCTCGGACACGTATAAAGGATGCCAGAAAATATAATTCCAAGACGCCAGCTATATGGAAGAATTGGAGGGAAGCGATACCGAAAAAGGCCAAGAATTCGATGGTTGAGTGACGTTGAAGAGGACCTAAGTTGCTCGGAGTAAGAAGATGGAGGACGCGAGCGAGAGACAGGAATTACTGGCTTAAAGTCCTTGAGGAGGCCCTGGTGCTTGTAGGACCATAGCGCCCAGTAGTAAGTAAGTCAGTAAGACTTCAAAACATGTGTTTCCGTTCAAAACATAGACTCAAAAATTTTCACGATCACAATACTTTTTTTTACTATATATTTCATATAGAGGTAAGTTAAAGTAATATATGGTAAGGGAAAGTATTGCGATTGTGAAAATTTTTGAATCTGAGTTGTTTTTTTAGTGACTATGAAGAAATCTTCAAAAGACACGAACAGGCCCATACCTATTCGCATGTGGTATTCTTATCCAGTAAAAACAAACCCCCTTCACCTGTTAATTTCCCCTGACGGAACCGCCGTTAGGCATTACTTCATGGAGGAGAATGGCAACATGCCCTCTCATTGTATTATGTTTAATCGTCGTGAGGCATTATTTATCTTCTGGCTAAAGGCCTCCCCTGATCTCTTCTTCCGCTCTCAGTTTCTTCACAGCTTCCGAATGTTTATCCGTTCGCAACATAGGCGTCATCATATTTTCGGAAGTGACATTCACCCCATGCCCATTCTCTGTTTGCTATTTACATTAATGACCTTCCCCTCCTGATCCATCATTCCCAATACCATATCTATGCAGATGATTTCCAAATATACCTGTTCTATCCTTCTTCCGACATATAAGCAGCACCAAAAAACTTTAAGGGACTTGAATAGAATCTGTGAATGATAGGATACGAAGTTGGAGTTGAATGCCGAGAAGACCAAAGCAATTTATAGCCTCCAGTCACCTCCTTAAAACTCTTCTTATAATATTCTTTTATTTTATTTATTCATTATATAAATCAGTTTATTTTGTAATTATTCTCTGAGCTCCCAAAGCCCACATTTCTATCTCTATGCATTATTCTAACGAAACTTGTGCCAGAATAAATAAAGTATTATTATATGCACATTCTTACACTAGTTTACTGCAGTGAAAGCCAACAATACTTGACTGAATAAAATTGAAATGATTACTTTTGAAAGCTTCTTTGGATTGTTTTTGAAGTTGTGCAAAAAGACACCACACAACATGCCAGCGGCCCAGGGACCGGCCCTCATGTAAGCAGTCCCGTACAACTTTTGGTAATAATCCTCAGCTTCTTCATAGCTAGGAAAAAACAAAAAACATTAGTGTAACCTGCAAATAAAGTGGAATATAAAAATTTATAACAACATCGGTTCTTTATCAACTGTTTTGATAAAGATTAAGTCAGAGGCACTTGGTAAATCTCCGAAATCATATTGTCAATAATGCGAGTTAATAACATCTAACTGATTAGAAACATGATTAACTGAAGTGTTAATAATATTTCCTTACTGAGCGGTGTAAAGAATATGTTTCTGGTAACATTAGTGACCGGTGTAAACAGTATGTTTCTGGTAGCATTTGGATGTAAACCCACTTTTAAAGAAAGGTGTTTGTCTTTATTTAAATGTATTAGGTTGGTGTTGATGTCTTGCAGATGTATAGCCTTTGCTCTGAATCATATCCGAGAAAACGTGGTGCATTAGATTTTATTTTGTTTACATTATATTATTGAAAAAATCTGAAACTCATATATGGACCATACTCTCAGAAACTGCCGATAAGATTCTCATTATTTTTTTTACAAATTGAAAATTTTAAAAACAATCCGAAAATATTTTTTGACCTGTTCTATTAAATTTTGATAGTCAATTTTAAAAGAATTATGAATACGATAAAAGTTTCTTATTCAGATATATAGATACATCGAACCTCGATATTTCAATCTTAGAAAAGAAGATGTAAATATCAAACATTAATATCGATAGACTTTTTGAGCGTGTTTAACCGTCGTTGGGAATTCGGAAATCTAATACCTTTTGTGACACTGAGTGAGAAGAAACAATAAGAATATATATTTGAAATGTGGGACTTAGTAAATACACTTTGAATGAATTGACTCACCTGGTTTGTTATTCTTCAAATAACTTCATCACTTCCAATCAAATAATTTCCTCACTTCTTCTTGTGAGGCATAAAGGACAACTAAATAAAATGACTTTTCATTATTGTATAATAAAACAGTTTATTTTACAACTGTAATAAATCGATGTATAAAAGTCTTATAACTGTAGGGCTGATATTCTTAGCCTTCACAAATATAGTATCTCTCTCTTCCCAGATGACTTCCTCTCTTCCTGTCCCAGCCTCAAATGCCTTCTCTCCTCTTCTCCGGGGTCCTTCCCCAGCTGTTGCTACCTGCTCCGTCCTCTTCCAACCTTCTTTCTTCATCGATTGTTCATCGATATGAGACTTTTCAATGAATAATTTTTCCACTGCACAATTGAGTATAATTCATCGTTCAACCTCACATTCCTATATTTTATATATTCCTTCTCATTCCCTCACGCAATGTCACATAAAGAAGCAAATACCGGGGGGGGGGATGTCTACTACAGATGCATATAATCAAATTACCGATTTGTAAATAATTCAAATTGTTTAGAAATATTGATATTTCCAGCCTCGATATTCATTAGTCATTCAAAGAAGAGGAACAGGATTAACGTTGAATTGTAATCTTAAGACTTAATTTAAATTGCCATTGGTTTTAATTTTAAAATTAAATATTTATGTACTCATATATTATTATATTTTAAAAGACTGATCCTGCATAACCGGAAGGGGAAATGACTCCCCTCTAGTATCTACCAGAAATTTTATTTATTTTTTTAAATCGACGATGTATACCTAATTGTTTAAATATAATATCGGATCTAGAGTTTTTAAACTACAATAAATTTATTTAATGTTATAAACATATGTTGTACCAATCAATAAAATATCTTTATATTTCACTTCTTCTTTCACACAAATACAATGAAATAGTTTTTTTTTAACAATGTCATTGCCTTGATTTGGTGGTTTTTATAGCCTTTCTTTCAAACATATAAAAAATTTTAAATGTTTATATTTAGTTAAGAAATTTCATTTCATTGGAAACACGTGGTTCCCGTTAAATAATATTACTTTTCAGAAATTAACATTTATAATGTTTGTCATTTTCCATTATTGTCTACGATTTTGTATGTTAGATATTGTTTTTCCTAATATTCTCAACTTTTCAACGATATATTATAGGTATACTTTCAGTCTCTTATTTCCGGAAATTAGCTTCCAACCTAAAAACACATTTTTCCTTTTTCTATTTTAGCCTCTTAACAAATTCAATCATATTTTATATTCGCCATTTTTTATTTTTAATGAAAAATTCGGTGTGAGACCACGTGATAGAATGGAAAACAGCAACAAGGCGAGATTAATAATATGAAATATTAATTATAAATAATAGCTCATTAAAAAGAGGATAGAATACTGAACATTTCCTTCGCTAACAGTATGCATTCATTGCATTCATTGCATTCATTTAGTTAATAAAATTCATTTAGTTTAGTCATTTGGTTAACCCTTGTATCTACCTTCCTAGAACTAGACTCATCTTTCCTACAGAATAATCCTTCTGCAAATATTGAAATTTGTTCTGGGTTCATCTAGAGCCCGTCTCCATGCCACTCTTCTTTCTGATGTTGTTTTGTTATTTAGACTTTTAATGTTTTATTTACTTGTAAACCTGTAAAATAAACCTTTTTAAAAAAGTCTTAGCTTCTATATTGAAGATAATTTGAATATAAAGGAAATCGGTCTAAAGATACTAAATGTGAATCACAATAATAATAATAATGTCTAACGATTTTTGTTGTAATTTAAACATTATTCTATGGCCGGTTTAAGAAGGCTCGTACAACGTGAAAAATCAATACTTTACCGATTGAATTAGGGAAATATCTTCGTTAACTAATCTATTTATTATTGACGAAAATAAAATTATTTTTCCAATGCCTTCAAAATATAGTTTTTTCCGCCTGTCAACCACTTTATGGAGTACATTGGGAATAAAGAAGGGTTTTCGTGAACATGGAACTAGAACTCGTAAATGATGTCGGATTAACTTGATATTTTGTACAGATATGTTTTCTAATTCAAGGAACATGAATATAATGTCAAAATTAGAAAATTTCCACGTGAAACAAAAAGAAATGGCGGTCTTTTTGTTTAAACCTGGGAATTTATAAATTTGACAAAACATTAACTTCGAAAACGATATAAACCTCATAAAACGAATAATTTTAGGTACCTATGTAAAACCGTATATATATATTACTACATATAAATGTTAACTTTTTTAATTCTAAAATCACAATAAATTACAATATATAATTATAATGTATGTATATGTAATAACTTAAAAAGTGTATCGTTTTATAATAGTTCTTATGAAATAATAAACTCTTCATTTTATTTTTAATACAACAAAAATTAAAAACCATCGATCAAGACATTTTGAATACCATCGATACTTCCTCACATTTTCCAATGAAAAAATACTTATTTTTCTGATTAATTGTAAAGATTATATTAACAACAACGCTCTGAATCTAGTCGTTCTCATTAATCTATGGGCTCAGGAGCTTTCAAATTACTTTTTCAAGTGACATTATTTCTGATAATGATTGAACCGAAGGGGCTTTGATCCTGAAGGAGCCTCAACTGTTCCTGTATAAGCTAACAGATAAATATTGAAAAGATTACAACTAAATACTGACCTGTTAAACATCCATCTACTTGTTGGAAGCTGATAGAAATAGGATACCAAGAAAGTCGATATAACAGAAGACAAAAATGTTGCGGTTATCAACTTATATAAGTGACGTGGCCACCTGCTTATCACTATGACGACAAAAGGTGATACAAAAAAGAACAGTTGCCAATCCGCACTGAGGTACCAGCTGACCGACATGCACTGCAAAGTGATAACATTATTTGAATTTGTAGATGAGATGAATCGGTTCTTCCTTCATCTTGATATAAAATTATGTGGTTTAAGACAGTACACTTCTAGGGAACATGTGTTTCACGAGATAGTTTGGATAAGAATCTTATTACATGATGTTAATAACAACACCCTCAACGACCTCCGACCTCTTGAGAATGCCCTTCCCTTCAGAAATGTATTATTATATAAGGAAGGGGCTGGGGTCGCGATTTGTAGTCTCTGACCTGATAAACTCAAATTCGATTCACGGTGCCGGGGACGTTTACTTCTGACAATAAGCCTGGCCCGGGAAAATCACGTAAAGCCGGAAAGAGAAGAAAAGAAAAGAAATTAAAAAATCAGGTGCGGTGCATGCATCACATACTTTTCACTTATAAGCAGAAATAAGTATTTTCAGATAAAGAGAATTAAAATTACAAATTATAGAAGGTAAGAAATATTATTTAACATTATTTTATAAACATCTGATGTGTTTATGAAGAGAAGCCGGTTGGAGTGATCAGTCAAAACTACAAAGTAAAAGTAAATAAATGATATTTATTTTTGCTGACGTTTCGGCCCAAAGTTTAGATTTTCATCAGGGATAAAAAAACAAAACAGAAAGACCACATAACGATAGGTATGAGAAACTATTAACATTACAAGGAAAATAATAATATGTCCTAATAATATAACAGTAACAGAGTGGAACTTATGAAACAAATAATAACGCAACTAAGTTTTGGAGTAATGAAATAATCATAATGAATAAAATAAACATAAGCAATGAAAAATTAATTAACAAAGAAATGTAATGAAATATTTTGAGATAAAATGAAGAGTTAAATATAGAATAAATGGGATGATGTATTTGCTAAAATATGATGCATTACAATGCAAAAAGAAGTGAGAGAGACAGAATAAAATGTAAAACAAATAAAAACAATATCAAAATTAAGATACTACACGGACGGATCTACGGGGGAGGGACTTTCGGGCTGAAGCCCCCCCTCCCAAATGGAAAAATACAACCATGTTTTATGGAAAAAAAAATTTTAAAAATACTTAAAGTATTATTGTTCGTGTAATTACATTTAAAAAGACTTAAGGAATCACTTAAACACCATTTCATATAGGTGGTTAGTTTCTTTCTGTTTTTCCAAAGTAATTATTGTTATTTTTATGAAAAAAGAAGGTTTCGGGCTGAAGCCCCCCCCCCCCAAAATTAAATCCTGGATCTAAAGCTAGTGAGATACTATACAATTTATCAAAACATTCTACATGGAAGAGAATTAAGAAGTTAAAACTATGTAAATTATGAAAATAAGATGTAATAGAGAAAATGTATCGCTATACACAAAATAGAGACAAAGAAAAGAAAGTAACCAGAAAAAGGTAAATGAGGAGAATACTGAGATAAAAGAAGAAGACAGAACTGATCTGACGAATGGTTCCGGTGAGAGATAACAAACATCTTTTGCAACTAACATCTCTTCATCTTATTAACAGCTTATTGTCCCTTCCAAAACAAATACATTTTGAAAATTAGGCATTTGAACCCTGTTAAAGATCATCAATCAGATTAAGACCTATATTATATTAATAACTAAGCGATCGAAATCCGACCATAATCATTTTTGAAAATTTGAGAAATTCATAAACAAATCTACCCTTATATATTGGTACCTAAATACACGTCTATTTGTACTTGCAGTACAATTTTTGTACTTTCTGAGATATTTCCAAATAAAATATGCAATAAAAATATCTTGTCGGACCTTGCAGATTTCAATCATTTTATTTGTGGAGATTTTAGGAATCTTTCAAATACCCCTAGGTTTAATAAACCAAAAATTGAGTAGTTTTTGACTGACAACACACGTTTTTCGTTCATTTCCATTCTAAAGGCTTGAATTTGAATTAAAAGTTTCATTAAAATTTCAAAGCAATCGGTGAAAAACTTTTGGAGAATAGGTTATTTAAACATTTACAGTTGTAATTATACTCTGTTGACAAAATTTCTTTACTGGTAGCAATAAAGTTGGTCAATAGCTACCAGACAAAAAAAAAAATAAGTGCTTGAGAAACAGAGAAAAAAATGTTACTAAATTGTTTTGTCTTTGCCGTTTTATATAATAATTGTTAAACGTACTTATCATACGTTAAATTACGTTGTCTCTGAATAATAGTATAAAGCATGTAAATAAAGGTATGTAAAACTGTATAGAAAAAATCTTTTCTCCCTGGGGAGTCATGGATCCCTCACCATCAAACACAAAATTGATTGGTCCGCTGATATGATCCTATTTGATTGGTCCGCTGATATATGGTATTAGTTGCTCATATGATTCTTGGTGGTGACCAAGTTGATACACAGTTTCAGTTTAGATTCAGATAAGATTGAGTATTGCCATACCTATAAGTGTTGAGCAATAAATTTAGTGTTAAGGAGATTATTTGAAATGAAATGAAAAATGAAAATGAAAAGAAAAAATAATTTTATTCTGGGACTACTGTCCCCTAAGAATAATAACAGAGTTACAAATTTATGTATCTAAGTCTGACATAATAAAAATACCAACTAATTTATTGTTAATTGTTATTTCAATTGTGCAATGGACTGAAATTAAACATTGTATAGATGTAAGTAATTTTACATGTTAGGGGAAGTTTGAATGTGGAGTAGGTGGTGAAACAGGAGTTGTTTGAAGGAATTTGTGGACGAGGATTGACGCATGGAGGTAGGGAGTGAGTTCCATAAGGAAGCAGCACGAATGACGAAGGATTTGCTGAAGGAGGAGGTTTTATGAGAGGGAATATATAAGTTTTGAGAGAGTTGATAGAGGAGCATAGAGTAAGAAGTTCCAGGATGTAGGGAGGGTTTTTGGTTCTGAAGACTTGGAAAAGGAAAACACCAAGGAGGTATTGTCGTCGGGAAGTAGGATAAAGCCACTTCAACTCGGTGTACCAGAGTGAAACATGTGAACGCCTGGAGATCCCGAAAATGTATCTTATGAAACAATTCATGAGTCTCTTTAGTCTCATTTCCAGCCTGGCAGATAGCCCTCCATACACCAAGCAGCCGTAGACGAAGTGGGGGAATACAAGAGAGGTTACAAGGAGCTGTCTGGTTTTTAGAGGAATACAATCACGGAATCTTAGGAGTTGTTTAAGGGCAGTTATGGATTTTCGGGTAATCTGGGAGATATGATTATTCCAGGACAGGTTCTGGTCAAAGGTTACTCCTAGGTTTTTGACAGTAGAGAAAAAATGGATGGGATGGTTATTGAGGTAAAGTAGAGGAAAGTAAGGAAGGGAGCTGATGAGATGTCTAGACCCGATGATAATAGCCTTGGTTTTATCTGTATTCAGCTTTAATTCATTTATTTTTCCCCATCTGTTGATGCAGTCGATGTCTTCCGGGCAGCCTTAGGCATCTCAGAAGGTTGGAATGATTGGTATATTTGGAAATCATCGGCATATAGGTGGTAATTGGAGTGTTGAATGGCGTTAGGAAGGTCACTAATATAGATGGAGAAAAGGGTCGGGGAGAGTGAGGAACCCTGAGGAGCTCCTCGCGTTAATTGAAGGGATGATGATGGAGGTTTATTCGGTATTGTAACTGTCTGAGATCGATTGGATAAGAAGGATAGGAACAATTTTAGGACGCTGTTTGATATGGGCAGGCTTTGGAGTTTAGAAAGAAGGATCTCATGATTAACGGAATCAAACGCCTTGGAAAAGTCAAAAAGAATTAGGATGGAGAATTTCTGTTTATCTATGGCGGATTGGAGGTCTTGGGTAATCCTTAGCAAGGCAGACTGGGTGGAATACTGGGATCGGAAACCAGATTTTCCATTTGAATTTAGGATTAGGTTCTTGGGATAAAACTTTATTGAAGTACTGGGCTTTGGCGCGACGTAGGGTCATTTGTGTGAGATCTCGCAGGGATTTAAATGTGGAATAATGCTGAGGTAGTCTAGTACGTCTGTATCGTCTTCTAGCAGTTTCTCTTCTCCTCATTAGTTCTCTTATTTCTGTATTGATCCAAGGAGCGGGAGGACGTCTAAAGACACGTGTTTTTAGAGGTGCGTGACGATTGAGGAAATCGAGGAGGTTGGAGGAAAGGCATTCAACCATATCATCGATGGAAGGGAGAGAGAATAGATGGGTTCTAAGCAAGTGGAAAGAGAATCGAGGAAGGGGCTAATGTTTTGAGTGGTTAAGGAATCTAGATCTCTCCAGGAAATTTGTTTGGATTTAGATGAAGGAGTAGATAAGTTGTATATTATTTCAATAAGATCGTGGGATGAAAGCAAGGGAACTGGAATTTGCGTAGAGGATAATAGGTTATGGGAGGAATCAATAATAAATAAATCTAGCCAAGTACCAGTGGATTGGGTATGATGGGTGGGCTGAACTGGTACAATAAATAGATCTAAGGAAAAAACTAGCTATAAAAAAAGCTAGGATGGTAAGATATAAGATAAGAGATTATTCAGTATTTATATTCCGTAATTTATATATATTTCTTGTTTGTCCACGTTTCAAAGTCCCTATGATGTGACAAAAATATGGTTTCCGCCGGAAATTCATCTCCCAGCACTAGCGGATCCAGGATTTAATTTTGGGGGAGACTTCAGCCCGAAAGCTTTTTTTCCATAAAAATAACGAAATTACTTTGGAAAAAAAGAAAGAAACTAACTACTTATATGAAATGGTGTTTAAGTGATTCCTAAAGTCCTTTTAAATGTAATTACACGAACAATAATATTTTAACAGATAATCTTTAAATTTTTTTTTCCATAAAACATGGTTATATTTTACCATTTTGGGAGAGAGGGGGTGGCTTCAGCCCCAAAGCCTCTCCCCTTAGATCCGCCCGTGTCTCCCAGTCGTGTTTGTTGTTGGAATATTAAAAAAATAAATCCAAATCTCTTAATAATTTGTCCCCCTAGAAGTTTGACGTTTTGGCTATAAACATGAATAATCATGCTTAATGTTAAACTTACCAACTTGAACATTCCTGGATAAAGATTGTTGATGTAGAGTACATTAGTCCACCAGTAGCTGACGCACGATTGTTTTTCCTGATCAATGATGTAACTACAAAGCGGCCCATCACACAGCTTATTAGCAAAAGTTGAAATTACGACTACCGTTGCCAAATATGGAGGCGTCAATCTGAAACATATATACAGGCATAAGTAAAAGTATAATTCTTAAAGACAGTGGTCGAGGATAGAGGAGGGGAGAGGTGGACTACTTTGTGAGATTTGGCCATTGGAAAACTCGGAACCGATTTTTTTACTATCGCAATATTTAACCTTATCAGGTATAATTATATACTCGTATATGTGTGCACTGATTTCCACTACTCTCGGTCCAGCTGTGAGCTGTGGGAGGTGATTATGTTTTCTGTTACATCAACCCTGGATCGACCCTTCTCGAATCACAGATGTTATATATCATATTGTATTGATAGCAAGTGCTCTACCTACCAGTTTATTAATATCGAATATTGTACTTATTGTCATCAATAAATGGTTCAGTTTATGTGTTGATTCAGTATTGTATAATTTCATCGAATTGCTGCATTACAAATGGCGAGGATAATTGTTCAATTTATAATGGCCTCTAGTATTTACTCGTTTATGTGACATTGTGTGGGGGAATGAGAAGGAATATATAGGAATATGAGGTTTGAACTGAAGCTATGAATTGTACTCAATTGTGCAGTGAACAAATTATTCATTGAAAAATCTCATATCGATAAACAATCGACGAAGAAAGAAGAAGCTTGAAAAAGGACCGAGCAGGTAGCAGCAGCTGGAGGAGGACGCCAGAGAGAAAAGAAGGTCCTCGAGGCAGGGCATGAAGGAAGGAGGTTACCTGATAAGAGAAGGTACTCGAGGCAGGGTATGAAGGAAGGAGGTTACCTGATAAGAGAAGGTACTCGAGGCAGGGCATGAAGGAAGGAGGTTACCTGATAAGAGAAGGTACTCGAGGCAGGGTATGAAGGAAGGAGGTTACCTGATAAGAGAAGGTACTCGAGGCAGGGTATGAAGGAAGGAGGTTACCTGATAAGAGAAGGTACTCGAGGCAGGGCATGAAGGAAGGAGGTTACCTGATAAGAGAAGGTACTCGAGGCAGGGTATGAAGGAAGGAGGTTACCTGATAAGAGAAGGTACTCGAGGCAGGGCATGAAGGAAGGAGGTTACCTGATAAGAGAAGGTACTCGAGGCAGGGTATGAAGGAAGGAGGTTACCTGATAAGAGAAGGTACTCGAGGCAGGGTATGAAGGAAGGAGGTTACCTGATAAGAGAAGGTACTCGAGGCAGGGCATGAAGGAAGGAGGTTACCTGATAAGAGAAGGTCCTCGAGGCAGGGTATGAAGGAAGGAGGTTACCTGATAAGAGAAGGTACTCGAGGCAGGGCATGAAGGAAGGAGGTTACCTGATAAGAGAAGGTACTCGAGGCAGGGCATGAAGGAAGGAGGTTACCTGATAAGAGAAGGTACTCGAGGCAGGGCATGAAGGAAGGAGGTTACCTGATAAGAGAAGGTACTCGAGGCAGGGCATGAAGGAAGGAGGTTACCTGATAAGAGAAGGTACTCGAGGCAGGGCATGAAGGAAGGAGGTTACCTGATAAGAGAAGGTACTCGAGGCAGGGCATGAAGGAAGGAGGTTACCTGATAAGAGAAGGTACTCGAGGCAGGGCATGAAGGAAGGAGGTTACCTGATAAGAGAAGGTACTCGAGGCAGGGTATGAAGGAAGGAGGTTACCTGATAAGAGAAGGTACTCGAGGCAGGGCATGAAGGAAGGAGGTTACCTGATAAGAGAAGGTACTCGAGGCAGGGCATGAAGGAAGGAGGTTACCTGATAAGAGAAGGTACTCGAGGCAGGGCATGAAGGAAGGAGGTTACCTGATAAGAGAAGGTACTCGAGGCAGGGCATGAAGGAAGGAGGTTACCTGATAAGAGAAGGTACTCGAGGCAGGGTATGAAGGAAGGAGGTTACCTGATAAGAGAAGGTACTCGAGGCAGGGCATGAAGGAAGGAGGTTACCTGATAAGAGAAGGTACTCGAGGCAGGGCATGAAGGAAGGAGGTTACCTGATAAGAGAAGGTACTCGAGGCAGGGTATGAAGGAAGGAGGTTACCTGATAAGAGAAGGTACTCGAGGCAGGGCATGAAGGAAGGAGGTTACCTGATAAGAGAAGGTCCTCGAGGCAGGGTATGAAGGAAGGAGGTTACCTGATAAGAGAAGGTACTCGAGGCAGGGCATGAAGGAAGGAGGTTACCTGATAAGAGAAGGTACTCGAGGCAGGGCATGAAGGAAGGAGGTTACCTGATAAGAGAAGGTACTCGAGGCAGGGCATGAAGGAAGGAGGTTACCTGATAAGAGAAGGTACTCGAGGCAGGGCATGAAGGAAGGAGGTTACCTGATAAGAGAAGGTACTCGAGGCAGGGTATGAAGGAAGGAGGTTACCTGATAAGAGAAGGTCCTCGAGGCAGGGAATGAAGGAAGGAGGTTACCTGATAAGAGAAGGTACTCGAGGCAGGGCATGAAGGAAGGAGGTTACCTGATAAGAGAAGGTACTCGAGGCAGGGTATGAAGGAAGGAGGTTACCTGATAAGAGAAGGTACTCGAGGCAGGGCATGAAGGAAGGAGGTTACCTGATAAGAGAAGGTACTCGAGGCAGGGCATGAAGGAAGGAGGTTACCTGATAAGAGAAGGTACTCGAGGCAGGGCATGAAGGAAGGAGGTTACCTGATAAGAGAAGGTACTCGAGGCAGGGCATGAAGGAAGGAGGTTACCTGATAAGAGAAGGTACTCGAGGCAGGGTATGAAGGAAGGAGGTTACCTGATAAGAGAAGGTACTCGAGGCAGGGTATGAAGGAAGGAGGTTACCTGATAAGAGAAGGTACTCGAGGCAGGGCATGAAGGAAGGAGGTCACATGAGAAGAGAAGTCTACTACACTGAAGATCAAACCTATAGTTAGAACACTTTAATAGATTCAATTAATTACAGTTGTGGAAATAAATTATTTTTTTATACAGGAGTGAATAGTCCTTTTATTTATTTATTTTATATGCCTCACAATCGAAGAATAACAAACCAGGTGAGTCAATTCATTCAAAGCGTGTTCAGTAGGTCCCACTTTTCAGATATATATATACTTATTACATCTTGTCACTCAGTGTCACAAAAGAATTAGGTTCTCGAATTCCCAACGACAGTTAAACACCCACAAAAAGTCTATATCCAGTACCGGGGTTTTGTTTTAAGAAAATTAAATTCACGAGTGTAAATAACCTAGTCCCCCGACTAAGCGGAAGGTATGTTCACTATTGCAGCCAAACAGGTTATTCACAATTAACCCTTAATAGGTTATTTACAATTAACCCTTAATAGGTTATTTAGAATTAACCCTTAATAGGTTATTTACAATGGTGTCAGTATTCATGCTATTTTTATGATGATATCATCGTTTACTCAACATCTGATGAGCGAATTGATTTGGGCGCCCGAAACAACAGTTATGCCTCTTTAAAACTCCCGAGATCCGAGTGTGCGTTCCTCCTTTTTCAAATAAACTTCTTAGGACAAGACGTGCTGTAGGCCCAAATAGATTCCACTGCCACATAGAGGCTGTTTTAATTGCACCTTCGCCTTCTACCCCTGAAGAAATTCCATCTTTTTTAGGCAAAGTTGCCTACTAGCATGCTTTTATTCCAAATTTATCCACCATCACTGCACCACTCGCGGAGACACTCATCTATTCAAAATTTAACTGGTCCGAAGATGCCAAAAATTCATATGATCGCCTGAAAAACTAACTTCTAAAAGATAACTTAGGACCTATGACCCGAAACTTCCTCTAATCCTCGCTGCAGACGGTCGCACGATAGGTTCTGAGCCGTATTGTTTCATAGTGAGCCTGAAGGTTCAGAGCGTCCAATCGCTTGCGTTCCCCCGTGGCACTGAGATCTTTACTACTCTTGATGCCACAGAGGAACTCATCACACAAGTAGACCGTGGAGCACTTGCTATTATTTGGGGTGTAAAACAAATCTTTCAACATCTTTATACCCGTTAATTTACCATATACACAGATAACAAACCCATTTCTCACATTTTTGGCACAAAAACCCAAATATTTGAGTTCACACTTCCCGTTACAACAATTAGGTAAGCTATCTTCCTAATTTCAATTATGACATAAGCATTTTAGCGGCCGTTCACTAAGAGTTTTTGGTTATTCAGAGTTATTGTTTTATTGACAGTTATTAATAAAATTTATTTAAATTAATTCTGAAAAAATATTGCCGGCACCTGACAACATTTGCCTGCAAAAACGTGTGGCCAACACCGACTTCCTTTCTAAAACTGTCAGATCTTCCAATAATGAAAAGTCTTCGTTTGAAGCTAATCAACATCAATTACAGGATCCTATCAATGACTTGGACAAATGTGTGTAACATCAGCTTCCTGAAATTGTCCTTACTCCTAAGGGGATTGCTAAGGAAACTCTCCATGATCCACTCATTACTCCAGCATTACTGCCTGAGGTATTGGAAAGGAAAAATTCAAGGGAAGAGAAGCAGAATAAATCGCCCCTGATGGATGTCTTAGCCTTCGCCAAAGAGCTGTTGTCCCACCTAGGCTTCGTCAAACACCCTTAAAAAAACTCCACCTAGGTCATATTGGAGCACAGGCGGATTTACGGGGGGGACTTTCGGGCTGAAGCCCCTCCCCCAAAATGGTAAAATGTAGCCATGTTTTATGGTAAAAAAACAATAAAAAATTATGTCTTAATGTATTATTGCTCGTCTAATTACATTTAATAGGACTTCAAGACTCACTTAAACACCATTTCATACAGGTAGTTAGTATCTTTCTGTTTTTCTAAAGTAATTATCGTTATATATATGAAAAAAAAAAGCTTCCGGGCTGAAGCCCCCCCCCCAAAATTAAATTCTGGATCCGCCAGTGTATTGGAGTAGTTAAAATCAAAGAGTTGGCTCGTTCTCTCATTTATTGGGCAAATGTAGTCGAGTTGAAAATGTACACATCCATTATTGTTCAACATTTGGTAAGAACTTGCTGATAATCGTTGACGCAAACTCGAAATGGATGGATATCGCCAACTACTTCTCAAGCCACAGCCGATGTTCTTGAAGAGGAATTAGCTCAGTTCGGAGTTTCCTTTCGGAGTTGTTTCTGACAATGGGCCTCGGGCGAGAAATGTGGTGCCTTTTAACCCATTTATCTTACCTCCCACAGTTTCCTTTTTATGCAGGATAATGCTCGGCCGCACATCTAAAATGTTGTACGATGTGGCACTGCACTAAAATGTTGGCGTGGCATGTGGCACAGCAGGAGGACACGCCCTAATGAAGACCTCCAAGGTGGGTCGAAACGTCGGCGTAAGAATTAAAAATACTACTTTTTAAAAATTTAGTATTTATTTGACTGCACTCCCCTCCCCAACTCCTTTTCATATTATATCACCGTCAACCAACTCTACATCATTTTTAACTTTAAATTACCTACGCATTTCAACGGGATTGATATCAGCAAGAAATTATTGAAAGATATGAAAGATAGCTGAATTATAAGAAAGCATTTTCTCGCTGGTCGACTTACCTCAAGTACCTGTGAGTGTAGTAACTGACCAAATTGAATTTCTTTCTTTTTTCTAAGCAGTTCCACGTCAGTAATACTCCACTGATAACAAAAAATGTGTCAACAGCAAGAACCGTCTCTGTCTCTAGGACTCCTCTCCAGGATCTAAGAAACTAACCAATAAGGCTCAATTAATCCAACAATAAGTGGAGCGGTCCAGTCGGTATAATCTCTTTACGTATCATTACAGGCGCTTTTGGACATGAAGATGAGATTAAAGTGATATGAAATCTACTAAGTAAAAAATTAATCACTATATTCTTTTTACTATCTCCCACCTATATATGAAATATATAGTATGAGTAAGAATTGCGGTCGTGAAAATTTTCGAATCTGCGTTTTCAAAGGAAATACAGGTCTCCTGAGTCCAAATAACCAAGTCCTGCAAAATGGTCTATGTGTATATGTGTATGTCGTATTTAAGATAGGTATATGCATTAGATGTCATAGCAACTTTTTCCTTAAAATCGGCTAGCCGGAAGTGCCACTTTATATCAACGGTGAAACACATTTTTACAATTTTCTCAAAAACGGTTTTGATTAAACTCAGTGTATCATTGTATAATTAAGTGGTCTTTAATATCATTTAGGTCTTATCCCCATTGATGTCACTTTTTATTTCCTACCGTCGATATAATAAATAGAGTTTTGTAATTTTATTGGTCTTAATGATTTGTTATCTGTAAGCTTTAAGCTTTAGCTCCCTTTAAAAAGCACTTCAAAAATTTTATAATAGCCAAACATTGACAGAAAATAATTTCGATTCAAAGTAGAAGAGTAAGTGAAAGTTGTGTGTTGCGCGCAACAGATTTTTTCTTAAGCTCAATATGGAAAGCATTGAAATCCTTAAAAAATATTTGTCAAAGTCTTACCTAGTGCTTGCATATTTAACTGATATTCCATGGCCTCGAGAAAATAGTGCTCAGAAATGTCCATTCTCTTCGTCGCCTCATGTCTAAACATTTCTATTTTTTCCTGGCGATGAGGTGGTTTTTTGACAAGTGCATGTAAATTTAGAGCCAGCCGCAGATAGTTTGGTAGGGGAAATCCGAGTTACAAGTTCATTTTAGATAAATAACCTTAATACATCAATAAATCATAGTTGATTTTGCTCAAGTATAGACAAATAGCAAAACATTAAATATTAATGTTAAAGTTCTAAAACTTTTATCCTGTAAATTTCTCTAAATTTGTCCGATAAATAGGAGTCAAAGTTTTATTGTAATGCAAACTAGTAATTAAACTATCTTATTTTGCTTTTTATAACTTCACTTTATAAACAATAAATACAGCATTACTTTTCTCTACCAATTTCCTCTGTAATCGATTGTTTTAAAATTTAATAAAACTATCAGGCAACAAATATGTACTCATATCGTTCCAAGAAAATTTGTTTAAAGTTTTAAAGGTATTTTTTAAGTTATCGTTAGTTTTCTAGTTGGAATGAATTTCGGTTTTGAGTAAAAAAAAAAAAAAAAAAAACCTAATTACAGTTTAACTCTTTTCTCACTCCAGTTATTGTTAAAATATCAATAGTATTAGTAATATTATAATATTAGTATAGCATTAATATTAGTATAGCATTAGTAAATTTGTATAATAATACTTTATTTTTTTGAGAGGGTGGAGGAATTATATTATAAGCATATTATGAGTACGAAAAGCAGTCCATCTGATTGTAGACCAACTGATTATAGACCATCTGATTGTAGAGCAACTTAAAGACATAAACATCTTCATCAACCCCCTTCAAGCTGAGGCCATCACATTCTCATGCAAGAAAACGACTGAAAAACACCCTGAACTAAACGGAGAAAACATTAAAACAAAAATCTGGTGTGTCCATTCACACGACTTTCCCACCTATTTCAGAAAAGTTTTTATATCTTTAAATATATCCGAAAAAACAAAAACAAAAACAAAAAATGAATTAGATTTATTTTCCTGAAAATCGACCAAAAAAAGGATTTGAGTACGATTTCTTTGATAAACAAAAGCGATGTAAACCAGCTTGTGAAAAATTAGCGTACAAAATTCATTCCCCCCAAATATTGCTAATCAAAAACTTTTTTACCTTATCCCCATATTGTCGAACAATAATTTCTGTTAAAAGTCGAAAGAAATGTGAAAGTTGTGTGATGCGGGTAACAGATTTTCTTTTTTCACTCACTTTTATTTGTTCTCTCTCATTCACCTCTTCCTGACACCAAAATATGAACCCGTAATCTTACATTGGAAATTGAATAGCTGTAACTTCGTTAATAGTTGTCCGAAATGAACGATTTTTATATAGTTTTGCAGAGAATTTCACCACCTTTAAAAAAACACAGAGGCTCGGGATAACTGAAACGCATAGATCCGTCGAAAACCGCATGTCGGAAATTTGACCCGATGGCAATACTTTCCTTAGTCTTAGTATAGGACTACCCAATTTGTGTCACAGGTATCAGTAGTCAAAATCCTACAAAATAAAAAAAGAAGCAACAAAATCGGACCAACAATTCCATATAATTCATATAATATACGTATTTCATGTTTATCCGTTGAAGAGGTATCGACAAAAAATTTCGAATTTTTTGTTCAATCTGAGGAAATATTTCTTACTTTGATTATTATTAATTATTTTTAAAATTTAATAAAGCTATTATTCCAAAATTAAACTTACCTCGTAATAAGAAAACTTGTTTAAAGCTGGATATTTAAGGTTGAACCCATCGACGACGACATGGCACCACACAACGACAAATTGGCTCAGAACGCGAAGCCCGTCAAGGCATGCCAGTTCCCTGGACCTCGTGTCGATCTTGAGCAAGCTCGATAAATTCTTTTGAAGGCTGAAGCAGTCCCATATCTTATAAAAAACTATAATAAAAAATCAATTTTATACTGCAATACTAAGAAATGGAATATTTTATATGCTAATAAAAATAATACAGTTTCTTATAAAATCAAACATTAGTCAATATTCATTAAAATAACTCCAAGTGTTCATAATTTCTATATATTTTTCCTTATTTTCTTTCTTCTTTTACCTAGATTAATCACTTCTCTCCGGGATTTTTTCATTCAATAATCCCATGTAAGTACGAGGCGACCTATTCTTCAAATACAAAAAAAAATATATATTGATAAGGCCACAATTAGTGACGTAGGATTTTGAAAGCCAGCCAAGTTTTGAGTACCTCTAAGCTTCATACTCAAAATTTAAAAATGTTATGCGCTATATACAATAACACAATTTTAACTATTTATATAAAAAAATAAAATAAAATGTATTTAATTACGACATGTAGTATAATTTTCTTTTCTGTTTCCTTTCTCAATAATTGGAAACTTAGCTTCTTAAATTATAATCTATAGAAATCAAGTCTACCAAAGGAGAAAGAAGAAAGAACACTTAAAAAAATAAAAATTCACTAGGCTTTTATAAGAATCGTTAAGCAGTTATCAATGTGATGTGTGTATAAAGATCAGCCCAGCTTGACGGCTAACATATTAATCTGGCCACAATTCATCCGGATAAAATTGGACGACTCTCCTACGATAAAGGTAACATCGGCAGCTTTTTGCAAGCTATCACTCAACGACGCTAGTGGATCCAGGATTTAATTTTGGGATGGGCTTCGGCCCGAAAACTTTTTTTTCTTATATATATTTATCAGATTCTTGAAGTACTGTTAATGTAATCACACACGAACAATAATACTTTGAGAGATAATTTTTTAATATTATTTTGCACTAAACATGATTATATTATGCCATTTTTTGGGGGAGGGGCTTCAGCCGAAAGCTCCTCCCCCCGTAGATCCGCCTATGCTAAAGGATAAATTAACAAATCCTGTTGATTTCTGAAAGTGGAACAAATAAATAAAAGTTGTTTTTCTTTGAGACCGTCTTATACGGGTACCCATTGCCCCACCTTTTATTTTTATTTTTTTTTTTTATTTCTTTATGACATTTACAACTGTATTACATAAATACATCAAGTAAATTTGAACATAATTGATATAATGACATGAATATACTTGCTGAGTAACTACCCAATGGTAGCACTCTAATGATATGACTAAATTAGGAGATCACGGGGCCATCTTCTTTTCAGACGCCTCGGAGGGTTATCAGGAATTGAAGAGGAAGCAAGGTTAGAAACGAGAGGGTTGGGATGATTCTGAAGTTTATTATGGAAGGATAGGTATCTGGATTGGGCCAGATCTGAAACATAAGGAACATTAAGATCTTTATGGATAATTTTATTAGTGACAAAGTAAGGAGCATTGAGGATTTTACGAAGGATTTTGGATTGTAAGGATTGGATGCGAGAGGAATTCGATGGTTTAGTGGAGCCCCATAGCTCAACTCCGTAAGTCCAAATAGGTCTTATTATAGTCAAGTATATGAGTCTTTTGTAATTAATGGGAAGTTTAGAGCGTTTGTCTAGTAAGTGCTGAAGTAATCGGAAACGTCGAGCGGTTTCTTGTCGTTTCAGTCTAGTATGAGGATTCCAAGTTAGTCGTTTGTCCAGGTGGAGTCCTAGGTATCGGATTTGCTCAACAGGGATAAGTGGAGTATTGTTAAAGGAAACTGTAGGACAGGAAGTCGTTGGTTTACGACGAAGGGTAAAGGTAATTTGGTGGGATTTATTGGAGTTTATTTTAATTCTCCAGTTTTGACACCATTCTTCTAGATTTATGATGTGTGATTGAAGCATTTGGGATGCAATTGCTGGGTCATTGTTTACTGATAGGATACATGTGTCATCGGCATATGTGGTGATGACAGTGTTGGGATGGGTTGGGATGTCAGCTGTATAAACTGTATAGAGGATAGGACCTAGGATACTACCTTGAGGAACACCAGCGGACTGGGAAAAAAGGGATGAATAGGCGTTATTGTGATTTACTTTAAAGTATCTATCAGTAAGGTAAGAACGGATAATGAGGAAGTATGTAGGTGGTAGGAATTTTCGGAGTTTGTACAGCAGTCCCGGGTGCCAAACTCTATCAAACGCCTGTTCAACGTCGAGAAAGACTCCCGTACAGTACATTCCGCGCTCCAATGCAGAGGATACTACGTCTACCACACGATGACATTGCTGTATAGTGGAATGGGAAGTTCGGAAACCAAATTGGTGATCTGGGATTATGTGTTTAGAATTTAGGATAGGGTACAGGCGTTTTAAGATGAGTTTTTCTAGGATCTTGCCCATGATGGGTAAAAGAGAGATAGGACGGTAAGAGGATGGGTATTCTGGTGGTTTTTTGGGTTTGTGGATCATTTTAACAATAGATCGTTTCCAAGGATCAGGAAAATATGTAGAACGGAGTACAGCATTATATATGTAAGTAAGGAATAGGATGGCTTTTCGAGGAAGAAGTTTTAGGATCTGGGATGTAATTAGATCATGTCCAGGAGCTTTACGGGAAGGCAATTTTTGAATGATGTTGGATATTTCTATGGGATGAAATGCTTTGGGTGGCAGAGACATTTGGAGAGGAATATCCAGTTCTGCCTCAATACAATTGATGTGAGTCGAATTAAGGATATCGGGATGTGGGTTAAAAGTTTGGAAGAGATGTTGACCAAATAGTTGGGCTTTTTCTTCGTCGGATTTGGACCAGGTTTGGGAATCAGTAAGTAGTGGGTGATTAAAGTCTTGAAACTTAAGAAGTTTTTTGGTGGTCATCCATAATGATTTGTCAGTGGTTGAAAGTTTTTCAGTAAAATTTAGTAAATTTTGAATTTTGTATTTTCTTATTTCTGATTTCAGTTTGTTAGTCAGTTGGGTGTAATGCGATTTATCTGTTGGGTATCTAGTCCTATGCCACTTCGATCTTGCTCTGCGTTTTTCCTGTAATAAGATACGAATATGCTGTGGCAAGTTAGTATTTTGTGGGAAGTTAATCTTATTGATAAATGTGTTATTATTTATACTGTCTGTTATTGATGATGTCAGTTTTTCTATGGCACAATTAATGTCTTCTTTTGTCTTTAGCGGGATTTTGAGGTCGAGTTTGTTTTCCAAATCATCACGAAATTTGTCCCAGTTTACTCGTCCAGTGATCAGTTTAGGAAGTGATGGTTTAGGAGCAAAGTCAGAATGTAGTGAAAGCAGAACTGGACTATGGTCTGAAGAAAGGTCATCCAGGGATTTGATTATAGTTTGGGAGGAGGAAATCTGGGAGGTGATAAATATGTCCAGGATATCGGGACGTTTTTTGAGGGATGTTGGAAAATAAGTAGGATTCATGGGCGAGAGGATGGAATAATTGTTGGAAGAAGAAACTTGTGAAAGGGTATTACCACGGGAGTTGGATGATCGACAACCCCATCGTTGGTGTTTAGCATTGTAGTCTCCTCCAGCAATAAAGCGCGATCCGAGGGATTGTAATAAGGATTCAAGTAGGCTGTACGAGAGGGAATTGCCAGGAGGACAGTATACAGCTGAAAGTGTTAGATGGAAAGGACGAGTTGAGAGGATTACAGAAGTTGACTGAATGGCATCTGTTGGAATAGAAGGAATAAGTGAATGGGGTAAAGATTTGTGGATAAGGATGCAAGAACCGGCGTGGGCAGTGTTGTCTGGGTGGTCAGATCTATAGGTGATGTAGTCACGTATGTAGAAATGTGTCCGTTGGGTGAAGTGAGTTTCTGTCAGGAGAGCAATGTCAATATAATTGTCATGGAGAAATATGTCTAGTTCGTCACGGTGGTTTTGCAGTCCATTAGCGTTCCATAAGAGAATAGCTAGGGACTTCGTGTTCATCGAGGGAAGCTAAGCGGGATTTCGGAAAGGAGTCTGGTTAGAAGGGTTATGAGCGGTTTGATAGTCTGTTGAAGATCTATCAGGAAACCTTTTATTTAACTTTAAACTTTAGTTCAATTACCGGTGTTGTGTTTATTTATTTAGATTGGAGTGAAAATAAACGATAGTTACGGTTAAAAGGATAATTTAAATGTTTATTTCTTATCTGTATATACAAAATTAAAAATTTAAAACAATTAAAACGAAGATTTAATATTTAATGTAATTTTTTTTACTATTGTGGTTGGAGGTATTTTTCGAAACTAATCAGTACAGAATCTTATTTATGTTCAATATAATTGTTAAAACTAAATTTTATAGTATGTCCAGTTAAAGGAGATATTAGTACATACCTAGGAATTGTTCTGACATACAAACAAAACTTAAAATATTTTTTAATCACCATTAGGTGGATCATGGCAGTCAAGATTAATACGAATTTCTCTTTAACAATGACTCTTTGAAATGAAAGAAAATTAATTTGCTGGAGGATATCAGAGGTTTTTTTATATCGCAGTATTTGTAAAATTTTGATTTAAAAAACCTACTTTTGTTTCAAAAAAAGGAAAAAGATTCGAAATAAAACAAGTATTATACATTAAGGGTACTCATGCAGTGATAGGTATCGCAAAACCTCTTAAATGTGTTAAGTCGAGAAAATTATTTACGAAATGTGTGTTAAATATGGCCGCTAGCACTAGGGTGCATTTTAACGCAGCCTAGGGTCCTGTAGAGTGTTGCTAACTTCGTAAACGTATGGGGTACCAGGTTATGGTAAGGTTTTGATGCGTTTGATTCGCTGTTCTTTGTTTGTGTTCAATATTCACAGAAATGGAATGTAAAGACATCTAGGATTTCATCAAGTTCTTTGCCTTCCGAATCATCTGGGTCCTCATTCATGCTTTATAACGTTAAATTTTCCAGCAACTCAGTCTTTTCACTTCGCTTTGGCATTTTAAAAATAAATCAAAACTTTAATAGAACAATTAAGAAGACGCAAACTTTGTTTACAGTACAGCAATAACTTCACTATAACTGATAACACTTTAGCACACACAGCTCATTTACCGCTCATTGAAAACTATAGCATGATAGCACAGTAAGCATTTACAACAAGTGCATGAATACCCTAATTATGTATTTTCTAAATAAGCAGAATGACTGTAAAAATTTGAAAGAAAAGTCAAGATAAAATTATGAACCACCAGCTCAAACCAAGCAATTTTACAAAACCTACAAATCGCGCGTAATTCTTCAAAACGAAAAGGTTTTCAATTGAACTATTCAATAAAAACAGATTTTTTTTTTTCCTACGCCTAAGTAACGCCTGCTTCATTAGCTATGCGTGATTTTGCAGTCCAATACAGTTTTGCTCTCCGAGCATAAGGGCTGTCTATTTCATTAAAGCAACATCTTATGTCCTGTAATGCAGGGCATGTTCTCCTGTCATCATGTCTAAGGAACACAGAGGGCATGTCGGGCTATCTTTTACACCGATGCGGTGGAGGTGCTTCTGAAGGAAATCGTGGCCTGTGAGCATTCTGAAGCATGCCACGGCTTGCCCTCTAGGGAGGTCTCTAGGGATCCTGCCACTTTTTTCAAGCAATCCATTCCATCGTTTCCCTTCAATTGTTTGTACATATTTCTCTTTCAGTGAACTTTGGAGGGTCTGTTTTATGATTCTTTTTGTTGAATCCATGGCCAGAGGAATATCGGGTTGGAGCATTACAGAACCTATTCTGGCTAGTTTGTCAGCTTCATCATTTCCGTGGAGCCCGCAATGGCCTGGTATCCACTGGAAAGCGACTTCTGTCCCATTTTCCTTTAATCGGTTCAAATATTGATGGCATTCAGGACATATTATATCCATTTTTGAGAGACAAAATGGCTGTCTGTGAGTCAACAAAGAAAGCTACTTTCTTGTCTTTCCGTTCAATTAATCTCTCAAGGCTTAAGATAATGGCTTTCACTTCCCCTTATAGTAAAATAAAAACAGTGAAAACGTATCTTTTGTCAACTAAAAATATTCTCAAGAATTCTAGAAGATTTGTTGTTTGATTATAGAATAAAACATTTTATCCAGTTTTTGGAAATATAAAAAAATATTTTTAGCTGCTGCCGCGAGTTTTCCCTTACTCGTCTCCCTGTACCGGAGGGCTTTTAACTCTACCCTGACCTGAAAAAAAATCTTATAGCTCTTTTTTTATTTTGACGCCTTGACTCTTTTAACTTTACCGTTATTCTTCTCAGCATCGAGGCTGTTCTAGGAGATAAGCTTTAATCGCTTGGATCTCTTCTTATGTAGGTGATATCCAGGGAGCACGCGGGTTATGATAACCGGAGGCGATCACAATCACTCCCTCTTCATCAGGATGGTTGGCAACCTTTTACAAACGTTTCTAGCCTGTTTTTTTTTTTTTATTATTTTTTCGGGCTCGGGTTATTAGTCTGTGCCCAACCCCCAAAATCTGGAGGACCAAAGGAGCTTTGTTATTAGACACCGAGGTGGCTCTCACCTTTCTGTGAATTTGAGAGTGGGGACGTCCCCATACGAGAATAGAACCCGCGCCAAAGCAATCGAGTAGGGACTGCACTTATTTATTTATTATTAATTGTTTATATTTTTATCTTTATCTTTTTTTTTGTTGTTTGATCCCGCGAACGGAGTTTCATCTCTTAGCATTAAATTTTAGCAGGTGCCTAAACTCACTCGACCACCGCGGCCCCGACCTTATAGTCTAATAAGCGAAGAAGAAATAGACAATATAAATAAATGTTTTCAAAAAATATACATTGGAAAAATTTCCAAAAAATTGAAAACAGGAGCCCCAGAACTCGATTTAAATCGCAAAAACATTCAAAATGTTAACACCGCAGCACTAACAACACGTTGCATAAAATACACAACAATTTCAACTTTTAACAGTCCCTAAATGATAGGGATCAAACAGAAAAATTACAAGAAGCCACGAAAATCACCAAAAATAATATAAAATTGCCCAAAAAAAAATCTGTGCTCACATAACTCGGACATAATAAACAGAATTGAAATATAATAAACCAATTAAACTTAATCATATAAACAGATAAATAGTCTAATGGAGACGGGGGAGGGGAGATGGAAAGGAAGGTGCAAAGTATCAAGCTATATTTTGTCAAATACAACAAGGTTGTTGCGATGAAAGGTGACAAGCAGATTGTGTGTCATTGCATATAAGGGAACACAACGTAAAATAGAAATTGTTCTTTAAATAGGATTACTTCAAAACAAAGAAAGAATTGAAGAGGAAAGATTATTAATCCTTGAATTATTAATTCTCATAGTGGGAAAACATTTCCCGAAAAGTCAAACAATGAAATGAAATACGAAAAATAAAAAAAATACAATTACTAGCTTGTTACAAAAGTCCTTGCGTATTAACACAAAATTTAATTCCAACTGGCTTAATTAATTAATTAATTCTATGAGAATATATTTGTTCCTTCTATTTACGTCAATGTTTACTTCCACTAATCTTATAATTCCTTGTGGCTTCAGTTGACTTTATCAAGTCATTTACATGTTTCAACCACACATGTAATGTCAGAAGAAAAATTCGAGATTCGCAGCCATTTTTAAGACATTAACGGAAAAAAGTAAAGAAGAAATATATAAATAGCATTTGTTATATTTATAAGTCGCACTTATACAAGTAATATTCATTATAGACTATATTTTGAGCAACATTTCCATTTCTCTAAAAGTAATTTTGCTGAAAACTATTCTTGATTCTGAGAATCCAATTAAACTGCTTTTACAGCTCCAGTGCTTCCAACTGCTATGGAAATAATAATAATAATAATAATAAATTTATTTATTGAGCAATTTTACAAATGCCTTTTGGCATATTTTGTAAATGTGATGTTCGTTAGCGAACCTCCTCTCCGGGATTAGCGTGAATACGTGATTGGAGAAGCCTCCCAGTGAAGGCACTCCTAACGTGACTCCTGACGCAGCAGATCTCTGTTCCAGAGGCGTTTGAGTCTCCTTGGTGGATTCTGTGGTAGTGTGTCCGTTAGTAATGTTTGTACAAGTGGATTAGGATGTCCAGCGAGGGAGTCATGAAGATTTTTATAATATTTTTTAATTACTTCAGTCACATGTGGTATTTGTAGGTGTCTTTATGAAGTGATTAATTGGTTATGTAGAAGGCACAATGAGCGATATAACGGAGAAATTTAGGTTGAAAAATTTGAATAGTCTGTAAGTGTGTTTTTTTGCAAGAACCCCACCCCTGAGAGGCATACGTCCATATTGGTCTGAGTAGCATGTTGTATATAGTAATTTTGTTAGAAAGTGATAGTTTGTTTTTATGGTGTAGCATTCGTCGTAGTAGTGACAATCGATGGTTCAATCTCTTTTTTAATGTAGTCACTTGTGATTTCCAGGTCAGTCGTCTGTCCATTGTGAGTCCTAGATATTTGTCTCCGTATGATTTGGCGAAGGGGTGTTGTAAAGTGTCAGTGGTGGGCAATCCGAACGTTTAAGTGTAAATGTAACCTGATTTGATTTTTGAATGTTAATTTTTATGCGCCATTTATCAAGCCAGTCTTGTAGAAGATTTAAATTAATCTGTGCTTTCTGAGATGCTGTGATCGGATTAGAGTCAGTGGAGAGTATGACAGTGTCGTCTGCGTAAGTTGCGAGTCATGTGTCTGGTGTCTGTGGAATATCAGAAGAGTAAATTGAGTACAGAACCGGACCTAAAATACTGCCCTGCGGTACTCCCGCGCCGATTCGGCAATAGTCGGAGTATTTACCATCCTGGCTAACAATAAAAAATCTATCCTCAAGATACGATCTGATGATTAAATAATATGTATGCGGAAAGATCTGTTTAATTTTACAAAGTAGAATTAATCATGCCACACTTTATCAAAGGCCTGTG
This sequence comes from Nezara viridula, assembly GCA_928085145.1. Classification (NCBI taxonomy): domain Eukaryota; kingdom Metazoa; phylum Arthropoda; class Insecta; order Hemiptera; family Pentatomidae; genus Nezara; species Nezara viridula. The sequence goes on from OV725079.1 coordinate 2,180,902, forward strand.
AGACATCTAAGAAAGCTGTTGTGCAAAATTCCTTCTCTTCCAATGCCACAGCAATTGTATCAATCACTCTATGACATTGTTGTATGGTAGAGTGTGCAGGTCTAAATCCAAATTGGTGATTAGGAATAACATTGTTTGCTTATATAAATGGATAGAGCCGTTTTAATAATAATTTTTCAAGTATTCAAGAAAATAAGGGTAAAAGACTGATAGGCCTATAGGACGTGACTTGGTCTAAAGGTTTGCTTGGTTTCGGTATCATTTTTATGATTGCCCCGTCTTTCGATGAAATACTTGAATTGGATCTTACCTTTCTCTTCAGCAGTTTTGACAAAACGGCCTGATCCGACAGTCCACTCGAGCCAGCTAACTGGCGTGCACTCATAAGTAAAGTGTCTGTTTTGACTTTAAAAAACTATACAAACAGATTATGCCTTTAAAGAGAACACATTTTCACTATAAGACACAAAACGAGTACAAGAATTCATTAATTTATAAGAAGATTTTTTTTAGCAACCGCACGGTTCAATCGTAAGAGCTGATCTTGCTATGGAAATGAAATGACAATATAAATGAAATAATTGAAGAATTATAAAATGTCCTATACGTCCTCTACTTCAAATGGTGTAAAAACCACAGTTTTGGTTGGTGAACTTTAAACATTTCCCTAAGTGAGCTAAGACCATAATTATATGAATCAATTAAATATCTATCAATTAAATCCTGGAACCGCTACTAATACAATATACCGTTAATTATATTGTATTAGTGCAGGATTTAAACAATGTGGAGGGCTCTGTCTATTGGGAGTTTGGTAAATAAGCTTCGGCGTCAGGAATATGGAGAAGACAACTCTTCTTTGAGGTGAAACGAATTATTAATGTCATAAGGATTATTGTGGATAAGTTTTTGGCGAGAGGATAAAAGGAATTTTCTGAGTTTAGCTGAGGGGGCGTTAATATTGGAGATGATAGGGCGGAGGAAAGTTCAGGTATGTGATTTTTCGGGAGTCCATATAAGCGGGGGATAAGGAGTTGTACGATATGAGGCTGTAGTAAGTGGGGCGGTTAATTTGTTTGGTGGGCGAACGGGCTAACGCGTGTGCACAGCACCGCCATTGCCCGACTACCTGATATATGAGGCGATTAAAATAAAATAGTCACGAGTTCGCGTTCCGGTGCCGGGAGAGTCTTTATATCCTCGTTCACACCCCCTGGCCCAGGAAAACCCCGTGTAGCCTTAAAGGCAAGGAAGGGGAGGCCCGAGAAAAAAAGGTTAATTTGTTTGGTCTCAAGTAAGTTTTTAATGTGTTGGTTGAATTTTAACATTAGTTTACGGGTTGAGTCAGAGGGGGGAGGGGGTGCATAGGTTGTTTGGTCTGAAAGTAGTTAGTGCATTTTATGTGAGTATTAGGTCTTGTCCATAATAACGGTCGAATTTCCCTTATCAGCCTTCGTAATAATGAGATGGTCGTTTGTTTTGAGGAAAGAGCGAGTTAAGGGTAAATCCTTAAAGAACAGTGAAGAGAAAGAGGACGAAGGTGATGTAGGGTGTTGAAGGTGGTTAGAAATCATGTTACCGATCCGAATGCGAGATAACTCTCTCCCCTCTTGGTTAGCTCCGAATTGGTTATCTCTATATGTGCCTTCTAGATCTGTAAGTAGGCTGAGGACGAGATTGGAGCATTTGGAAGAGGGGAAGAAAAATTGGAGCCCAAACTTAAAGTATTGACTACCTGAGGGTTTGGTGGAGCAAATATTGTTAAGCCATTTTTCACTGCATTTGTGATAAATTTTATTTTTAAGAACCTGTTGATATATTTCATTAAATTTAGATTGGAGAGACCGCTTTTTAATGGTTTTGATAGAGGAACAAATGTGTGATATCTTGTACTTTAGTTTTGTAATATATTCTTCACCAATAAAAGATGTAAGATGATATGGTGAGGGAAGAAATTTTTGAATCAAGAGAATCTAATTGCTGCCAGATCTCTCTTATTTTTTAATTTAAAATAGTTTTTTTTTTAATTTGTTAATGAATGCCATAAATTGGGGACATTTTTAATGAGGGAGCAACATCCCTTCTTTTTCCACATCCCATTATGTCCATTATTTCATATTATATCCTTTTTACTTTTCTTCCAAACTCTCCTGTAGATCTGTAGGAGTATATTCACAATTGCATATATTATATTTTATATTATACTACAACAATTGTTACCGTCTATTTACTTCAGTTTAGGATCTTGTTATCGGACCATCTCCTTTCTCAATAATACAACGGTCAACTATTAAGTATTCAATATAACAATTTTAATAAGTTTATTCACGGTGTTTATAATTTCTATCTAAATATCATGTAACTGCAACATGTTTTATATCCTGTTGTATCTTCTTCGTTTTAGCCTTGAAGCGAATAAACCATATTTTGTTATATTATGTATATTAATTAATTAATACTCTTACCGACATTATTTATAGGAATCCATTTCTTAGGGATAGTAGTAGAGATTATCACAATCCATATTAAAATGTATAGAAACCTGGAAAGCAAACGAAATATATACTATCCGCAAATATTTTTTGTATTCAAATTAAAAACTTAACAACTGATTACCAATATTTCAAAATAGTAGCAATGTTTTATAAATTGTATTGTGGAATGAATAATTGTATTTCATATCAACACATATAAAACATGAATAAACTATTGTTTTTCCTGTTGTGTTTGCAGACCGTTTAAATGGTTTTATTCAGAGAATTTAATCTGTATCTGTTTAAGAGTATTAAATATTGATATATTTCTATAATAGAATATTAGATGATTAATGTGTACTCACAACACGAGAGTATCCTCAGAACTAAACCCTGGCCTTTGTGATTGGCACTCCACAGTGACGGTCGCGTTGTCCACCGAAGCTCCCGGTTCCAAGAGTCTTTCTAGTTGTTTGTTATTACAGGTGCCGGGCAAGCATAATGTAAACACTATTGGCACGTTGTGTGGAACCCAAGAAAATGTCGATGTCTTTGATATCTTAAGATCCACTAAGCAATAAGAACTGCTGAAATTTTTGGGAGAAGCGGAAAGACATTGCTTATAATTCCCCAAGCTGATTGTATTTCCTGATAGCAGGCCAGTTTTCCGGAATTCCTGAAGAGTCCAATACTGCAACGGAACAGTCAGTGAGATATTTTAATCCAAATCCAAAAAACACTAGCGTGCTTAAAGTAGAAAAGAGCTGCGATTGCTTTTAGAAGGGTTTTTACAAATATTAGAATTGTGTGGATCTTCTCCACACTTTCCACAATTAATAATATGACTAAACTTGTATGTCTATATTTAATGCAAGAATAACAAAGAAGTGATCCACAAAGCCTAATTGTTTGAGGCAGTTTATTCTTTTCATGTAAAAATCAATTATAAGCTAGCTTTATTTTAGTTTTACTTTTTTATTTTTACAAGCTATTTCCATCTATATATATGGTATGTATCCTTGGTTTATTGCAAAAAGTCATTAAGTAACATTTTAATGCATTTGCGATAATCGAATTTAAATTTACTGATTCATTAAAAAAAAATAAAATAATAGCAATTTGACTATTTATGCATTGTTATTTGAAATTATTAATGTGGATTCTGTTTCCAATAATTAATTAAAATGATTAACACATTCATAAGAATGAAAAACTGAAGCCACGACGCACACTAGTGACTTTCTGCACACTATCATAGTTAAACAAAACATTTGCTTTTATAACCATGTAAGTACATAGAATGTGAAATAGACTTAGCTCATTTAGTTAGTTTTATTTACCACTAGATCGATTAATTCAGGCAAAGAAATCGTCAAGTATCGGATAGTGAACTTTGGCCTTCTACTCTAACCTTATTTAGGGAAAAAGAATTTCATAAATAACTTGATGACTTTTTTACATATAAAATGGTTTGAATTATTTGTATATACTTAATGAGTTATTCTATCGATAAATATAATCGAAACTAACAACTACCTATCTTCAGGTTTAAATTGACCAAAAGTGAACTTAGTGACTTTTGGCAATAAACTCACGATATTATGCCCGTCATGCCCGAATTCCGGAACTGTTTTCTCTTTTGAACAATAAAATCTCTTCGCTATTTACTATGAATAGAACTGCCATTTTTCAGAAATTTGACACTCACTTATGGGATATTACTTTTTTTTTTCTATTGCCTCATATCCTTCTCCGATTCGAGTAAAGTAGATTATGAGTCATTTCACAAGCTCAATGAGTGTTTTTATCTGGATTTAATCACTCCTCACGATCTTTCGTTTCAGAACGGCGGCCCAAAAACCTGTGTCGCTACAGATTGTAGCGCCTAAACCGCTATAACGATTTTAATTAAACTTGGCTAAACTCCTCTACTTGAAGCTCTTTTATATTTATGTATATACATCCTTCCCCGAAAAGAGTATGAAAAAAGTTACGATGGGTTCAAAACTAAATTTGCGAATAACTCAAAAAGTACACAACTGTCTTGATTCCCTGCAAATGAAAAAAAAAAAATCACTAAAACCGGACGACAAACTCAAGAATTGGAAAACCAGACAATCACTATGTCTATACAAAGAATTGAACAATTAAACATATCGCATATTCACAAGTATTGTTACATAAAATATATTAGAAACATCTAATTTCTTTTCTACTTATTTTTCTATTCAATCAGAATGAGCCACAGCAACGCGTGGTCGGGTCAGCTAGTAATAATAATTTAACTTTTATTTTAATAATTGAGTTAGTTAACTGTGCCAATTAATGAATCGTGTATTGACAATTCGTATAACTCAAAGGAGAAAGCTATTCCAAGATAGCCAGGTCAAACTATCTCTGATAGCTTAGAAGTAGCTATCTAGAATGTACCAACTGGACACAACATGACTCATTATCAAGACTTAGGGAACAACAAGAGATTTCAGCAAAAAGTCTCATTCTCACAGACCTCATATAAATACTAAATGATGAAGATATCAATTTTCAATAGTTAATAGCTCCCAGCCCTTTCCCATCTTAAGAATATCAATTACCGATAACTTCCTTTGAAGCCCTCTTCCAACTTCCCTTATCCACCCTACTATTCAGAGGTGTATTAATTCCATGGAATGACCATGCTCCTCTGGATTAATAACTCTGCCAACTGCCAAATGCACTACATTCTTGAAGTCATACACTTGCCAGGAGACCTAGATCCATGATCTTGTAGGAGATCTGGAGTGAACCCTTGAAGTCAACCGGTATATGTATAGTATAATTCTGTATTTTAAGATGCCATTTGTAACAGAAGTAATGAGTGAATGTGTTACTTATAAAGTCCTCATTGCCTCCGGTAAGGTACAAGAAATGCTCGTATTAATCGACTCAGATAAATATTCTTATTAAAAGATTTAGAATCCTTCAACCCAAAGTGAGGACATTTACCAGAACACATTTCAAACTAAGCTGATGCATTATAATTCTAAACCATAGTATGTCACTACCACCATTCAGATTTTCAAAAATTAAAAATAAATAGTTTCTCATTGGACAATTGGCAAATATATATATATATATATATATATATATATATATATATATATATATATATATATATATATATTTGTTAAACAAATAAATTAAACTAAATGTTTTTAAAGTTTATTGGATGTTAAGTTATCATGTTTTTTTTTCATTTATTGAACCAAAAATTGATAATAAAGGGAAACCTTACGTGATATAGCCCACTTTTCGTGGCTATTTATGGAGTCGTGGTAGTTTTTCAAATCTTGGACGCATCTGTCGGTCGAGTTAAATGTCATTAAATTACTGAATAATTCTTGTAAAACACTGTTGTGGTGAAAGGCATGAGCACCTACAACGAAGGAATAAAAATCTTCGTTGTAATAAGCCTGGTATGAATTTTCAATTCCTTCAGCTAAATACGGTTTCCAAAATAGAAGTAATACAAGTACTCCTTTCATTTTCTGAAAAAGAAAAAAGAAAACGCTCGAATCCATTCAAACAAATTAAAATTACTCATAACCATTAGAATGGTATTCATCTATAAGGGAAAACCTAATAACCTTAATAATCTCATTGGTACTGCTTCCTCACCCTATTCTGAATCCTTGTGATGTCCTGTTTTAAGGAAATTAGCATTTATGTCAGGAAAGATTAAAATCTGTAATAGTATGCAGCTGTTTTAGGAAAAATAATCTCCCCAACATTATGAATAGTTCACCGTAGGAAAGAATAACTGAAATAAACTGTAAACAATGTTCATAAAAAAATCTGGTACGCTCATCAAACAACTTTCACTTACAGCTCTACTTTAAATAGAAATTATTTTTTATAAAATAAATTATTATAAATTATTTGGGTTATTATAAACATTTTAATGGCACTTTTAACGGAGCTAAAGCTTAAACCTTACAGCTAACAAGTCATTTATATAATTAAAATAACACAAACCAAAAACCATACATAACTCTACCCTCTCAGATATATATGCTTAATGAGATTTAACCAATATATAGAAAATATATCTGGGTATTTAACCAATAAATGATTATAGATTGTACTATTATTAGTCATTAAACTCTTATTTTTCCATTGTAAATTTTACTTAAATGGGGTTCCGAGATTTTCATTTCCTACTATCGATAAGTGATAATCGATAGTTGAAAAGTTGTCACAATATTTGTAAGTGAATATTGTTAGGATATCACAAAAGAGAAAATTCATCTAATTGTTCAATAATTTAAATTTCTAAAATGTTAGATGAACAACTTTCGGAATAACTAGATGATATCTAATTATTTATCTGTAATATCGGATCTAGAGTTATTCAACAATAGTAAATATATTTAAGATTGTAAATGTATGTTTTACAAATTCATGAAATATTTTTACTTTCACTTACCTATATATGTAATATATAGTAAAGGAAAGTATTGCGATCGTGAAAATTTTCGCATCTGAGTTTTCAACAGAAATACACGTTTTGAGGTCCCCTGTGTTTAAATAACCAAGTTCCGCAAAATGGTCTGTGTGTCCGTATGTTAACAGTCTAGATCAAAATCAAAAAGTAGTACGAAATTGATATTACTTATTTAAAATAGATATATGCCTTGCAACGATATTGGGCAGGAACCTTTTCGTTAAAATCGAGTAACCGGCGTTAAAAAAAAAATCACAAATAATAAATAAACATTTCCCCTTTTTTCTCCATTTTTCAATTTCACACTTTATATCAACGGTTAAACACATTTTTACAGTTTTCTCTTAGGATTTTGATTAAACTCAGGGAATAATTAAGTGGTCTTTCTAATATCTTTGTGGTCTTATCCTCATTGATGTCACTTTACAGAGCTTAAATGGTCAACATGTCTTCCTCTAAAGTAATTTTTTTGGTTTATTTTAATACCAATCATTATTAAGATTTACGAAACATGCTAAATATGACATTTGAAAGAATTTGATGATTGAAAAATGGAGAAAAAAGTGGAAATGTTTATTTATTATTTGTGATTTTTTTTTTATCAACCTTTAACTATCTATAGTACATTCAATGTTAGAAAAACTTGCTCGTATAATGAGTTGAGGTTTATTAGGAAAAATGTTGCGATTTACCTCAAGTCGTGTAAATAAATGAAGTGATTTCCTATCTTGTCGCCTTTACGTACCCATTTTTCCTGCAACGACGACAACTATAACCTATAATTACATACCTCATATTTACCTAAAAACACGTTTTATTTATAATAACAAAAAACTTAAAAAATAATGATTTTTTAAATATTTTTCACGTAAAGTGGTTATGAAACTGTCCCCCCCCCCAATTCTCCATTATAGAAATTTATATGTATTTATCAGTGACAGACTTAATGTTTTTTACTAAAATTTACGTTTAAAATAAACAAACCTACTGATTGCTCAAATTGTTTTCAAGAAAACCTCAACTTATTTATTTGTTTGCCCCCACCCGCGAGGGTCATTGGCAATCCTCAACTATAGAAACCAGAATTTCAATTAGAATCCAATTGTTTACAAGAAGTCCAGTAAGATTTCCACTTCTCTCTCCGCATCCTCCAACACGTCCTCGGGTAGTCTCGTGCATGTTAACTTATCGGTTCACATTTAACAAAAAAAAACTGACTCGCTCAAAAAGCACAAATGTTAAATTTGCTACTTTTCTGCTGGAAATCGGGCAATTGTTTATATCAACTTTTTAGTAGATCTTGATGTCTACTTTCGACTTTATAAATATTTCCTTCTATTTACACACCTTGTATACATATGTACACAAAATATATAAATTTAATAATTCTCGGTCAGAAAAAAAAAAACTGCAAATCAATGATATTAGTTTATATTGCCTACAATATAGTTTATATCGAACGCTACAATATAGTTTCAATGAGATAGAAAGTCCTTGTAATATTTCTTTTCAAGCACTAAGTAAAAATTAAACAACTCACTCACTGTGTTCCAAATGATTTTTCAGCGGTTCAAAATGAACAACGAAATGTCACAAATGGATGACCGAAGTAGATTGGACGAAATACTAAAGTTAAAAACCGTTTATATTTCTTTATATATTGGAGGTCACCGGCAAGGTTCCTTAATATTGTCCTGAATAAATTATCATTGTCCTGAGTTCATCCATTTGACTCTGTCAGGATCAGCCGACAAGAGCGGCTACGACATCGGCTCCGATGAGACTTCTACTGGTGGAACTAACCGGGTCCAAACGAAACAGTCTTCGCCAACGCGTCCTTGATTTAAACCATGAAAGAACCTACCCACCTAAGAGGACGGGCTTCCATCTCTGATCAAACGTCTTGATAGATTGATAAGGAAATTTACATCTAGGAATATCTAAACGGTGCCTATCACAACGCATTGCAGCAGGCGAATAGATTTCGTCCCATTTATCGGTCGATCATTTAGGAAAAATATTGTAATTAATTGTTTTAAATAATGCTTCGTACCGTCTATAATTTTACTTTCACTCCCCTTTGTCTGAAAATAAATATTTCTGCTAAGAGGGTGTGGTAAGTGAAAGTTGTGTTATGCGCTATTGCACCAGATTTTTTTTTAGTATTATGAGCTCAAAATGCTTCAAAACTTTCACGGGATTTAACTGGGTAATTACTACCGTCAAAGTTAAAAATCGATTTTTTGGTAGATTAAAATGGTTTATTATTAAAAATAAACAACCAATGATAAAACCATATCACACTTCCAGTTCGTATTCATTTATTGAAGTCAAAACTTCTTTAGGCGCCTTTCGCACTTTTTTTGTGGAGGGTGAATTAGACTGAGCCGTCAGATCTCAGATGTGTAACGCTCGGGTAAAGTCGGCTGGAGTCGACTAATTGAAGTATTTTTGGATATGGATTAAAATATCTCAAAAACTAAAAATCGGAGCTGCATACTGTTAGCGAGGGAAATGCTCATTGTTTCACCCTCTTTGTATTACACCCTCCTTTGTATTACATTACAAAGTTTGTAATAAGCTATTATTTGTAGTTTATATTTCATATTATCAATCTCGCCTTATTGGTGTTTTCACTTCTATCGTCTGTTCTAAAACACACATCTTATCGTAGATAGTTTTCTTTTTAATTAATAGTTATAAATGAATTTCTTCCTAAAATCAGTGATAAAACATTTTGCTTTGGAAGAAATTGTTTGACAATAAGGCAATAGTACTAACAACAAAGACTTAAGATGTACTACCTACAAAAACTTTATTTGCATGGGAACGGCTCAAATTGATATAATTATGTAATTTCGTTAATTAATTCACCTTTTTTATCTGTTTTTCACCTGTCGTGAAACTGCCTAAGGATTAGCCTATTATAAATGTAAAGTATCGTTATTATAAAAGCTAAAATATTATCTTAGGGTCTTGACCTCAATCGTTATGGAATTATTCATATCAGATTCACTGCGTACCTTATTTTTATTATACCTTATTAGATTACACTATACCTTTTTTTAATTTGTACTAAAGACTATTTATCTCCTTCCTCTTTTCCTCCTTGAAGTGTACTTTTTGCTTTGATATTTCCTTTCATGTTCAACTTTACAATATCATATCAGCAAATGCCTGGCTATAACTATCTTACCTTTTGTATTATATTCGCGTTGATGATAGTGAGCAAGTGAAATTGAAAACAAAGGCTCCAGTCAGACCAAAATTTTTTTTATTTATAATTTTATTGAAATTTACAACTGTATTACATTAAAAATACAACAGGTAAATGTGACATTGGTAACATGACATGTAAAATATGAAGAGAAACTACCCATTGGTAAAACTCAAATTAAAGTTCTATATTAGAAGGTCCCGAGACCATCTTCTTTTCAGACGCCTCGGAGGGTTATCAGGGATCGAGGAGGAAGCGAGGTTTGAAACGAGAGGGTTCGGATGGTACTCCAGTTTGTTATGGAAGGAAAGGTATCTGGATTGAGCTAAATCGGAAACATATGGAACATTAAGGTCTTTATGGATGATTTTATTTGTGACAAAGTATGGAGCGTTGCAGACCAAAAATAAAAGTTAAAATTTGAGTTCAACATCTGTAGAAAACATTGAGCTTGCGATTGCCATGCGGGGTCCGTTCTTAGTTCTTCAGTTCTAAGGTTTTAGAGAAAATTAAAAAAAATTAATTTTAGCCGTCTCATTATGTCGACTTCATTAATAGCGTGGCATCTACTGCCGTACATTTTGTAATTTTGTTTGAATGTATTTTTTATTGTATTTTTATTTGTATTTGCTGTTGTTTGAAGGACGTTTTTTTGAATTTCATGTTTATTATTGATAATAAAACAGTAAGTGACACGAATCACCGGATACATTTCTCATGTCGTCGACTTGAAGTAGTTACAGTCGAGGAAGGAGGGCTTTATATTGTTTTTCTTTTCAATTTTTTCAAAAAAAGTGTTGTTTTTCAATTGTTTTTTAAGAAAAGTGTTTTCTTTTCAATAAGTCATATCTCCATTAATTCTTAATCAAATCTGAAGATTGAGTCATCATTTTAAAGATTTCTCTACTAATCCTTATCCTCCCCCTCCCTATAAAGTCACATCATTCCGAAAATGCCGACAAAAAAGTTATGGAGGAAAAGGATACTTTATTTGCGAATAACTCAAAAAGTATATACTTATTTGTGGATCATACCCGTAATTATTTATAAGAATATTAAATTCTCTACAAAAGAAAAAAATATCGAAATTGGACTCACATTAGCAAAGATACAGCTTATTGCAATTTGTAAACAGATTGGTTTCAAACATGAATGAAGTTTTAAATTACTTTTCATTTCCTTGATCAATTATAATTACTAAGAAAATAATAATTGCTTTCTCCATGTTATGATATATTGCATTATTTTATTATCTCACTATTTTGTGATTTAATCACTTACCAGTACAATAGCGAATACACCACAATCGGATCTATGGTGGGGGAGGGGCTTTGGGGCTGAAGCATCCCCCAAAATGGTAAAATGTAACCATGTTTTATGGAAAAAGATATCAAAACAATATCTCTTAGAGTATTATTGTTCGTTTAATTACATTTAATAGGACTTCAAGAATCACTATTTCATATAGGTAGTTAGTATGTTTCTTCTTTTTCCAAAGTAATTATGGTTTTATATATTTTAAAAAAAAACTTTTTTTGGCTGAAGCCTCCTCCTAAAATTAAATCGTGGATGGTCAACGAGAATGGTGACGACGCTACACTGGCCTTGGCAGACTTTTTCAGTTATTTCGGAACTACAACTTTTCTCCTAGGAGCAAAAGGTTTTACTCAGCTCTTATTTAACCGCTAGAATTCAACGCCACCCACCATCTCATACGATGGACCAATAAAATGCCAACGCCTTGTTTTCCCGCACATGATCTAATTATTAAAATTTTCAGCTCGTGAATAGGTCTTCAAAAAGTCTCATCTAGTTCAAAAATTAATCCATTTACCAATCATTCATCAATACCTCGATCCATTCGCCGAATGTGCAGCATATTCCTCATTAAAAGGATAACCAAATAAAATGATGCGATAGCGAAGAGCGGCAACGAGGGAGCCTCATTCAACACTCCCTAAAGAAAAGCTCATTCCTCTTCATGACTAAACCGATACTTTTCGTAAAACTATTTGTTTAAATCAATTTATTTCCTAAATCAAAACATCTCTTGTAATAACGTAAGTATATTAATATAAGGATTGATTCCCTGATACTTATCACGTTTTACACCAAATGGTGAATGTTAGGGCCTGTTTATACTACATTATTTAATGTACCTAAAACAAAGAAGAAAGTGAAACATTTTACAGATCATTTTAACTGAATTTTATAAGATAAAAATGGGAATCAACATTAAAAAGGATGTTGACAAATTTAAACCGCCATTAAAATATTCCAATTTGAGTTGAGAACCGTTCACTCCCAACCTCCCTGCAGCCGCCCCCACCGCCAATTGGATTTTCCTCAAAACTAATCCTTTTGAAAAACATGGTCATTATTCATAGCTCATAGTTGGAATAATAGCTTCTGTTTTTGGACACCACATTGTCTCCGAAGTTATCGCCTTCGTATTCGTTTTGGCCAAAGTTATAATGGTTCTGTTCCCCTATATAATCGTTTTTAGGTAAATCTGTGACCATGTCCCATCTTCTTGGATTGAATGACCTCCTATCACGCCCTTTCTTCTTTTTCGTACTGTTCTTGGGCAGTGTCGATTGAAATTTATGGTCCTCACACTTCTCTTCATCACTTGCCCATTGTTCTTCGCAATAAAAGCTAGGGTCACTAACAGCATGAACGGAAGAGCACTTTCTAGAATCCTCTCCTTCTGAAAAGTTTCCCTTCCTTCCTGCCGATTGGGTTTCGGGCCATCTTCGCCCCTTCCAGAAGTAGTTTGAATCGTTTGGGTGACCAACACGTGAAGAACGAAAGTTACTGCGGAAAACTTTCTTTACTCCTGTTTCTTCATCATCTACTTGCCAGTGCTCTTCACGAAGATAAATCGGTTCGTTTTCGAAATCTGAACTGTCTTCTTTTTCTTCGTTCCTTTCTTCTACTTTTCTGATAATCCTTCTCATGGGCAAGCCATCGTCACTATCCCATTGCTCCTCGCAGAGGAACAATGGTTCATTTTTACACCGCTCTCTTCCTTTCAGGGGGACTTGAAGTACGTTTGTCTTTCGGTCATAACTATTTATTGGATCTTTAATACTTAACTGTTTACCTTCATTTGAGAATCGATCCGTTTCCTTGACATCGTAAACCCTTTCTCCTGGTGTAAGTTTGGCAATAGGCAGTTTAAATCCCTCTTGAATAGCAGAATTATCAACCAAGTAAGGAAAATCGATAGTAACCCCCTCACTAGTGACTGGGCTGTGGTTGTCTTTTCGTTCTGTTTTAATGTCCATTACCGAATTATTCCCATCACTAACATTTTCACTGGATTTCTGGCATACATTCATATTTTCAATTTCTTTGTCGTAAATGTACGAATCATTTCTTATATGGTTTCGAGCAGATGAACGTTCTTCATAGTATAGAGGATTGTCATTATGCAATGAATTTACTGGAGGATGATTCTCAAATCCCTTCATAAATGGTTCTTTAACACCTTTGGTCGGTGGCTGCTGGATGGATGTTGAAGATTCCTTAATCTGTTCCATATGTGTTAGATCCTCAACTGAGCATTTATTAGAGTTCTTAAATGGTTGATGACCAGTGGACATCCAATGTCCTTCGTCGTTGAATCTGAGAGGACAAATATTCACTTGTTCATCACCAGTGCATGCACCGCAACATATTCCTTTTCGCGTCAAAGCAACATCTGTTCTGATTTCAGTTGAGCACGGAGGACAAAAGCAGGAGAAATTGTTTGATTTCTGGAAATTCGTTGAACATTCTTTAAAGAGAAACTTCCTCTGTTCATCCCCATTTCCACATTCTTGGCAGTAGTCCCTGTTCCCATCCTGGCATGGACGACAGACATGTGTATGGTGCTTGTTCCTCATTGGGCAGTTGTACCTACTTCGATATTGACAATACAAGTTGGCGTCTTGACATGGGCAAACGTTAATACTCTTCATTATTCTGTGGGATTGTCCACGATTGTGACTCTCGCAATAACAACAATTGATTTCGTCAGTGTTGCGGTACCCACATGAGTTAATTTCGTTATTTGGGTTGTGATATGCATTACAAACAATCTCATTACGACACATTTTTAAGGAATTACCGCAATACAAAGAAGTTGAATGATTGAAACCGTTTCTGGATAGTGTTTCATTTCGTTTTTTATGAATGAAGTTCGTTGCATTTCCATGATCACAATAGAGTGCATTCACTGATCCTCCATGACAGCATTCATCTATTTTCTCCGTCTCCCAGGTTTCGTCATAATTTTTTTGTTGCGCTGTTCTTAAAACCTTTTTGTGAACCGGGGTGTAATGGACAGAATATGTTGGTCCAATCTGCAAAAAATCGGAATTAGATGACTTTGAAATTTGTTTGTCACAACCACTTGACTCATGAAAATTGATATCCCTTTGTTCAAGAACATTATCTTCATTTGATAGTTGTTGACTGAAAATGATTTTCTCTTTATCTTCCTGCTGACCGTTTCTGATTCTATTTGATCCGTCTGTATTCGTATTTTTATCGTACGTCCTGATTGCCCGTTCGGACAATTGACTTTCTCCAGTTACACAAACTTTAGGTATGATATGTTTTCTGAATCTCTGTTTTTTGTCAATTTGTTGTAATTCTTCACCTAAATGGTTCTGAGAAACACTTCTACTTGTATCGCCGATCCAGTCTTCTTTTTCATCAAACGAAACAGCATCTCTTTTATAACCTATTTCCGATTTCTGATCCTCTTTGACACATTTGCTGTTCAAAACCCTCAAACTTTCATCATGAGAACCAGAGTTAGGGAGAGCAGAGTTCTTGTTCGCAAAAGAAGTATATCTCCCCTCAGGAAACTGGGCTCTTTTCCCACCCCATGCGTTATCTTTAACTCCGTTTCCAATAGTAGTTTTAGAAACATTCCTGAAGTATGTTTTTTCTTTCTGTTTTTCTGTATTTTGAGAATGGCGTTGATAATCTTGTTTATTGTTCTTCAGTTGTTTTTTTCCAATGCCTGAGATTTCGCTAAATGACTGTAAATTAGAATTAGTATCATAATCAGATTCTATTTCTGAGTCGTTATCGAAAACTGTTAATTTATTTATTTGTGGTGATTCAGAAGGATCTCTTCTATTTTTATTTGTCCATATTACAAATGGTTCCTCTATTTTTTCCGTTCTTCCTGATGTACATGAACTTTCCACAGAACACAGATTTTTAATATTAGATGAACTTCCAGATCTTTTTGTAACATTTTGAAATGTTTGAGGTACTTCCAATTTTTGATATCTTGAATTAACTGGTTCACAAAAGATTAACGGGGATGATGTATGAAATTTTTTGGAGCAAGTAAAATAAACATCATTTCTTTCCAGATCCGAAGTGTCTTTCTTTTGAAGCCTTCGGTTCAAATTCTGACAAAACATATTGGAGTCGCGTTTTCTTACGTTTTCATCATCATTAGGATCACTCTGTATGACATTTACTACTAGAGATTTCAGAACCTTCGGATTAGATTCTTTAAAAGGCGCACCACGCAAACCGCGAAACTTAATGCCCGACTCTGAATTGGAAACGTTTTCTTCTGTTGTCGGGGCCAAGTAAGTTTTAGTTTGCTCCAAGCATTTCGTTCGACAAGCTTCTCCTGCCGATTC
Organism: Nezara viridula; assembly: GCA_928085145.1. Lineage (NCBI taxonomy): Eukaryota > Metazoa > Arthropoda > Insecta > Hemiptera > Pentatomidae > Nezara > Nezara viridula. The sequence goes on from OV725079.1 coordinate 2,196,733, forward strand.
TGTACTGGGAACAGAAATAATATTGCTGATATTTTTATCTTGTGCCCTAAATGAAGCAGTAGCCCCTCCTTCCAAATTGTAGCGTTCCGAATGCGACTGATTGGTATGATGCTTCCTCAGTGGTTTTCGGGCGGGTACGTTTTCATCATGATCGGATTTTGGTTCATATTGATCTACATTTATTGAGTTGGAATCGATATTGAACATCTTTTCATCATCTTGTAAAATTTCTGAACGACAAAGGAACGGATTTGGCCTAAATTTGTCGAATGTCAGAGGGGCAAAGTTTTCCTCAGCCGGGGCCGGGGAAGATGTCATTCCTATATCTTCACAATTATTGTAGCTCAAATTCATAGATCTTTTAAAATTATTTTTTCTGTTTTGGAAAATTTTAGATTTAGTAGATTTTTCGTCAGGGTTTTGGAATATGAAAGGATCGGGACTAACAGGGTATTTAGTATTCTGTTCCATATTAGATTTGCAAAATCTATTTTCGACTCTTTTCACATATTCATTTTTTTCATATTTTTGAATCAGTCCATCGACGCCAGTACCTTTAACCGTTGACTCTTTCCCTCCTACCATTGGGGTGGGGGGAGACCATGCACTGCTTCGTGGATCATTCACTAATGCATCCGCTTTTGGAGCGATATCGTTACAAGATGCAAACGTTAGACGTTCATGATTTAATATTGATTCTTTTTCAGAGCTTTGTAATAAATCCTTTCCTGAATCAGACAGGGCATTGTTACTGTTGCTCGATAACTCTGCAAATGTTCGAGCCACTGAGCAATCTTCTTCTTTTAGCCTTGACACCAAGTTGAGATGTTTTTCTTGACTGGGATAGTTTTGTTCCGAGGGCACCGGATGGTCTGAGCCGCGACAACCAGATCTTTCAGCGGATGAACAATAAGGTGGTTCGTCTACTGTCGTTTTGCCCAATATAATATTATGATCACCGATTTCCACCTCTCCTGGGACTCCGATTACCATCTTACCGGATCTGTTTTCTTTCCCACAAATCCCGTCTTCCCCAGGAGACACACACAAAACCGTCCGCCTAACTTGGCTACTTACTAAAGCGTCGTCCTTTTCCGTGTCCATTACAATATTGATCTCCATGCACTCCTTCTCTTTGTATAAAGAACTCTCTCCATCAGCTGACTCATCAGTGCCCTTGAACTTGGCATCAACATTTAGAGTAGACTGCACTTCGACCCTTTTAATATCAACCCTTCGATAATATTTCTTGTATGCATTGAAAAACTCAGCTCTAAGGTCAGACTCTGGTTTTTTGAAAGGTTTGACAAATAGCTGGTTCGCGTTGCTTTCAGCAGACCAATTTCCACGACCGGTATATAACGTCTCCTTTCCGTTGGACCATAGGTCTCATGTAAAATCTACTGTTTGGGTTCGTGTCATGGAATGTCCAGCGTTTCGTCTTTATCGGAGGGCTCTTCGGTATCTCCTCGGAAATGCACAGTTCTTTAAATTTATATTCACGATTCGCTCGGATTTCAGCCATTATTATTTAATAGAATAAAAAATGAATGTTTTGATTCTTGTAATATCTCTATTCTTTGGTTCCACGTCTACTGGCATTCCGCAACAAACCACCTAAAAATGGAAATTAAAATTAAACAGCGGATTAAAAATATTCAATGTGAGCATTTTAATGTTTCTTGGTACAGTAAACTATGGATTTTTAGATTTAAAGTAATAGGTATTTTATTTACATTTTACGTTTTAACAAATTAACTTGGCTTCTACAGAGTTGAAACAATCGGCTGTTATCTATTATTACCAATTGAGTTTAGATTCTGAAATTCCCGAGATTGTCTGCATTAGTCCATTGTTTTCAAGGTTAAAAATATTTATCACCCCACTTCGCAGAAGATTGATTTGAGAATGTTTTACGTAATCATTATTATTGGCATAGGACTAAATTTTAAATTTAATTACTAAGTATTTATTCAAAACTCTAAAATAATACAAGAGTCGTCGAAAGAATATCTGGACAATTAACACTCGATTGTCGATGAATATATACATTATACTATACAAACAATATTCATTATGCTATGCGTACAATATACAATACTAAATAACATGGTTGCCACTTTCCTTGTTTTAAAAAATAAATCACCTGCACACCGTTCCAACACGCGCCGATCTGCTACCACCTAATGGTCGGTCCACTTTACACCTTTACGGATCAAATTTTGTGGCTTGTTAATTGCTCTTTCAAGGCTAATTGCGTTTTCTTTCCTTCGGTTTTCTGGTTGATTGTCGTTCCTCGTTTGTATCTCTTCCGTTCCTCTTGTTTGCAACTCTTCCTCATTCACCTCTTCCGTTCCTCTTGCTTGCAACTCTTCCTGATTCTACTCTTCCGCTTTTCTTCCACGCCTCCGATTGATTTATCTCTACCTTCATATTTTATTTTGTTTTTATCGATACCCCTACCTCTTCATTTCTGGCATGGGGGTAAATGATTTCTCTCTACAATCCACTCTTCTTAAACATCGTATTTCCTCATGCCTTCTGTATTTCTCTGCTTTAGGTGGATTCTATTCCAACGATATATCCTCTCTACCAAATTGAAGTGAGTATCTATGTGCTTCACCGCCACTTTTTGCTTCAATATTAGATCTTTAATCGCTTAAATTATGGCACCGTACTGGGTGATATAAAGAATTTAATGGTTTCTATTTGTATCGGAAGGACAGCAATAGATTTGATGACGGAGTTTCGATCTTATTTAATTAATATATGCCATTTTCTTTGGTAGTTAAAGTTGAATAATAAGGTCAGGTTATGTTTGTACTACGAAATGTTAACAATTATTCGCATATTAATTCCCACCCCCTTCAAAATTATGATTTCTTGTATTATTTTGAATATAAAATATAAGCATTCGTGGCAATAATAAGATAATGAAGCATTATTTTAAGAAGTAAGGATTTATCTCCGATTTTAAATTTAATACTAGTTATTAGTTTGATAAGTAACAGTAATTATTACATAATTGATTAGTAATAAATATCATATATTTGTAATGAAATCACAACAGGTTATATTTTACCGTTTTATCAATAGGTAATCAGTAAATTAGCACTTTAATTAAAAAACACAAATTGTTTTTTTAATGTCTGGATTTGAATATTAACCTGAAGTTAAAATTGTTTCGATTATTTAATTTATTTAATGTCATTTGGACCAACGTATATTTTAATTTCTCTGTAAAATACTTTTGGCGGAATAAATCAATTATTATTTATTATAGCTTTGTTTAAATTTTAAGCAATATTTCATTTAATTTGTCCTGATTTGATGAAAAAAAGGGAAATGAAACGTATCAAGGTGCCTGTTATCATCAAAACAGTGCTCCGGTATGATAACATAATCTATAACCATCGTGCTGCCAGCAGCTTCACTGCTTCAGGAGCTGTCAGAAAGGAGCAGTATAGATATGGCGACATAGCTAGACTGCCGATCAGTGGCAACGAAATAGGTTCCTTTCTAGTCCACTAAAACAGCGCTCCACCGCCAGCAGTCGCTGCCGCGGGCAGTATCAGCGAAATAGCACTTTAAGACGACCGTGGCCACCCGGGGTGCCAGTCGGATCTATAGAAGCAACACGTACTGGGAGAGATATCTTCATTAACAGTCTCATCTTCAGCAACTGTGATAAGAAAACAAAAGACTGGATAAGACGCAGGATCTGTTTAAGCCAATCATAAGGCTGTTGCGTAGAACAAACTCCAGTTGGAGGGTCTTGGGACCAGAAATTGTTCAACAAATGCCGTTTTTGGTCAACGTTTGCGCAGGGAGGTGATAGAGCGCGCCTCTGGAGGTTCTTAATTTATCAGACCCGTTCACGGATGATGAATCAGAAAACACAATTACCAGCCACAGCCGGACTCGAACCTATGTCTTTGAAAAAAGCAGCACAGTGCTCTACTCACTGAGCTACTCCGCACCCAAGACTATTGCGCAAGTTTCAGATCAATTTAATGCGGTATTCTATTAACCTTTGCCTATTCTTCGATTTAATATATTGCTAAAAAAATTTCAAAAGTTGTTTCGGACCATTAAAAGTCGGGATTTCACTAGGATACTCATAGCGTTAGGTGCAATATAATTGGTCGTAATTTTCAACTTACCATCTTCATTTACGTTTTCTAAGTGCCTTCAAACGGTTTGAAAGTCTTTTTTCAACGTTTCCACTTTTTATCGGCTATTATTGCAGTGAGGTCTTGTAAAATATGGCCTTTGATATTTATCCATTTTAACTTCTAAGAGTCGAAATGTAAATGTTTCACGAGTACTAGTTACTTTAGCGGCTTGTCTTTAAATTTTTGTAAATCTATAAACAAAATACAAATTATATTTAAAGGTTTTAATAAACAAAAACTAAGTATTACTCAACCATTTTACAGATATTCATTTCAAACGTGTCACAAAATAAACGATTTAAAGTTTCCGTTCCTTGAAGAATACAGAGGTTATTGATTTATACAAAAGAGGTTATATAAAATTTATAAATTTTTATTCTAGGAAGAAGTTGTATAAGTTTCGACGAATCACTGTTAAGCTTTTCAATAAATCACTTCACGTCGTTATTTATATATTAAAAGTTTTGTTGACCACCTAACAAATGTAAACCTTCTGCAACGATCGGCCGCCTAAGTCATACTTTCGAATACACTCGTGTTTTTCCGAGAATAAAACACATTGAGATTGAATCTACAGTGTGCTCAAAGTGATCTTGAATGATACAGCCACCATTTGGAGTAGCAATTTACAACTAGTACCGAAATTTCTATTACAATTAACGATTATTGAAGTTTTCGAATAAAAAGTTATTACTATTATAACGATATACAATACTTGAAATGTATTTATTGATGTATAATTAATAAACGTTAGACAAAATAAGGTAGTGAAGTACCTAAGTACCTACCCTCGACCTGAGAGGTGACCGACTCAAGATAGGTTCATCTAGCTGCAGGCCCACAGTTGCCAAAGTATCCCAACAGATGCACAGAATGGAGTCGTTTCGTAAAACATATTACTTTTATCACATGGATTCGGAAATTTAAATTGAAAAGATTCAGGTGACTTTTTCGATATTTCTGTTTTTGCTAAGCCAGCATACCCCTCAATCCTCGGAGGGCCGTATTTTACAGTATTTTAGCACAAACTGAGAATAACCCTCTCGAAAATGCGTTTTCCAATCCAATACTTTCCGGCAGTTCCAACGGACCACTGTGACAACAACAACAAATGTCGAAAATCTATTTCGTAAAAGAACGAGTGAACCCTCTGAGATCAGAGCTATCCGAACTTCTTAGCCTGTGGGGCATGAACAAATCTATGTAGAGATTTATAACATAACCATTTTACTTATAGTCATAAAAACATCGATACTTTTATTAATCTATCTGTAACAAGTTATTTAGTAACTTTTTTAATTAATTAAAAAATATATACATATATATCACTAGTTTTGGTTTAAACAGCAAAAAAAAATTCTTCCAAATTAGGACAGCATATTATTCCACTTTCACAAGTTCCAACCTATATCTAAAGATAAATGATTCTTCGTTTGGGAATAAAATCTTCGAGGGAAGACGTATTGGAAAAGTAACCCCACAACATTCATGGATTTGATATCCCGTTTTGAGTTTGGATCATCAGCGAAAACGAAAATGCAAAAAAGTTCCACATTTCCGAATTGAGTATTAGACTCTTCAATTCTCAGGACACAATGCATGTACATATTGTACTTAATTTATGTTTTCACTTGTAAAATGTATGAGAAAAAAACCATCAACAAAATTCAATTTTTCGTTTGTACGATTTAAATAAGAGTAACATTTTCCGGCAGTCAGAATAAAACTAATTTAAGGAGGAATATAACAATGTGAGTGACGTTTACAAATTACGGGAAAAGAAAGAAGGCCTGCATACTTGTTAATTTATTTATTAACATCTAGTCTCAACCTTCAACAATAACTAACTCAAAAACCTGACCCCTTACTGCTTCAAAATTTAGGAGAGAAATCGAGACTACAAAAATCTGTTTAAAATTCAACAGAAACAAACAAGAAATAGACAACACAATACAATTCAAAATAGATGCTTGAATATATTCTAAAAATCGTATAAAACTAACCTCATTAAAATATAGAATCAATTTAACCTTTCCTTTGGTTCAATACCTTCTATATTTTAGTCATTAGATTTTTAACAATTATTTATATTTACTTGTATTATTAATTGAAATTGATACTAAGATCTTTGAACACTATTCTCCAAATTGATACAAGGAACTTAGTACACCATTACCTAACTTGATACAAGGAACTTTGTACACTATTCACTAAATTGATACTAGGTACTTTGTACACTTTTTTCCCAAATTGATATTAGGAACTATGTCTACTATTATCCAAATTGATATTAGGAACTATGTCTACTATTATCCAAATTGATATTAGGAACTTTGTACACTATTCACTAAATTGATACTAGGTACTTTGTACACTTTTTTCCGAATTGATATTAGGAATTATGTCTACTATTATCCAAATTGATATTAGGAACTTTGTACACTATTCACTAAATTGATACTAGGTACTTTGTACACTTTTTTCCGAATTGATATTAGGAACTATGTCTACTATTATCCAAATTGATATTAGGAACTTTGTACACTATTCACTAAATTGATACTAGGAACTTTGTACACTTTTTTCCGAATTGATATTAGGAATTATGTCTACTATTATCCAAATTGATATTAGGAACTTAGAACACTTTTTCCCAAATTGATATTAGGAACTATGTCTACTATTATCCAAATTGATATTAGGAACTATGTCTACTATTATCCAAATTTCCTCCAACTCAGGGTCTAATCCAAGGAGCCATTTTCTAACTATAGGCAAATAAAAAAAATAACTTTGCAGATCAGAAAGCGGCAGTATTTTTTTTTTTTTATAAAGGATAAAGGTTCCTGGGTGGCAGTCATAAATAGACTAAATAGTTTCGCCACTATTTGATTTATTTATGACCACCACTCTGGACTATCTCCTTCCTTTAAAATGCAACGGTCAACTATTAAATATTCAATTTTTCTTTATACAGTTATGGATAGAATTTGAGACCTGCTTGACCATTTGTTCATCAATTTTTAACTCCCCTCCAACTTTAGGCCAAATCGAACATCCTGTTTTTGAAATTTTGGTGTATCAAGGAAATACTACTGCAAAAATTTAAGAGAAAGTAATTGGTGAAATTCAACAAAATTGACACAGTATCATTATTTTACCAATGCCCATCTTAATTCAAAAGTTAACTAAACAAGCAGTTTCTAAAATAATGGCATATCTAAAAATATACATTTGCGCAAGCGCAAGTATTGAAAGAAATTTAATGGGGCCACCTAGAAACCAACTTAAACAATCTCTGAAAATTGAATAAAACTATAGTAGATGATGTGTCCGTTACGTTGATTTGACTAGACAGAACAACAATCTAATTTGATCATCCATGTCTGCAACAAAACGAGAGTGGAATTTTTGATTCGCGATGAGTGAGAGAAAAAGTCGAAAAAAAACTTTCATATTATGATACAACCTTTATTTAAAATTTGCTAGTAAGTAGACTGGATTTAAATGTTGCGTGTAAAAACTAATAAACTGGAATATCTGTTTCAGGATCTGTAGAATAACATATTTAAGTTATATGTAGCATGGTTAACCTAAAATAGCACAATTTTTATTTTTGTTGCATTAAATTACACCTTTTTGAGCTAAATTAGATTAGTTATAAATGTAAATGAGTGATTGAATATTTACTTTATCATTATTTACCTTGTCCAAATTAAATTTTAACTCTATTAAAAACAGTTTGTATCTGTAGGAATAGCCCATTTGGTCAAGAATTTTATTTTTAGTCCTCATTTGACAAGCGGGAGAGGACCACCCTCAGTAGGTGATTACCATTTTTAATGAATAATTTATTTAGATTTGATTTGAAATTAGGTTTTATTATTATTTGCAAGTTTTTATTGATGTTAATTTTATTATTTTACCTAGCCTGATGAAGGGCTGACAAAAGACCGAAACCGGTGGAAATAAAGGAAGACATCTTTTGATTAAATTAAATTTGATGTTTGAAGCCACAATTAAAGAAAGCTCAAGGATTTCATGGCACAGCAAGATGCGCCATCAAATTTTTGAGGGAAACATTTTGATGGGATTCTCTGGCACATTTCTCTGTTTAATAAGTTTTCCCTAACCAATATGCCCGCAGGCACAAATATTATAACTAAATTTATTTATGTAGTAAAATGCATTTTTTAATAAGTTAACGCTAGACTGGATTCTACATTTTAACATCGAAAAATTTTGTAATGAGCATTTCTCTATAGACAGAATTATGTTCAGAAGTTCATTACTAAAAATATCAATATATCCGCAGATGTATATATTACAAATAGTAAATAGTACTGGTGTTTTCTATTCAAAAAAGCATTTTTAAGTATATTTTGTTTAAATTGTAATCAATTAGAGTGCTACCATTGGGTAGTTACTCAGCAAGTGTATTCATATCATTATATCAATTATGTCCAAATTTACTTGATGTATTTATGTAATACAGTTGTAAATGTCAAAAAAAAAAAAAAAAAAATTGTAATCACCACTCTTGTTTGATTTTAATATAATGACCAGTGCCGTTATTGAGTCGATGGTGGATGAGTATAGCACCGATGGTTGTTTATGACAAAATTTACCCCTTCAACGTCATTAAAAATGATATCCAGTATATTTATTTCCAATTTGAAAAAAATATTTATGTGCAGACAAAACTCTTTGACTATTCCAATTATTCCAGGTCGGTCGCCACTCTGTATATACTGTATACTATATATTATATATACCGTATACTATATATTATATATACTGTATATTATTAGGTTTACATTAGTAGATCAATATTTAGGGTGAAAACGTCTTTTTAAAATTATGAGTAAGTGAAGTATAAAACTAACATTACGACAGCCGTTAACAGAGGGGAACCGGGGAGGGGGGGGGGTTCTACAAGTGGAGCAGATTGGCTAAGGTCTAGGATGATCACTATACCTCCCCTCCAATATTAATATCTCTATTATACAATGTACAAGCTATTTCCATCAGGAGTTCAGTCTTGTTACATTTTTTAGTATTGCTGCTTTCAGATCCAGAAAAAACTATTAGCGTTCTAATTGATTTATATGGCACTGGTGCATGCTGTTTATGGCCTTTGAAGGGTTAACTAAGTCCGGTCGAACAAGCTGTGTATTGGAAAAAAAAAATGGTATAAAAATTAAAAACAAGTTATAGTTTTACCACAATGCTTTTATTTAAATATTATTAAATGAAATGAAGCTAATGACGTAAAAATTATACAAAGTGATAAAGGAATATACATACTCAATTCAAGATATACATATAGACGTGGATCATAAAAATTACAGGATGAAAAATTATAAAAAATATTTAAAAAAGAAAAAGATGCTGGTTGGTTTGGAGCTAGAGCTCTGGGCCTCTTCTCATCATCAGTACTCTTCTGCTCCTTCGCCCTCCCCTTCCACTGAGTCCATGCCGACCTCTTCGTAATCCTTCTCGAGGGCAGCCAAATCTTCCCTGGCCTCTGAGAATTCTCCCTCCTCCATACCTTCACCAACATACCAATGGACAAAGGCCCTCTTGGCGTACATGAGGTCGAACTTGTGGTCTAGGCGAGCCCAAGCCTCTGCGATAGCAGTCGTGTTGGACAGCATGCACACGGCTCTCTGGACCTTGGCCAGGTCACCACCAGGAACGACGGTCGGGGGCTGGTAGTTGATGCCCACCTGGAATGGACAAAGTGATTAAGTAGGTTAAAGGCATGACGCTCACTTCTGATTATGGCTAATTGAGAAAACATTATTACCTTAAATCCTGTCGGGCACCAGTCGACAAACTGAATTGTTCTCTTGGTTTTGATAGTCGCAATAGCAGCATTTACATCCTTCGGCACGACATCACCCCTATGTAATGAAAATTAAAATATCAATATTTGTTATATTACATTTTTCATAAAAACCTCTAAGCAACTGAGTAAAATAAATAATTAAAAAAAAAATGACACCTTAATAAATTATTCACATCCATTCACAGAATAGGGTATTTGTACAAATTGTCAACTTATATTGCTAGTAAAGATAAAAAGGCAAAAAGTTGAGAATGATTTTTGTAAAGATAACTTGCTTTGAATAAAAGTGATGGGGAGTTGGGCGAAACCTGGTGTGCGCACATCACACCGCTTTTTACTACTCAACTTTCAAAAGCAATTCTTGTCTGGCCAACTAGACAGTTCAAAGAAGTTTTTGAAGCGCATTTTTAGAGCAACTAAACAACACATTTACGAATTTTTGTCATATTCATCAATAAAAAAACTAATTAAAACAATCACAATAACATAAACCATATTTATAATATCGATTGTAGCCTATAAAAACCTTGTATGTAACTACATCAGCCTATTTGAATCACATAACTCCAGTCTCTGAGCACTACGGAATAAGAGAGATTTGAATATTTAATTATGAATAAGTAAGGATCATACCACATATTAAAAATTGTAGTTGTTAAATCTCTACCACTGTTTACATTTATTTATTTAAATTCTTATTTTTTACCCTTGGAAAACATACCAAAATACTGTTACCTACTTTCAAATACAACATCAATAGGTCAAAAGTCGTCACACTAATTGTAAGTATAAAATGTGATTTCACAAAGGAAAATAGTTTAGAAATAAATAGACTATGTAATAACTAATTATCTAAATATTGTATCAGATGATCTAGAGTTATAAATAATTATTTAAAAAACTACAATAAATGTATTTAAGATTATAAACATATATATAAAATGCATGAAAAGACTTTTATACATCACTTCTTTCACAAAAGTACAATGAAGTAGTTAATTAAACAATTTCATTGGCTTGATTCAGTGGATTTTTAATACTTTTTTCAAACTAAAACATTTGTAAAAAAAATTACATTTAGTAAATTAATTTTATGTAATTTCCTGGGAAACATGTGATTTCCATTAAATATTAGTTTTCACAAATTATTATTTATAACTTTTCTTCACTCTCTATTATCTTTAACGACTTTCTATATTAGATATTGTTTTTTCTAAAATTCTACACATTCAAACGATATATGTTATATCGTCTACTTTCTGACTATTATTTCCGGAGATTCATTTTCAACCTAAATAATCATTTTCCCTTTTTTCTCCATTTTCTAATTATCAAATTCTTTTATTTTATATCTAGCCATTTTTTATAGTTACTGGCAGTAAATCATTTCTATAAAATAAACGAAATTAAAGGTACTTTATAGGAAGACGTATATGAAAATCAGGCATTTACTTCCTGTAAAATGACATTAACGTGGAAAAGACCTAGCCTGATATTGATAACAACTTAATAATACACTGATATACTGAGTTTAATTAAAATAATGATTTTAAAGAGCAGTTTTTGAGAAAATCATAAAAATGTAGTACATGATCATATAAAGTGCCACTTCCGGTTTGCCAATTTTGACGAATAAGTTACATCCTAGGCATAAACAAAACTTTGAATGACTTTTCGATTTGAGGTATGAGGTATGCTGTTCACACAAACCATTTTGTGGGACTTCACGCTCAGGGGGCATCAAAATCTGTATTTCCATTGAAAATTCGGATTCTCAAATTTTCCCAATTGCAGTGCTTTCATTACAGGATGTCTTGAAAATGAAAATAGCTAAACATAAGGGTTTGAAAGAATTTGATAATTGAATAAAGGAAAAAACAGAAAATGTACTTATTCACCTTGAGAACGAATCTTCAGAAATAATAGTCAGAAAGTATACGTATAATGTATCATTGGAAAGTGAAGGATTTTAGTAAAAACTATTACTGTTACTATAGATTATTATTATTTAACGGATCACATGTTTTCAGGGAAATTAAATGAAATTTACAAACTAAATGTAAAATTTTAAAAGTTTGAAACTAAGTATTTAAAATCATGAATTTCATCTAATCAAGACACTGACACTGTTAAAAAAATTATTTTATTGTACTTGTGTGAAAGAAGAAGTGAAATATAAACATGTTTCATGGACATAGTATAAAATATATGTTTATGTCCTTAAATACATTTACAGTAGTTAAATAATTCTAGATCTGATATTATGTTTAAATAATTAGGTATCAACGTCCGTTTATTCCGAAAAATCGTTATGTAACCTTTTAGAAAATTAAATTAGTGAATAATTTGATGAATTTTCTTTCCATTTGGAAATCCCAACATTATCCACCTAAAATTAGTGACAACTTTTGACGTATGTATAGCAGGCAATGAAAATCTCATAATTTCATTTTAGTAAACTTTACAATGGAAAATAAGTTTAATTGGAAACTAATAGGCGTACAATCCATGATTATAGGTTGAATATACAGATACACTTTCAAATCTCTCTGGGCATAAACATAGATTAATAGCTCACAAGACTGGAGTTATGTGGTTTACAAAAACAAATAAGGTTTTTTTCTACCATTGATATAATTGTAGGGTTTTTGTTATTATAATGGTCATAATGAATTGTTAGCTGTATCTTCAATAAAATTCCACATCAAAAATTGTATAATAGCCAACTTTGCCAGAAAATAATTTCTATTCAAAGCAGAGAGCTAAGTGAAAGTTTTGTGTTGCTCGTACCACATTTTTAAGTCATATTATTTGATGAATAGGAAGTGATAACTAAACAATTATTAAATTTAAATAATTGATAATTGTTTTCACTGTAAACTAGATGAAATTTTCTTCAAATGAAAATAGAGTTAGTCTTTGTTAAAACCCTTTAAAAAGAAGTTTTGAGTGGCTAAATTCGGTTTTAAAAAAAAATTAAAAATTATTGGTGATTTTCTTTGTTTTATCATTACTCAACTGTACTGGAGAACTCACTTTTAGAAAAACTTAAAAAAAACAACAACACTAAAGTTGGATTTTCTTTTACGCTGAGAATTAGAGCCCATTGTTTATATGAACTTTTTTGTAGACCTTGAGGTCTGCTAACACCCTGTTTATTACATGGATACCTAAGTAAAAGCTAAAATGCTGTACATTCAATTCTCTAATAATGAACAACGCTAAACCTACCTGTACAACATGCAGCAGGCCATGTATTTACCATGCCTTGGATCACACTTCACCATCTGGTTGGCTGGTTCAAAGCAAGCATTGGTGATTTCCATTACTGAGAGTTGTTCATGGTAAGCTTTCTCGGCAGAGATCACAGGGGCGTAGGTAACCAGAGGGAAATGGATACGTGGATAAGGTACCAAGTTGGTCTGGAATTCAGTCAAGTCCACATTCAAAGCACCATCGAACCTATAAATGTGTTATTTAATATAAATAAAATGTTTAAGAAACAAAATAGTAATATCGTATAATATAAAAAAAAAATTACCGAAGAGAAGCTGTGATAGATGAAACAATTTGTCCAATAAGCCTATTGAGATTGGTATAAGTGGGTCGTTCGATATCAAGATTTCGCCTGCAAATATCGTAAATAGCCTCATTGTCAACCATAAAAGCACAGTCTGAGTGTTCAAGGGTGGTGTGGGTAGTCAAGATGGAATTGTATGGTTCAACTACTGCAGTGGAAACCTAGAAATTAGAAAATTAGTTAAAAAATTAAAATCCAAGACTCACCAAATAAAAATTTATTGTTCAGAAAAAGACTCTTACCTGAGGAGCAGGGTAGATGGCGAATTCCAGTTTAGATTTCTTGCCATAGTCAACAGACAACCGTTCCATGAGAAGAGATGTAAATCCAGAACCAGTGCCTCCGCCGAACGAGTGGAAGATAAGGAAACCCTGAAGACCAGTGCATTGATCGGCAAGTTTACGAATTCTGTCCAGTACAAGGTCGACAATCTCTTTGCCAATGGTGTAGTGTCCACGAGCATAGTTGTTTGCTGCATCTTCCTTGCCAGTGATCAGCTGCTCTGGATGGAAAAGCTGCCTGTAGGTCCCGGTCCTTACCTCATCTATACAAACGGCAAAGGTTAATTCATGGGAGACTTCAATAAACCTCTTACTCAAGCTAGGTTTTTGAATCTGATAACTTACCAACAACGGTTGGTTCAAGGTCGACAAACACAGCCCTTGGGACGTGTTTACCAGCACCAGTCTCGGAAAAGAAAGTGTTAAAGCTGTCATCACCTCCTCCAACAGTCTTGTCTGAGGGCATCTGGCCGTCAGGCTGGATCCCATGCTCCAAGCAGTACAGCTCCCAGCAGGCGTTACCAATCTGGACGCCAGCTTGCCCAACATGTATGGAGATACACTCACGCTGTAACCATGTATTAACAAATTATTTTTATAACATTATACGTTAATGATATTGAAAAATTTAAAATAAATCAAAATTTGCTACCTTAGAAACCAATCAAGATAAAAATATTAGTAATATTGTTGTTAATTATGATTTTAATAATTTGATAACCAATATTAATTAGGTATTTAATTCCAGAACCAGCCAAGTCCAAAATCTCAAAAATAAAAATTATACAAGTTTTGTTGCTACATTTCTAAGCGATATAAGGATTTTATCAAAAACATTTTGCAAACTGTTTCAAAACTAGCCAGATCCATAGTAACCTAAGTATGTGCAAACATTTATCCAGCGGATAGATTAAGTTTACATTTAGATTTATTGGAATTAATTATCGTTCTTGATAAACATTAAACTATCACTGTTTCAATAATAAAATACTAGTCAACATGGACAAAACTAGCAATACTGAAATTATTATTTCACCTCAAATTGTTTCTAACTTAATTTTTTAAGTCCACATTTTTGGCAAGGAAAGATCACACTAATCTTGTAATGCTAAAGCTAGCAGAGAATGTATATATTTTTTTAATTGGTTAGGTTATGTCACACTTCTTACATTAAATAAATTTAACTTAATTAGCTTGCAGATGAAAATAAAACCATTAAATTATTGTTATACTCTAATATAAAAAACACATTTATATAAAAAGAAGTTTAAATCTTATAGCAATTAAGTACAACTAGAAAAAACTAAATAGCAAAATATAATTTGAAATCTTTACTGCAGTATATAAAACATATTCTTTAGCCTCCGTGAACTGAAAACTAATATATTAATGACTGGCAGAGAACAGATAATATTTAAGGACTTCAGTAACAATTATTATTTAAACTTGAACAAATGTGTGCACTACTACTGTTTTATATTTTAATAAAAACATAGTATTTATGAATTTCACTTATTACTTTTGTGCGATTTTGATTATTTGTGTGTTACTAAGTTAGTTTTTAGCTGATGTTTCAACTTTTATTTGTTTCCACAATTTAATTACCAGTTTCGTAATAATTTGAAATTCAAACTATTGAGCATAATAAGTAGTTAGTAGTATAAAATAGTTTAAAATAAAACAGAAATAAGAAAGCAGAAATGAAAGAACAATATTATTAACAAAATAAAAAGACCGCTACGAATGTTAACTTAAAATGTCTAAGCTGAAAAACTAATAAGAAATATTATTAATCGAATTGTCATTCCGGATGTATTTAAAACACTCGTAATTGTATTTTTGTGAGAAAATATATGAAGTGCATGTAAAAAAAAAATAAAAGTAGCAAATATCAGAAATATCCAAATACAATTTGGGTTTTCAACAATACAATTTCATTTTTTTTTTTTTTTCTTGTTTCACAGAGTGAAAAACTTCTATGCTTATCATAATTTCATTAATCATGAAGCAAGAAATATAATTATAATAATAATGATTAAAATAAAGACAAAAAGAAAGGATGGATGGTAATGACGTGATCAGAGAATCATACCCGTGTGCCCTTTGCCATTGATACAAAATCTTTAAAAAATCGGTCTGGTAGTGTCGGAGAAAAGAAGCGGACGGCATATGGGCAGATTTTTTTTTATTATTCTAATTTTGGATTTGATGTATCTTAAAACATGAAAGGTCAAATTTTGAGAGGGAATTTAATCATTTCATTTCGATCTTAATTTATTTTTAAAACAAAAAAATAAATTTTGTGAAAAATAAAATAATATTAGGAAATTTCAAACTTCTTTTATTGACTAGGGAAGTATATATTGCAGACTGCTATTTTAAAATTATGATAATAATAGCCAGCATTTACATTTAAGATATGTTTTATCAGGCTTGCTGATAAAAGTTGAAATAAATTTTATAAATCATATGCAGAATACAAATCTTGACTACTTGTCATCCACATATTTTTATTGAAGAGCTTAAATCATTGTTTATGTATGCATATACCACTAACATTTTTAACCTAAGATTTCAATCTTTAGGTGAATGAATTTAACCGTAAATATATTTGCAGAACAATTTATATAACCTGGTTTGAATAAAATGTAACTTGTCAAAATTTTGACACTCCTTATTTTATGCGCAATATGATCCTACGATCGGGTCCACTAATTATCAACAGGTGCCACTGTAGTATTATTTACGTTACTTATAGAAGCACCGATAAATCTATTGATTATAAAACAAAACAATAACATTTGCCAACAACCTAAACAGAAATAATCATTAATTAAGCTACATAGCCCAGTAGTAACCTCGTCATGAAATGAGAGGTAAAGCTGCATAGAATAAGGGGTATAGAAGTCTTCTTATAATCTTTAACCTCGCTCTATCTCACCTCCTTCAAAATATTAAAATGAATAAATATTTACTTCCCATATCTAACTCATATCAGACAGTATTGAAGATAAAATACAATAACATATGATCAAACATGAAAAATAATTTTAATGGAAAACATTAACATTATTTTCTAAAATTTGAAAATCTGTAGCTCATAAACTACTTGGTTTACTGGGCCTGTTCTGGTGTTAAATTGTAAAATATTTTATCTAGTTAAAAACATGTTTAGTGTTTTTCCCTTCATGAATAAAATTGAGAAAAACCGAATAAAGTGTGAAAATATAGCAGTTTTGGGGATATTCAAAATTGATCTGGGGAGCACAGAGGTAGACAACTTAAATTTTGCTTCTCAGTCATATCCCATACAAGAAAATAGAAAGAAACCTTCCATCACCATTCAATGAAACTTGGGATGAACAAGGTCACTGGGCTAATAGCGTTGAATTCAATTTCAAAATATAAATCTATCAAAGCCGAAATCTTTTTACATTGCTAGAACTATATATAAAGGAGTGGACTAGGGCATACTCAGTAATGTAATTAACTCATTACATGAAACATATTGAAATAAATATTTGAAAAATAACACCTAAAAAATTGAGTTACCACATAAGTAAATTAATACAGTAAAATTAAAAATAACCTAGTAAATTGTAAAATTCTACAGAGGATAGTATACAATTACAATGAAAGAATAAACCTCCTACATAACATAAGTTGAACTATACAAATAAAATTGTTTGATATTAGATGCTGATTTATTTAAAGCATTCGAGCAATCGAACAGGTCACATGATGTACCACTCAATCATGTAACAAGTATTGATCCAGGGCGGAGTAAGATGGTGACTCCACAGATTCTATTATTAACTAACATTTAGTTGAACTCTAATCAAAATGGAACAAAAAGTTATATTATTGATGGTTTTATGTCAGGCATAAAGTACCACCCCCACAGTAAGTTCAAAAATAATTAAAAACCATTATACAGGTAAAGAGTCAACGACAAAAATATCATTTGAAGGATAGCTGGGTAATAAAATTGCCCATAACAATAAAAACATATAAATCGAAAATAAATTCAAGTCTAAATAAAATTCTACTTTTAGAACATTTTAACAATTCAAGCAATTATGGATAACATTAATTTTTTTCAGTGTTAAAATCCTAACAGATATTTCATGAATCAAACAAACACTATTCACCAACGCTAATGGTTTTA
This sequence comes from Nezara viridula, assembly GCA_928085145.1. Lineage (NCBI taxonomy): Eukaryota > Metazoa > Arthropoda > Insecta > Hemiptera > Pentatomidae > Nezara > Nezara viridula. Next base: position 2,214,788 of record OV725079.1, read on the forward strand.
TAATAGTGTAGAGATGGTTGACCGTGATTATATTTTGTGGAATTTGTCGGGAATGAGGTCAAATAAATACTATATATTGAAATGGTATTTTATTGGTTACACCAGTGTTTTATTTTTTAATTCAAACTTATTCAACTTAACAACAATTGTGCAACACATTTACTAATATACCCAAATGTCTACTTAAAAACAAGTTATTTAGGTATACAAATATGGCTTCTGAATAAACTAGCCATTGATTAACAACACTATAATCCCAGAATTCTTGACTACGTCTGGAGTAATTAGAAAATTATAATACAAGAAATTGTTGATACCAATAGAAAATATATGTGTGATAGAAGATTAATAGAAGAATTACATTATCCACAGCCAACAAATAAGTTAATGAATGGAAACAATCCAATGATGTGAGAATTCTCACTTTTTATCAATGGAAGGTTCTGGAACTACTTATCCATTACTGCACCAATTATACATTCAATACTAGAAATAAACAACTACCGACAGTACTAATATTACTACTTAACAATAAACCCGGCTAAGTAACATATCATTAAAAGTTGAAAAAAAAAAAATCGTTAACGTATGCTAAAATGCCGTTACGGAAAGACGGTTAGTGGCGTGCCGCCATCGTCTATTCCAAGGTCAATACATTTCGCTTTGGTCATAACTTAAATCCAATTATTATAAATGGAGAAAAACAGTTCACACTAACTAAATTAAAATGATTAAGAAGAACACGAACTGTTTAATCATGAAACTGATACCGGCCGGCTAAACCAAGATAAAGGGCGTGGCATGGGAGAGATGCAAATTTTATCAGGACTGTGAAGTTTAATTAATACGTAAAATAAGGTGGGAGGCCATATTCATCAAAAAGATGAACACAATAGGTACATAAATGCCTAAAGAAAACGAAACATTATCGACATTGTCGATCATCCAACAATGATGATAATGGGAAACCTTGAGGTTAATTAGTCACGATAATAAATGTTACTCACCATTGTTTGTTTTAAGTGTAGACTAGTTCAAAATGAATGAAAATGAGTAGTAGCTTGCTATAACCGCTACAGTGAACAGACGATGAAGTTCCTATAACGATTGCTGCAAGAATGAGCTGCGGTATCAGTGGAGGGGGTATATAAAGCGGGCTGCCGGCGCTCAGTGTTGCCACGGTTCCTCCCTTTTGCCGGTTCATTTATTTCCAACAATCTCCAATATAATTACAACTATATTTACTTTAAAATATTTAAAAAAGCAAATCTTTTATCTTGGTTTATTTTCTTCCTCATTCTTACAGTAATAAATCGTAATTTAATAACTTTTTTATCAAACACCGCATTGCAGTAGATCAATAGTTTGGCGCCATCCACTGATCCTAGCGGTCTCACCCAATCGACTTAAAAACATTAAATATCTGCCGCTAGACTTTTTGATTCACCATGACTCTGAAGTTATGTAATTATCAACCGTTAATGTTAAAAAAATGTATCGAAAATGAAAATTCTTATTTATATAATCATCTCGCGACGGACTATTTTTTAGCGTCGTATCGAACCATAATGGCTCTATCGGGCCAGTTGACTCAACCGCTGTCCAGTTTCAAATCATGACTCATTTCCAATTCCTCAAGTTCACTCTATTGATCGAAGAATATCTAGTGGCAGGAAAACATGCAATGTAGTCCAGAATGACATCGAAATTATAATTCTATTCACTATCGTCCATTATTATTCATTTCTCGATATTTAATTTAAATTTATTTAGATATAGTTAGATATGTATTTATTTGTTTTTGGGTATATACTCTAACCAGGGCAAGAATAGGTTATCGACCTGAAGCGGATTCATGATTTTTTTTTGGGGAGGGGGAGAGGGAGTGCTGTTTTTCTTTTAAATAATGATTATTACAGAAATAATAATGCTTATAAAGATAAAAAGTTTATATTTTTCTTGCCACATGCTTACGTTTAGTAGCTGAAATACCTGCGTGATAATTAGCATAGAGAATATATTGTGTTTTTTTTTTTAGTATTTGGCTTACACATAAAAACAAATACGGATCAATGAAAAAATCATAATCTTGTGAGAGAAGGGAAGTGCACTTCAACTCAGAACCTCCCTCTCCCTTGAATCCTGGCAGCCGGGAGAAGAAATCAAGGGCTCAGGTATAATTTCGCCCGGCCTCCTCAAACATTAAATTTACGATTAACTCGCAGCCTTTTGAGATGAAAAGTGCAGCAAAAAAATAGGAATGGACAAATCAACCTTAATCTGTGACAAAGACTAGAATAATTATCGTGTACAGGTAAATAAACAATAAATTCTGGCTGTAATAACTATCACAATAAATTAAACAAAAACATTACGTAATTGTTATATAACATATTGACAGTATTGTTGCCCGAAATCGGTCTTGTTCTTGCACTTTGCAAGACCAAGACCAAGGCCGCCTGACTGTTGCATGACCAAGACCAGGACTGGTTACAAAATCAATTTTTTTAAATAAAAATTAATGAAAAACGGTTGCCAATACCTGACAATCTTAGTTACTATATGCTAATAATCGATATAAGCAATATACTTTTACATTTAACTGTAATTTTTCAATCGGGCTTAGTTAGGTTTCTCCTATCTAAAAAATTACAGTAATATCTCTATAGTAATAAGCTAATAATGAACTGCAAGACTGATGCGATAGTCTTGCATCCTGTGAGTAATTAAATATTATATATATAATTTATATTTAGAGATGGATAAATAGTCGGCTGATCAATTATTATGAGACAGTTATCAATTATCAATTAGAATGAGACAAAATTGTGGGAAATTTCAGTCAAAATTTAATGGATTAGGCAACGTTTCGGTCCAAACATGTGGGTCATCATTAGGGCTATCGTTTTGAAGTCGAGGAAAGAAGTATATAAATTTGTGAGGAAATACACCAAATCGAACCGCTAACGATTCTAAATTCCCTTCTGTCCAATCAGACACAATTATCTGTAGATATCAAATGGTTAAATATAAACTCTGATATTGCTGATAAAAGAATTTTTTTTTAGAAATATGTAATAATTGTAAAATTGATTGAAAACAATAAAATTTTAAGATTAGAAAATAAGGAAAAGGAATTTGTCTTTCGCAAAGATAACCCTTAATCATTTAGATAATAATTGGAGTAATATAATTCTTTTTAAATAAATCTAAATTCAACATTTTTGACCTCTCCAATCATGAAAAATTCAGGAAGGTGTAAAAAAATTGTATATATTATTTATTATTAATGAGAAAATTATATTTTAATAATAATATATACAGTTCAAGATAGGCAGATATGGAGTAGGCTTGAAAAGGCGGCAAAGAATCTGCAAGATCTGTAATCTTAACAGAAACAAACAGAATATACACTGACAGGCAAAAAATTCCACCCACTTGATTTTTTCATGTTTTCATCTAAAAATACTTCTGCTTTGGATTGGTCTATTGTTTTTAATGAATAAATAGGTAAACTTTTTGTTTGTTTTCAATTAGAAATGTTAATATAGAGGACAATAACCCTTAATCCTTAATTCAATGAAATGATTCTAGATTCCAATGTTTACTTTCTATGGAATCAAAATGTTTATTCAGTATCATTAGTTCAGTGCCGTTTCTTGCAGCACATTTCTTAGTCTCCGGCTTTTAATTTTTTCAATATTAAGTTTAAAAATGCCTCTTAGTGCTGAGGATGTTGCGCGTGGTGTGGCACTTATTGATGATGGACGTTCCGTTAGATATGCAGCTAATGCCATCGGAGTTCCATATCAAACTTTACGAGACGACGTCAGGCGTTTTCGGGAAACTGGTTCTTACAATAGAAGGCCCGGTTCTGGACGGCCTAGGGTAACAGAACCACGGGGTGACCGGTTTTTGACTTTGAGAATTTTACGAAACCGGCACCTTACCGTTGTTCAAGCGATTCATCAGCTCGAAGAAGTTCGAGGTGTGCAAATTTCTGAACTTACCGCTCGGATAAGATTAAATGAGTATGGATTAATGGCTTTTCCTCCAGTAAGAGGACCAGAGTTGACCAGAACTCACAGAGTAACACGGCTGGCTTTTGCTCGAGAACACAGCCATTGGACTACGGACGAATGGAGTGCTGTACTTTCTACAGATGAGTCAAGATTCGCTCTTCGATCTCCAGACGGACGTGAAAGGGTGTGGAGAAGAAAAAACGAAAGATATGCCTGTAATTTTTCCCAGAGCCAACCTATCCAATGTGGTTCCTTAATGGTGTGGGCTGGGATTTCAATGGAGCGCCGCACAGAATTGGATGTTGTTTTTGAAGGGTCTTTGACGGCCATTCGCTATGTAGATGAGATTTTGGAACCTCATGTGTTGCCTATCCTCAAAGAAATCGGATATCGTTCTATTCTAATGCACGATAATGCACGCCCACATGTCGCCCGCATAGAGCAGACCTTCCTTCAACAGAACAATATTGAGGTTTTAGCCTGGCCAGCACGTTCTCCAGATTTGAACCCCATTGAGCATTTATGGGATAACCTCGAAAGACGAATAAGATCGCGTGCAACCCTTCCTGATACACTGCAGGATCTTGAAAGGTATCTTCGGGAGGAATGGGCTATCCTCCAGTAAAGGGACATTTCCCGACTGGTGGAAGGTATGCCGAGGCGTCTTCAAGAAGTAGTGAAGGCAAGAGGAGGAAACACGCGCGATATAATTAAAACGATGATGTAATTAATTTCTTTTAGAATAATAATGGTTCGTTTTTCAATTTTTTTTCTCTAATCTTTCTTACCCAATCACATTTTGATTATTAAAGGTATAAAAGATTATACAATTCCATAAATACTAAGTATTATCTACAAATACCATGTATTATATACAAATACAACTTTACAGAAATATTTTTAGATGAAAACATGGAAAAATCAAGTGGGTGGAAATTTTTGCCTGTCAGTGTATATATGGATAATAAAGAACTTGTTTATTAATAAATATTACAATATGTACCAAAGAACATTTATAATAGTCTTCAAGGAGCATGTTCACTCTATGTACAATAAAGAAAAATAAATTAAACAGCAAAATGATATAACTAATACTAAATATTTATGAACAAGGATTCCCATCTCCCCTATGGTCGATGGGTTACTCTATAGCTTTCTTCTTCTTAGAAACAGTGTAAGCTAAAGTAGAATTTCAAAAATAATAGGCCATATGCAATGACTAGTCTTGCTCTAATGCGAGACCTATACGAGTTTTGGTCTTGCGCAAGAGTCTCGCAACAATCTTGTAGTTACCTGTTAGCTTATTACTATAGAGATATTACTGTATTTTTTAGATATGAGAAACCTAATTAAGCCCGAATGAAAAATTAGAAGAGTTAAATGTTAAAGTATATTGTTTATACCAATTATTTACACTTTCCAATGACAGTTAAATTACAATTTCATGACAGTACTACAATTAACGTAAGGTAGTGTGGGTGTGAACTCTATTTCGAAAATTGTACGTTTTGGAGCTTAAGAACGCAGAGCCCGGTATTCGGGTCTTGGTGTACGCATCAAAATCTTCAAAGCCAAATTGTCACGTATCGATCTACAGACTTACCACCGTCCCGGTATTGAAGCCTAGCAAAATGTTTGTATCGACTTTATTTATTTTAGAAAGATAAACAATAGCGGAAAGTACGATTCGCTAACCCCCCGTGAAATTCTGAATCCAACGGTACTCCATTCATGTTATCTGAGCATGACAGGAGCCACTAGCGGATCCAGGATTTAATTTTGGGGGGAGAGGGGGGCTTCAGCCCGGAAGTTTTTTTTTTCATATATACTACGATAATTATTTTGTAAAAACAGAAAGATACTAGCTATCAATATGATATGGTGTTTAAGTGATTCTTGAAGTCCTATTATATGTAATTAAACGAGCAATAATACTTTAAGGCATAATTTTTGAACATTTTTTATCGTAAAACATTTTACCATTTTGGGGGAGGGCTTCTTCCCCCCCCCGTAAATCCGCCTGTGGCAAGAGCTTATATTTGGTACAAAATCTATTTCGAGCCTTACTGTAATAATATACGGGAGGATGTCGACGTGTTACTCGTACATGCAGGTCAGTAGTATTTTTTATTATCATAACGCCTTTTAAAGATGACAACAGAGAGGTTTTGGACGGTCCGGTGCCCGAAATGTTAGACACATCGATTATCCTGATAAATAACCCTTGGACTAAATATTTTGGCAAACCAAACAAAAACATGTGAAATAGTTCCGTCAAAGAGGCCTCGGATTCCGTTGATATTGGCTAGGACGTTCCAATTGAAACTAATGCTTGAACCCACGCCACATTAGTGGCGACTCTTAAGATAAAGATGAGGAAGAAAATTGGCCCGAATCTGAGAACGCTACCGTTTGAGGAGTGACATCAACTTCCGCCAAGGAGGAATCAAGGACGCGGAGGTTAGAGGAGGCGAAGGAGTCGGTAGCGAGGCTAGGGAGGTCGCGGTAATGTTGATATCGATATTTTCCTTTCGATATTATCTGATACCGTATCGATCAAAGAATTCGATATTATCGAAATGTTTTTTTTTAATCTCACAAACATAAACATACGTCAATGTAATTATTAAATAAGCGTAATTACATATTTCTATAGTTTTAAAAACATTCGAATACAAATCCTGAAATATCTGTATATAATTTGAAATAAAATCAGATTACTTAAAAAAAAAAAAAACAGCCTAGGCTAATAAGCAATAATATATGATAACAAAAATCACGAAGTATGGCCTCATTTATCGATATAATCATAATCATTAGATGATAAGATTTTTTTTTTAAACTTTGCTTTGATGTTGGCTCTGACAAAAACATATTTCTGCCTTTTACTTTCACTTATCTATACATAAAATATATAGTAAGGTAAAGTATTGCGATCGTTAAAATTTTAGTTACTTCCACTTAATAAAATAATTTAACAAATCAATTTTTTTTTAAAAAGTACGAAATTTTTTAAGTGAAAACCTCTTTAACCGCGTTTTGCACTTAAAGCGCTTTTCGCGGTGAGTGAATTAGTTTGATCCGTCAGATTTCAACGCTCGGGTAAAGTCGGCTATAGTCGACTAATTGAAGTGTTTTACATATCGTTTAAAATATCTAAGAAACTAAAAATCGTGCCTGCATACTGTAAGCGAGGAAATTGTTCAGCATTTCATCATCTCTTTAATAAGCTATAATTCAAAATTGTATCTTAACGCGACGCCGTGTTAGGGAGGCAAAAGGAAAACATCTTTTCGAAAATCAAATGATAACGAGGTAGTTGAATATATGGGTTAAAATATTTCAGTTACTAAAAATCGGATCTGTATTCTGTAAGGGAGGTAAATGTTCAGCATTTTGTCTTCTTTGTAAAGAGCTATTATTCAAAATTGTATCTTAACCCAACACCGTGTTAGAGACTAGGAGAGGGGAAAAGATAGTGTGAAAGAATAAATAAAATGGACAATAGCTAAATATTGTTTGATCTGTTTTAATGTAGACAATTTATTTACCAATTCCAACTGCAAAGATGTAATCAAAATAATTTAAAAATACTGGCATTTAATTGAACCGCATATCCAAGTTATAAGGTTTTATGTAAGATATAGATTAAAATATCTCAGAAGCTAAAAATCGGACCTGCATAACGTACGCGAGGGAAATGATCAGCATTTGACACTCTTTATAATAATGAGCTATTATTTATAATTTACAGTTCATATTATTAATTTCGCCTCGTTGCTGTTTTCACTTCTATCGTGTGGTCGTACCCTCCATGAATTGTAAAACGTCAAATTTTAGAGTGTTGCTATCTCCGTTTTGAACTTTGTATCTTCTCTCACCACGAAAATGCATTCTGAAATGAGAAAGTTATAACTGCAAAATCAACATCACCGCTTCCAGGTATTGCATAAACAAAATTATTAGTCTAATAATAAGTAACAAAATATTTATACTAATGTAAATTGTAAATTGTAATTGCCAAGCCCTGTTTCACAAACTTATAGTAGATGCAGTTGGAACTTGCTCGAACAAAGGCTACGAAATAAAGTAGCTTTTAAGTAAACTTTATTGGAAGCAAGGTCCCCCCTCCTCGCCCCTCCCCCCTCTGCAGCAGAGGTGATGAGGAAGCAGGTGAGCTATTGCTGGGGGGGGGGGGTGGAGGATGTAGCAAACAGCTGTCCGGCAGGTGGTACTGGTACTGGAGTACCGGCTGGTACCGCCGTTCGTCATGGACCTCTCTGCTGTGTGTCCCTGCTGCAACTGCCAAAGCGTAACCTACCCAACTTAGCAGATAATAACACAAAAAGATAATAACCTATCCAGCTAAATAGTTGATCGAGACTAATATTATAATAGAAGTATTAATATATAGGAGAAGTCCAACACAAAAAGATCTTAACCTACCCAACTTAGCAGATAATAACACAAAAACATAATAACCTATCCAGCTTAATAGTTGATCGAGAATAATATTATAATAGAAGTATTAATATATAGGAGAAGTCCAACACAAAAAGATCTTAACCTACCCAACTAGATAGTTGATCGAGACTAATATTATAAAGGATTTCCAAGTTACAGGGACATTTATAGTAATATTTCTGAGCTTTGGACAAAATTGGCAGTTTTATAAATTACCGCGTAACCAAATTTTATAGTTTATGTACTCGTTTGACGCAAAATGTAACGTTCTTTAATTCATTAAAGAGTACATTTTTCGCTTTGATGCATTGTTTAGGAGTTATAGATAAAAAAACAAAAAAATATCGAAAAAATCTGACTTATAATATTAGTCTCGATCAACTATCTAGTTGGGTAGGTTAAGATCTTTTTGTGTTGGACTTCTCCTATATATTAATACTTCTATTATAATATTAGTCTCGATCAACTATCTAGCTGGATAGGTTATTATGTTTTTGTGTTATTATCTGCTAAGTTGGGTAGGTTAAGATCTTTTTGTGTTGGACTTCTCCTATATATTAATACTTCTATTATAATATTATTCTCGATCAACTATTAAGCTGGATAGGTTATTTCCCTAAGATGAAAAACCCATAGAATCAAAGTTGTAGAGCATCAAATGTTGCTTGTACTGAGTACCAACTAATTTAATTTAGGTCAGTTGCTGCGAACTAAATCGGTAATCTCCCGATGGTTTGAAATTGGTAATGAAGGTAAACGTGATTTTCAATATTTCAACAGTATGCGTGTCTTTTATACTGAGTTAGTTTTGTTGAAAGTATGTTACATACAGTATGAGCCTCTTTTCCACCTCTCAACAGCAAACGATTTTGGTAAACGATGTGCCGAAAGATTCCGAATTTTATAAAGGAATAACGAATCCCGAGATGTATAATTGGACCACAATAAAAATGTTAGTACTCAGCAGACGCAAAATTTGATGCTCTACATCTTTGATTCTATTGGTTTTTCCTCTTAGGGAACTAATTTCCAAGTTACAGGGCTATTTATAGTAATTTAATCAGCCTCCATTTTCGAAAACAGCGGCTCTGGAACGGCAGACAAGGTTTTTTTTTACTCATAATAACATACACTTTCGTAATTTACAATCAAACCTGCGATGAGGTCGATTCTTGGGCCCTGGCTCCAGGGCTAGTAAAAGTACCTGTTTTTTTCAACAAAATAGGCCACAATTAACAGTTGCAAAGCCTTTATTTCTTGTTTTTCTATGATCTGGGATATATCGTAATAAAAATAATTTCCTAAATACACTTTTTATTCATAAATAAAAAAAAATAATAATAATGATTTGTTAAATACTTTTCATGTAAAGTGTTTACGAAATTTTATTTTTCTTCCAAATCTCAAATTTGTCATTTATAAATAGGGGTCAATTCCGATGGCGGAGATCAGGGAGGAAAACAGTTTCGTAAATACTTTACATGAAAAATATTTATTATTATTTTATTTTATTTATAAATAAAAAGTGGATTTAAGCAATTATATTTATTTTAAAAAATGGATCATGAAAAAACATTAAATAAAAGCTTAGCAACAGTTGGATGTAGTTTTATATTATATTAAGGAAGAAGTTTTTCAAAAGGTGGGGTATCCGTAGTATAGTTAGATAATGATTTACAAAAAATCGCCAATAATTTATGATTTTTTTTTAAAACAGAACTTAGATAAGTTTAGCCGCTCAAAAGTCCTTTAAATGGTTTTAACAGTGTCAAATTATATTTTCATTTGAAGAACATTTTATCTAGTTTACAGTGAAATAATTGTTAATTCCTATTCATCAAAACTTTTTTGTTGGCCTTTAATTGCGCTATCACTCCTATAAAATTTCCCTCTACTTACGGGACACCCTGTGTAGGAAGGAAATGTATTGCAATCGTAATAACATGAGTTTTCAATGGAAATACACGTTTTTAGATCATTTAAGTCCAAATAACAAAGTCCCGCAAAATGTGAACAATCTAGCTCAATAAGGAATAGTCTAACGTATTTAAGAGAGGTATATGGCTGGGATGTTCGATTGGTGGTGTCGGCATCGAACCTTCGGGTTCGCTAAGCCTTATTATTATTATATGGCTGGGATGTTACGGCAACTTTTTCCTTAAAATCGGAAGTGGCACTTTTTTTTAACGATTATACTAATTTTTACAATTTTCTCAATAACGGCACTAACGATTTTGATTAAAATCGGTGAATCATTGAATAATTAAGTGGTCTTTAATATCATTCAGGTCTTATCACCATTCATGTCACTTTACAGGGCTTAAATACCCAATGTTCAATATTTCTTCATCTAAAGTACCTTTAATTTGGTTTATTTTAAATAATTATCCATGTCTTATTGTTAGGAGTAACGAAAAAGGTAATGAAGAGTGATGAAAAAATTATAAATAATAGTTACTGAAACCTAAAATTATTTATCTGAAACCACATGTTTCCAAGGAAATTAAATGGAACTTTCTAACAAAATGTAAATTTTAAAAGCATGCTCAAGTTTGAAAAATATATAAAATTTGCATTATGAAGGCTATGGCACTGTTTAAAAATTATTTTACTGTGCTGTGTGAAAGAAGAAGTAAAATGTATTTATAACCTTAAACATATTTACTGTAGTTTAATAGCTCTAGATCTGATATTATATTTTAAAATAATAAATATCATCATCTGACATTTTCGAAAATTAAATGAATAATTTGATGAATGTTCGGTATTTGTGATTTAGCCGGTCTCCAGAGATCCTCTTCTTATCACTCGTCACTGTTTAGTTATTTGTGCGTTACTCAATTGTATTCAGTTCTTTTTTATGTTTGTTAGTTTTGTTATATTCTATTTAAAATGGATGTAATAACACTTCAGCAATTGCCGTCTTAGGAAGAAGAAGCTGTCAAATACTTTCAGAAGTTCGGAATAATTCCAAAGATGAAATTGTGTGTAGGAGCCTCCTACTAGGAGGTCATCAAATCGAGTTTGACAAGAAGACCAAATGTGCCCTCCTAATGTATCACCCTAAATGAAAGACAGAAAAGCAAGAAGACCAAATATACTCTCCTACATATTGGGTTGGCAAATAAGTTCTTTCGCTTTTTCAAGATGAAATAAAACTCAATGTTTTATGAAATAAAATTTATTTTAATCTACAATATATTGACCATTATTTGATATGACTTTTAACCATATTTCCACTAACATGATCCATGAATGTCTGCAGTTTATTGTTTAAAAACTGATCCAAGTGGTTTTTGATCGTCGTGAAACAATTCTTAAGTGCGATTTTGCTCAACAATACCTTTCTTCCCTCCAGTTTAATTTTTATGGCCGATCTGAACGGGGTTTATTTAAAACTTTCTAAACCTTTGTGCAATAGTCTGAGTATTACAACAACCAATTTATAATTTATAAGCTATTTGTCGTTAGCTAAGTATTAGAATGTAATATAATGGTGTTTTCTTTTTTAAACTGACACAATATTGACTGGTTTACCCATGTTGTTTTGTCAAATATACAGCAAAGACCTAAATTAGTCCAGTGAAAAAGGATGATATAAGTATCATCCTTTTTCACTGGACTAATTTAGGTCTTTGCTGTATATTTGCTTTTGATAACTCAGTTAACACTGAGTTATCAAAAGCAGTCCTAAGCAATAATGCACACAGGGACTGATTTCAACAATAATAATAAATAAAGTAATGCTGCGACTATTTGTCACAAAGTGGGACCATTAGCTGATCCAGGATTTAGTTTTGGGAGGGCTTCAGCTCGAAAGTTTTTTTGGTACTTCTTATCTAGCGGGCCGGCACGAAACGTCACTTCTTATCTATCTTATCTAACGTCACGTCACATAACCTCCCTCTTCTTATCCCGCCAAACCTTTGAGTTATTGCATTGTTTAGTTTTCAGTTATTCCCTTATTAAATTCTTTACTTTTGGCCCGTTTGTGTTTATTTTTCATTATTTTTAGTTTTTGGCCCGTTTGTGTTTATTTTACATTTTTTTTTAGTTTGTGGCACCTTTTGTGTTTATTTTTCATTTTTTCCCGTTTATTTTCGTCATATTATGGATCTTCTTAGAATATGGGATTTGCCGCCTTCAGAAGAACAGGCAATTCAATATTTTCAAAATGTTGGGGTACTTGCCGACGTGAAATTTGGTGAACGAGGTCATCGAATGAAGTTAACCAGGAAGGCCAAATGGAGATGCTTTCGTAGGACTTATGACACAAAACCTTTCAATAAGGAAAGGAACATGGTTGGAGGGCTCGAGGATTTCGTTTTTAACATCTTTAAAATTGATTTATGTATGGTCCCATAGCTTGACAACGATGAAGTGGGGCAAAGAGCAGCTGAAACTATCCTACGGAGGTATGGTAACGTGGAACAAATGTCTAAGAGAGGTTTGTGCCCATGACATGTTATACAGGCCAAGAAAAAAAATTGGAGGACCTGGCAAAGTGATTGAAGTAGACGAAAGTCTTTTTCTAGAAGAAAAAATCATGTGGGGAGAGTTTTACCTCAGCAGTGGATGTTTGGTGGAGTTTGCCGAGAAACAGATGAATGTTTTATCTTTTTTCTTTTCTATGTAAATATGTTCTTTTAAATGTGTTTTTTTATTATTTCATTTTGATGTTTTATATGTACATATCTTCTTAAATTGTTTTTTTATTATTTCATTAATATATGTGTCGTCAAATAAAAGTTTTTTTTTTGTTATTACATTTGTTTTTGTATCTGTTTACACTTTCAATAATACGAATTTAATACAATAATATGAAGATATGAAGTAGGAGAAGGCTTATCACTGCGTTATGGGAGTTATCAGTGTCCAGGTTGTAAACATTGGCAGATAGCAGTCAGTAGCGGCCCCCTAGACAAGAAGTACCGTTTTTTTTTTTTTTTTTTTTTTTTTTTTTTTTTTTTTTTTTTTTTTTTTTTTTTTTTTTTTTATATATGTAACGATAATTACTAAGAAATAATATATCTACCTATATGAAATCTTGTTTCAGTGATTCTTTAAGTACTATTAAATGTAATTACACGAACAATAATACTTTTAGAGGTAATTTTTAAACATTTTTTTGATAAGCCATGGTTACATTTTACCAATTTGGGGAGCTTATTGGGGATTATTGGTAAAGCTTCAAATCAAGTGAAAATATTCAGAATGTAAAAAGACATGTTATTATTATTGTTTTACTTTCTTTAATTTTTCAACATTTAGATTTTCTAAAACATCGTTTTCTAATAGGAAATCCAACTTAGAATATGAATACACGAAAAAACTTCATTTATTCCATCGAAAAAATTATATATCGTTATTTTTATTATTATGAGCGTTTTTGAGTATGAAGTCAGTTTTCTCCCAAATAAAATTTAGTTTAGGTTTTTAAAACTGTAATTACTTTGGATACGTGAGTACGGCATGCGACCCTTTAATTCTGCCGTTTGCTAAGCTTACGTCTTGTATAATAATGGACTTATCTTACAGGTCCGATGTATTAATTAACAAAGTCGTTTGTAACAGAATCGAGGAACTGTACAGAAGTAACTTCATTATCAGTCTATAGTTACTCTAAGGAGCAGTTACCGTGATTAAACTGTTATCTATTTTCCCGCCTCAATGTAATTCCAGGTACATAAATAAGAAACTATTTTTCCTGGAATTTTTTCATTAATATTGTTTCAGTCAAATTTTTGGAGTTTACAAAATATATTTTGAATTTTTTTTAAGTGTTTTTGTTGCTATATTTTTAAGGGGGAAAAAATCGAATAGATCATTTTTCCTTTCAAAGCTATATCTACTGTTTTAAACAATTTATGAGTTCGTATGAGTCAACTATATAGTTAATAAATCTACCTTTATTAAATTTCTTGAAAATAAAATACATTTTCCAGGTTACTTATTTTCCTCAAGGTTGCAAACCCTCAGGTTATAGATAGTTTGAGAGGTTTGTTTTGTTGTGGTCGATATCGGGACTAGCTTTTAAATTTGGTTGTGTAATTACTGGATCAATTGCCACCGGGACCTGCTTAAATAATAAAATTTTTCGACCCACAAATCAATAAACATCTCCAAGAGGAACACCTTTATGCCATGTTCCAACTTTTCCTGTAACAAGAGGAATCAATATTTTAATTTTTTATGTAGTGTTAAGGCCTTTTTAATAATGACTTCGGCTTTATATCTAGAACATTATTTAGACAGTAAGTTTTAATATATCACCATAATTATCTTTGGTTATGTTTCTGATGGCACTGATTTGCTGTCATTATCTTAACTTTTGAGTATTGTCAATGATACTTTTTTCTCAATTTAAGGTTTAGAACACTTACCGATAGAATTGCAAAGAAACTTTACCCTAATGAGGGATCTAGACACAAGAGCTCAGGCTGTAATGCGCAACATTGACCAAATGGCAGATGAATTTATGACTAATCTCAAATCTATGAGTAGTGAAAAGAAGAAAGAGAAGATGAGCGAGATTCAGCAACAATACAATAAAGCAAAGGAATATGGTGATGATAAAGTGCAGCTGGCCATACAGACTTATGAACTGGTACTCATATGTTATATTTTGTGTATAGATATATTTTACAGTTATGAAGTCCTTCAGTTTTGTTCACATTTGAATAACCTTTAATTCAATTTAAGTTACATTTCATGGTAATAACAGATATATCTTAGTAAAAGTTAATTTCTTCACTATTATCTTATTACTTGATGAATTTCAATCGTGTTCAGCAATTGCACTTTTAATATTTAAAACTTCTATTGTTATTATTGACAGCATGTGGTTTCATAGAGACAAAAGACATATTTTTTATTTATTTTAATTTTTTGATACAATGGTTGTCTTTTGACAATTGATACAAGCATTTTCATTTCCACCGTTGATTAGTTATGTTGCTTTTGTGAACTTGATATTTTCATCTTAAACACAATATCCTTAATAGCTGTATACAGTGATCAGAGCCATATCACTATCTTTAAAATAAACATTGTTACTCCTGTCAGTACTAAGCTAAGATTTTTCCTTTAAAAAAAAAACTAAATTATTAAATACCTTAACAATCTACAAAATACCATGATAAGCTTTAATTTTTTTTGGAACTAGCACTTAACTCAATTATATTTAATTGTTGTAGTGTTACGAAGAAATAACTTCAAATTATTTTATGTTAATGGGATACAAATGCCGATTTGTATCGAAATGCTATTTAATACTTCAGATAAGAACAGCCTGTATCTTACTATTGCCATATTATTCAATTGTTACCTACAAGGTTTTTATACCAATGCACTTCTCGTGCTTTTAGGTTGATAAGCATATAAGAAGATTAGATTCAGATTTGGCTAGGTTCGAATCTGAAATCCATGACAAAGTTCTTACTACGACTAGAACTCAAGAGGAGCAGATAGCAACAAAGCGTGAGTGTACTGATCTTATTATTATTATTTTCTTTTCTTGATTTTACATATGATATTACAAATCTTTTTAATTAAATATTAGTTTTAGTGACGATGTCATCTCTACTTCTAATATAAAGCTTTGATTCTTATACGTTTGTAGTCGTTGTCTTAAGAACTTTATACCATGGAAGAAATTGCACTACATTAAGTTTATAATGTTATGGAACCTAACAAACCTAATTTTACTCACCCACCATCAGAAAGAATTTGTTCATCATCTCAATATCTTAAGAATATACCTATAGACAAAACATAAATACAAAACCCGCCGTGGATCTATATACTTCCAAAAACAATGTCCCATGACTCTCGACTACTCAAAAGCAAAACCTTATCTTTTGAGTACAAATCCGAGTTCTCCATCACCTTCAAAGTATCCCAGAACTTTTTTTTAGTTTATACTGATGGTTTGAAATCTGATGGTACCTCAGCGTCTTCCTTTGTTACCCACTACTGAACACATAAAATACAACTTCATAAATTATGCAGCATATGTACTATTGAACTTCTGTATGATGATAACTCCAAACACAATTGACTCTTTGTGTTCATTAAAGTATAAATGACTTGTACTTTAAACACCCCATTATCCTAAAAATTCACAAGTACCTCAAATGCTCAAAAATTTGGAAAAAGTCTGTATCAGTACTTTATTTGGTAATCACATGGCAGTGCGTTATTACTTTGATTAACTGTAATAAATTCTGTACTGTGAGTTAAACCTGTTTTGGGTTGTATTGTTTCCACTTTTGTGGGATTTTATTCTCAGGGATATGCTAGCGATATCACTGTACTGATTGGGAATAAATTTCTATATACTATCTCTGGATTACTCGAAAACACTATGAGACTTTTGAAAGATTGGTGCCAAGATAATGGCCTTGGCATAAATCTATGTACCTTTACTAACAGAAGGAATATCAATATTAGAGCACCATCACTAAATGGGTCAATATTAACTATCTGTAGCGAAGTCAAACATCTTGGGATTCCTTCAGATAGTAAGTTAAACTGGCTGTCATATTGAGAAGATTATTGGTAAGGCTATATGCTGTTTATGGGTGTGCAGAAGATTTGTCAAATCGTGAGGGCTGAAACCCAGTATGGCCCTATGGCTACACAGAACTGCGATTACACCCTTAATCCTCTATGCGACGTTTGTGTGGTGGCATAGGGCAGCTGCAAGCAACCCTGAAATGCTGCTTGCCAAAGTTCAAAGGCTTGCGTGTCTTATGATGACTGGAATCTATGAGCACTGCTGCAATGGAGGTTCTCTTGAATCTGACACCATTGCTTTTAGAAGTGGAAGCACATGTTATTAGAACTGCCTATAGATTGGATAAACTGGAAACGAGTTAAAAATTACTGACGTTTCAGTGTCATGGGATCGTTTTTGATAGGATTGATGGGAATGAGGTGCTTGCAATGAACTCTGACCTTCAAGTAGATAAGTATAGAGATATACTGTATAATTTTACGATAGGCAGGAATAACTTTCAAATAGACCGTGCAATGGAGTTTACTGTTATACCGACAGATCCTTGATGGAGCAAGGATCAGGAGCTGGTGTCTGAAGAAAGGATAAACCAAATTAGGGAATATTGATATCTCAATATCTAATTCTGTGCTCAATCACTTATAAGGGAGGGCAATGATAACAATATACACAGATAGTCCAGTAGCAATTGGGGCCCTGAATATTTATGCAACTCGATCTAAGTTGATGGATGAATGTAATGGCAATCTGAACCTTCTTTGTAGTACCAATAAGGTAAGGGTAGAATGGGTGCCTGGGCACTCAGGCATTCCAGGAAATGAGAAAGCCGATTGCCTTGATAAGAAAGGCTCTGCTTAAGTGGCAGTTGCACCAGAGCCCATCTGTAGAATAAGTCTTGGCTTATTGAAAACGCACATTAAGGCAATCGTGGCTGACAAATTCAGGCCACGTTTGGAACAGGCTAGGGAACAAACTCATTCTATCTTGTTCCTAGGGCCTGTCAACTAAATAAGCACCTTTTTAATTTGGTTATAAGTGAGACCTCCACCTTTTTTTTTTTTTTTTTTTTTTTTTTGTTCTTCCCTACCTTGCCTTTTAGGCTATACGGGATATTCCCGGGCCAGAGGGTGAGGGTGGGGAATTTAAAATTCCCTCTGTCACCGGGACGCGAACTCATACTTTTTAAATCTTCTCAAATCTGTAATCCAGTTGCCAGGCAACTCGCTGTGCTGTGCACACGCTTTAGCCCATTCGGCCACCCCCCCCCTTGAGACCTCCACCTCTGCAGGTTATGTGGCCTATCACATTATTTGTAGATGTGATAATTTGGCTTGGCTGAGATACTTTTACTTTGGATGTGATCGTATCACTGACCCCAAGCACTGGGAACTAATTGATCCTATTAGTATTAACAGGTTCGCAAAGGCATCTGGCCTGTTTTAATTGAGTTTAAGATGACACAATAGACCTTCTTGAGGCCGCGGTGCATTATGTCGGAAAAAAAACTGTAATAAATAAAAACTAAATGGAAAAGTTATATCTGTACTCATGTAGAATTTATTTAAATGTTGAGGATGTCATTTCTGCCAAATATAGTAAGTCACTCCTACTTATGTGCCTCACTCATTTAATTCTGCCAGCTCTTATACAAAGCCTATGCTAATTTCAAAAATTAGAATCCAATTAACTCCAAACTTTTTTTATCTGTTTTATAAAATTAAAATTAATCTAGAATTTTTAAAAAGAGTAAGTATTAATCAAAGTTTCTCAAAAAATTTTATCAAGTAATCTTTTTAAATAAAATTCTTCCATAACAGTTATCTTTAAATTTAAAAAATAAAAATTATGCAGTTACAGTTATTGTGATTTTTTTTAAAACTAATTAATAATAATTTCAGACCCTAATAAATGGATCTGAGACTTTCTGACCTTAAATAAAAGTATTCCTTGAATTGCTACTGTAGGTGTTCCAATTCATGAAATTTTCAACCACATTATTTCCTTTAAGATACTGTTAAATTTCTAAGATTTTATCAATTTCAATAATAAAAAAAAATTAAATTAAGTGTATATATATATATATATATATTTTTTTTTTTTTAACAACTTCATATTATGCTGACCTTTGTACTATTTTCTTGAAAAACTTGCCTGATGATAACTGTTTTTGTCAGGCATAATTGATAAGTAAATATTTAATTATATCGTTAATATTTTACAGGTGGAAGGAAAAAGACTAAGGAGAAGGAGAAGAAAAAAAAAGCCGCATCGTCTGAAGAGGATACAGCTGTCAAAGCTGCTGCCAAGAGGAAAAAGAAAAGTAAACACATATATATTTTCTTGTCTTTTCTTTGTTAACAGATATAGACATCATTTGAAGAAGGTACATACATATACATAGACATCATCTGTACATACAGATCATATCATACATAAATATATATATATATATCAAGTCAAAGTTGCTGCTAAGAGGAAGGTGAAAAGTAAAGAACTCTATTAACATCTTTACTGATATAATAATATGCTTTATTTATTCGGGAACAAGTTCTTTTAGAATAAAATACAATAACAGAATTATAGGCTTTAGAGCCTCAGTGTTATATAAAAAAGAATATCAAAATAAACAAATAGATATTAATGTATAAAAACAAAAGGGAATTAATAATTGAAACTAATAATTTATATACATGTTTATAGAAATACAATTTCTTTTTATATTAAATATTTTAATTTTTTTGGAATTGGATGTATAGGAAGAGAATGAATATGAAGGGGTTTAAAGGGGAGGAGAGGAAGTATTGGATTGACAAATATAGTAAGGAATGGAGTTCCATAGGGACGAGAATCAAATTAAGAAAGATCTGTTGAAAGCCATGGTTGGGTGGGCCGTTCTATGTAAATGTTGTGGAATTGAAGGAGCTCGGAGATGTATGAGGGCCAGTGTGATTGGATGATTTCAAAGAGGGGTGATATCAGGATATACTTTGATGGTAGGGTGAATCAAGCCACTTCAATGCTTCTTAAAAACGGGAGGCAGAGGCTTTCCTCAGAATCCTGAAGATGAATCATACTAAGAAAATTATCAAACGCCTTAGTTTTGAGATTCTAAGAAATACCTCCCATATACAATACAACAGTAGTCAAAGTGGGTAGATATTAAGGAAATAAGCAGGAGCCTACGGGGGTTCTAATAGAAACAGAAGATGGAGATAATTTAGATGCTTTAATGTTGAAAAAGACGTGGCAGAAAATATTGGATGTATGGTTTTTTGAGGAATGAGTTTGATCATAGATTATTATTAAGATTTTTAATGTAGGATAAAATTTTATGGGATTATCGTTTAGCCACATTAATGTTCAAATTGTTAGCTTCTGGCTGGTCACAGATTCTATTTAAGTCTTCTTGAAGTTTATTGTGGTTTGTAACAGTTTAGAAGGTAGGAAGGACGTGTACGTTTGGAAATTATCTATTATCTATTTAGATGAGTTTTGGGAGTGATGGATCTGAGGGGCTACAAATAGCAAACAGGATGGAGGATAGAAAGGAACCCTGAGAGACACCAAAAGAAAGAAGTAGCTTGGATAGAGATTGACCTGGTACTACTATATACTGTGACCAATCAGAAGAAAGATATGAACCAACGCATGACACTGGCAACACAGGATAGAAGAAGATTTAGCAGTTTGGCGAGGATGTTGTGGTCCAGCAAATGGATCTGTGGAGACGTAAACAGCTGCTTGGTGTTATTAACTTCTGTCCTTTGATTCGAGGTTTATTAATCTTTTGTTATTGTTTTGAGTAAGTGTATAATATATCGATAATTAATCAGATAGATGTTATTTATTTAAGGAAGTGGATAATATATCGATAATTAATGAGATAGGTATTAAAACATATTTCATATTTATTTCTTATTAAACCCACAGAATGAATCTCAACCATTCTTCTCTGGTTAGAATAGTTTGGTTACCTGTAGGATAAGTATCGTCTGTTCTCTATTTTTCTAATCTTCCACATTATAGAAAGCCATGATTAGTTTTTATTACTCGTGGAATATTTTTAAATTAAATACTTGTTGACTAGACAGCCTTGATGATTTGATTGCAGCCATCGGTAGCGGAGGAGCATCCGCGAGACAGACGAAGGAGGAGGAATCGCCAGGGCTCGGGACGGAAGTGCTGGACATGCCCGTGGACCCCAACGAGCCCACCTACTGCCTCTGCCACCAGGTCTCTTATGGCGAGATGATCGGCTGTGACAATCCTGACGTGAGTTGAACAACATTTTCGTTTACTTTATTCTTGTAAATCTATTGTTATACTATTGGGGATCAGATAGAGAGATGGTGCATTAGCTTTTTGGCGATATTGATTTTCTGATGGCATGGATGTTAACAAAACATTTTAAGGAGTGAGTATGTGGGCTTGGTATTCAAATCAGTAGATAGCAACCTATTAATGTTTCTTATAATAATGGTGAAAAGTCTAAGAAGGGGAGTAAATTGTTAATTTCTTTTTCAACTGTGAAAAAAATAGGAGGGTGGTAAAAGTGTAAGAAAATGTAGGATTTGGGAGTACAGGCTTAGTAGATCTTTTGCCAGATAAATCAACCTGCCTATCTTCTATTATAGGTTATTGTTTTCTAATTATCTGCTTGCGCATCCAGCTGTAATGTATCTTTGTCTAGTCGTTCTATCCTTCTGGCTTTTTGGTCTTCATGGTTTCTTGCCAGCTATTGAGGCATTCATTGTTGTGTAGAAATTTCTTGAAAAATTGGTCTTGCAGCCGTATATCAGAACTGGGTTTATCATAACATTGTACATTCTTCAGTAAAGATTTTGTTCATGCTTATTATACTCTGGTCTGTTCCTGACCGTTGGTCGTTCATTAAGAATATTGTTAGGCAAGGTATTTGAATTTATCTCCTTTCGGGAACGATTTCCCTTCTAGGCAAATCCTGCATTAAAAACTGATTATTTCTAGAATAAAAATGGAAAATTTTCATGTGCATCCTTTTGCACTAAGAGTAGTTTTACACTATGATTTTTGTCGGCGTCTTAACTTGCTCGACTACCGTGGTCCCATTAATTTAATTAATAATATTAGTTAGTTAATTATCTATTTTTTCTTATCTCTCCATTAAATTTTATGACTTTATATTTAATTATATTTAGCTTTTCAATGGTAGGATATACGTTTATTGCTGTAAAAATGGTACTTATTATTAAAATGCTATTTTATTTCCTCAAAATTGGTTTTCAACCTGGAACAATATTTCTCCTTTATCTTAAAATTCTCTTGCAATTAATATTTATTCTTTTTTTTTGTTTTGTTTTGTTTTTTCTTCTAACAATGAGAGAGTTAGAAGTAATTGTTGCAGTAGTTATTTCAAACAAAAGCACAATCAAAATATTTTCCCTTGCTACATATTTCATACACAGATAAGTGAAACTGGAAATTTTCTAGGTAAATTTTATTAAAATTCTTATCGAATATTAATAATAAAACTTGCATGTTTTTCCTTGGTATGAATTAGAAAATATCTTTTGTGGAAAATCCAGTTGGTAATTGTAAGCTAATTAAAGAAATTTAATATAAGACTTTTACAAATGTTTCTTCTTGGATATAATCACTTAAGATGTGATGATTTATAAATTAACCAGTCCAAATTTTACCGATGAAGGCTTCATATCAGAGCAGAAAAACATATCACTTTCTGATTAGTTCTCTTCTCCTCACTCATTCTGATTTATACCATTTATTATTTAATTTATCAATAATTAAAGTTTTTTCATTTGTATATTTAATGTTGCAGTGCCCAATAGAGTGGTTTCACTTTGCCTGTGTTGGGCTGACTACCAAACCAAAGGGGAAGTGGTTCTGCCCAAAGTGTACCGCCGATCGGAAGAAGAAATAACCATTGTTATATTTATTTTTTCATCTGTACATAGTATCTTTTATCCCTCCTAAATCATATTGTAAAAAAATAGATTTTTTTTACCATCTAACAGACTTTTCGTTTTGTTTCCTTTTTAACCCATGAGATTGGTATTGATAAATAAATAACTTTATGGTTTTACATTCTGTGAAGGAACAAAGCATTTTTAATTGACATAATGAGGTTGTTGGTAATGGGCAGCTCTGTGAGTAAGGCACTGAGATCATGCTCAAGATCCTAGGTTCAAATCCGCATGACGGCAGGTAATTATTTATTCATCAGCCGAGGATCGAACCTGTGGTCGGGAGATCCTCGTGAGGCACATCCAGCCTCTGTATAGTGGATACTCTTAAAGAAATAATTAAGAGGAAAGTGTGATCTCGGCCCAATCACCTCCATGTTGTCCTTGAAACAATACTTCTTTACAAAGTACTGAACCCAAGATGCTTTATGGATTGTTGTAGTAGAGGGTTTTTTTTTTGTCTTTTTGTAAGGAGTATGGTATTGTCAGTAACCATGCCATATATAATTCATAATTATAATGATAGTCTTTATCTGAAAAGATGACTGATTGCTCTTTGTTCATTGCAGCACCTATTGTTTCGTCTCACCTTGAATCTTGATGTGTATTAGCCATTGGTTATATTATCTTTTATTATTATTATTATTAAAGGTAATTGATGCAAAATTGAACAATATTTCAATCATTTTATCCTAACCTCAACAACCTAAGAAAAAATATGCTAAAAATAAGTTTTTATTGTAGAACATTCTTATACAATATTATTTATTTGTGTGTATATATATGTATTTATAAAAACATGTACCACTCCAACTTTTGAAGGTTATTGGGTTGAGCACTTTGTATGGTTATGTATCAAGCCAGCACCCTACCATTGAGCCATCCCACTCTCCATATATATATATATAATGTACACAAATTATGTGTGTATAATAGAAAATATGTTGATAAAGTTGAGTTTGAAATTAAAAAGTTTAGAGTTTACAAAAGTATGATACTAGTCCAGTATCTACATAAGCAACAGAAGGTTTGTCAGTTTTAAACATTAGTCCTACCATACATCCAGACACCTAACAGAAAGCATGGTTCAGGTGAAATACCAAAATGTGAAAAAAGGTTTATAAATTATCTCATGGGCAACATGCACGAAAGCTGCTCAAATTATCATACAATGGTTTATTATTTCAAAATTGTTATATATCAAATAACCTATAATATATATGTACATTCTATGTCATTTAGAAGCTAATAAATATAAGGTGATAAGTAATACTGGTCTGCACATAGATATATACATACAGGGTGTCCTGTAAGTAGAGGGAAATTTTGATAGGAGTGGTAAGAGACCTCAAGACCTACACAAAAGTTGACATAAACAATGGGCTAGTTTTCTGCAGAGAAGTAGCAAATCCAAGTTTGGTGTTTTTTAAAGAGTCCACTCGCCAGGTGCAGGGGTCTCGCCAGGCCATTGCTCTCACGGTCCAAAGGTTCCAAACATAGCTTCCAGGCAATTTATTGAACTCTTCTTACAAACTGTGCAGTGGAAGTAGCATTATAAAAAGCCTAGTTTATTTACAATAACTGGCAGTGGTCGGTTTCCTGGTTCGAAAGTGCTCCAAATCAAAATCCACCAAGAATATAGTTCGATCGAAATGTGCTCCCCTTCAAATCGCAACTAGGGCCATGCCACACCCTTCTGAATCCACCTGCCTAGGTGAATTATATTTAGTTTATGTCAATTTTTATTAAGTTTTTCACAAATCTGACAACATTAACAATGTGACAAAAATTATGAGTATGGACAATGATGTAGAGATGGTTGACCCTGATATAATATGAGTATGGACATTAGTGAGATGTTGGCTTTCCTGATAAACAACTTTTCAATCAATCCGTTCTCTCTTAAGATTTAGCTTAATCTGAAATAACAAATCATCACAAAAAAACCTGGTGCACGCTTCACATGACTTTCATTTACCACCTTCTAAGCAGAAATAAGAATTTTTAGACCAAGGGGAACTGAAAGCAAAAATTATATACGCTATATTTATTTACATTTCATTGTGGGTATTTTTATTTGTTTAAATGCCCTTATGTATACAAATTTTAATTTTTATATCACTGTAATCTAAACTATTAAATAATACCAACGATAGCGTTTATGAAAACCGCATATGAATATATATGTGCATAATATTCTCGAAGTCCTTATTATAATATTAAGTTCATGTTAGTATGGAAGCAGGTCCTAATTAATCTTTAAGGCGATCTGGGGCGCTCTCGTATTTGTTTTCTCCATTAAAACTATTATGCGTTACGATTTCTTATTTCTCCTTTAGTCAATTGTCAAATTTTTTCATATTTTATATTGAACTATTTTTTATATTAGAAATCAATGTGATATGGTTGTTTCAAATGAAAAAAATTAATGGTACTTTAGAGGAAGCTAATGTTGAAAATTAGCCATTTAAGCCCTGTTAGAGGACATCAATGAGAATAAAACCTGCATGATATTAAAACTGCTTAATTTTACACTGATATAATGAATTTAATCAAAATCGTTGGAGCCGTTTTCGAGAAAATCGTAAAAATGTGTTTCATCGATGATATTAAGTGCCACTTCCGGTTGGCCGATTTTGACGAAAAAGTTTCCGTAATATGTGAGGTATATACCACCCTTAAATATGCAATTTCACTTAACATACATTGGGAAACCAAACAAAGCATACATACCCAACCACACTCCTCAATAACACACATTATAGCTATCACTGCACTGCCTGCCTTGGACGTCACATCATTCCCTAAAAGTTATCTTTATTTCTTAAGGTGGGTGATAAATATTCAGGACGCAGTCTTTTTAAAAAAAAAATTAATATAATAAAATAATTAAATAATATAATAAAATAAAAAAACTTTTAAAAAAGACTGCCTCCTGAATATTTATCACCCATGATATGTAGAACAGTCGACTAACTTCCTTCAATAATTTATTTCTTAAGCTTTTTTATGTTATTTAATATTTTAATTTTATTTCATTCGACATTTCTCTAATAAAGTTGCCATATTGATAAGCTAAAATTAATTATTTGTGTTATACGATTTGTATTTATTTTCTTTTTAACAAGTAACAAGAGCCTCCCCCCAATGAGCGTTCCTCCAGCTCGGAGTCCTGGGACAATCACTAGCGGATCCAGGATTTAATTTTTGGGGAGGGGCTTCAGCCCGAAAGATTTTTTTTTCATATACATATAAAGATAATTAATTTGAAAAAAAAATTAATTACCTATATGAAATGGTGTTTAAGTAGTTTTTGAAGTTCTATTAATTACACGAACAAGAATACTTTAAGAGATAGTTTTTAATATTTTTTTCTGTAAAACATGGTTACATTTTACCATTTTGGGGGGAGGCTTCAGCCTTCCTTTGATCCGCCTGTGGGGACAATTGCCCTGCGAACGAAGGACTCACTTGTACTGCAGAGAATAGCCAGTATCGAAGGGAGAGGGGGTGCTTTCGGGCTCAAATCCTTCCCCCACCCCCCTCCAAAATGGCAAAACGTAACCATGTTTTATGGAAAAAAAATATTTAAAAATTATCTCCTAAAGTATTATTGTTTGTGTAATTCTGTTTATTGAGAGTACTTCAAGAATCACTTAAAAACCAATATAGGTAGTTAGTATCCTTTTTTTTTTCAAAGTAATTACCGTAATGTGCATGAAAAAAAAAACTTTCGGGCAAAAATTAAATCCTGGATCCGCCAGTGGTCAATATGGTCATTTTCCAATTAACCAATCGGAAAGGCGGATTCTGATATATTGAATAATTCAAGTATTATTAAATATTTAAAAAAAAATTATCATTTTTTTCCGCGATGGAGATATTATTCCAGAGGGGTCTCAAATGTCTAAGGACGGCACAAATGGCTAAGCATAGTTATGTATAACCATATTCTTTTATGTAACACACAACTTGAAGGGGCCTTCCCAATCTGTCAATTTGTTTTGTTTATTGAAGAAATAAAATATACTTGTATACTCCAGTGATAACTCACACATTATATATATGTTCTACGTGATCTGAGAAAACCGAAATATATATATATTTGTGTGTGTGTGTGAGTGTGAAAGAGAGGGGATGAGTTTTAAAAAAGAATTTCTAGTATAATTAAGAGATGGCGAGGCATCCAGGTTTAACATGATTGATTAACAACATGACAGTGTATTTGTTTCCGGGAAGTGAAATACAGGGTCCAATAGAAGGATAGGAGTTATGATGTCATATAGCATCCACAATTAGAATCCACGTCACTCAAATAGCATTAAATGAACTCATATTAATATATATATATATATACCTAAAGATATACTACTTAACATGATTTCGTCACCATGTCATCATAACTTAGCAACAATTAATCCTTTTAATATGACGTAGATACGACATTTTATTTCACATTCTCTGTTGCGCAGTTTTGAATTTTTTCTCGTTTCCCTAATGGGTCTGGGGGAATTATAATACATTTATACAACAATAAATGATGTTTATAATTATTAATCAGAAGAAATGGACAGTTTTGATTTCCAATAAAAGCAAATGAAACGTGTACTAAAATATTTAATAAATATAACTGGAAAATATTGGAACATTGCTACAATTACTAAAGTAATTAATATAATTTTAGCGTAAGTAGGTATTCAAAGATTACAAAAAAGAGAATGCTAATAAAAAGATAAAACACCTCTATATTTTACATGTAATTAAAATATATTTTTTGTAAAAAAAAAAAAAATATCAAGATTTAGATAGTTGAATAATTCATGTGATAAAGAGAAATTATTCGAATATTAGCACAGGTATAAATGTAACTATACTATTTTATAACATTGAAAGGTGGCAATCAGGAAACAACAATACGAGTAAACCGACCAATTACGGCCTCAAGCATTTGGCGCCCAACCTCATCTCGCACACAAAAAAAAAATTTCTTAACGAAGTACATTCAACGCCTGACTCGGAACTAAAAAAGGCTTTATCTTCACTTCAGCGCTCCTTCTTCCACCTTCTTTTCTCATTTCTTATTTCGATTACCTCCTACCTCACCATTTCTGGCATACGAAGGGGGAAGGGGTGTGCTCTAGAAGTACAACCAACAAGAGTGTGAAGATTCATTCTGTAAATCCGCCACGGAATAAATTTCATTTCACCTAGGCAAGATTCGAAATGGTGCCGCTAGATTCGAGAATGTTAATGCTCACGCTTTAACAAAGTTGACCATCATGACCTATACCTTCCGTCTTAACGGTTTCTTAATCAACATGTTTCGACTCGAAGTTCAATACCCACATCGAACGATATACCAATGAAGTCTCGCCAATATTGGTCATTAATCCTAGGCAAACAGGCTGATGTTGAAATAGGTTATTAGGAAAGGAAATTTTACTTAGAAACACTTGGGGGAAGGGGAGAGAAAAAAAGAAATTATAGGAGTATAAAGGAATGCCCTGTTTTCTGAAGAAAACGGACAATTCCCTCAAAATACAAGGCAAGAAGAACTACAAGAATCACAACCCAATTTCCGGGTTAGTTTCCCCCTATTTCTCCCCAACACAGGTGCATCTACGGGGAGGGAGGAGGGCTTTCGAGCAAACGCCCTCCCCCAAAAAATTATGAAATATAACCATATCTTACGAAAAAAATTATCTCAAAAGTATTATTGTTCATGTAATTACATTTAATAGGACTTCAAGAATGGCTATAAGAAATATTTATATATTTGACCAATATCCTGCTAAACCGAATATATCCTTTTAACGAAAATATATTAGGCGACCAAGCGGGATTCAGAAAAGGGAGAAGCACGCTAGACCAGATCTTCATCCTAAAACAAGTACTCGAAAAACAATGGGAAGTCCTCGCCCTATTTGTCGATTTCAAAGCAGCCTATGACTCCGTGGATAGGAGCCGTCTGTGGAAAATCATGACTGAGTTCCTGATAAGTTGTTGAGATTGAAAAGGCGTATACAAATGACCCTAAAAGTAGAGTCCTATTACAAGGAGAAGTATCTGAAGCCTTCAAAGTTCGAACGGGCTTACTACAAGGAGATGGGCTATCACAGATGTTGTTCAACTTAGTCGTGGGGAAGGTAATAAGAGCAACATCAAAGGAAAATGGAGGGGTCAATGAATCATAAGATCCTTGGTTACACAGATGATATAGCAGTCCTTGTAAGTAATCAAGAGGACATTGAGAAACTGGCTAAGACTCTGATAAGAGATGCAAAGCAGATGGGCCTATCAGTAAATGAAGATGAAACAAAATATATGATAATAAGCCGAAAATTACAGCCCAATAACAGGATCTCCGTAAAAGGAAAATCTTCCCGAGAGTCGAAAAATTCAAATACCTCGGCTCCACAATCATTTCAATGAATGACCAACGGGCAGGAATAGACCAGCGTACAACTAGTGCAAACAAAGCTTTCTTCTCCCTTTCAAAGGTATTGAAATCCCTCAAAAATCTCAAATTAAGGATGCAAAATGCTATGATAAAGCCAGTTCTAATGGACTAATGAAGCCAGTGGTATGGACAGACTCTGGGACCTGGACACTAACCAGCGCCCAAGAAAAAATTGTTGAAGGATTTGAGAGAAAAATGCTCCGCACGATAACCGGAGCAATCTGGGATCAGAGTACTAACACATGAAGAAGAAAGACCAATAAAGAACCGCAAAAACTGGTCGATCAATATCCCATGATAGGAGGCACGGAGGTTAAGATGGGCAGGGTATGTAGCAATCCATCTGGAAGCCTCTACGTAACAACGAACGCCTCAATAGAAGGCCAAAAAGCAGATGGATAGATAGGATCAACAAAGATGCAATAGAGCTGCGTGCAGATAAATAGAAAGAAATAGCCCAAGACAGGATGAGATTGAGCATATATTTTTTTTTTTTTTGTTCTTCCCTACCTCGCCTTTTAGGCTATACGGGATTTTCCCGGGCCGGGGGGTGAGGGCGGGGAATTTAAAATCCCCTCCAGCACCGGGATGCGAACTCGTACTTTTTATATCATCTCAAATCTCTGTTATCCGGTTGCCAGGCAACTAGCGGTGCTGTGCACACGCTTTAGCCTATTCGGCTACCCCGCCCCCAGAGATTGAGCATATATATACTTTATACCTTAAATAGCAACCTCAGGAAGAAACTCCTAGCCACAGAAATGGAATACTGGAGACAAGCGGCGGGAGTATCCAGAATGGATAAATTGAGAGATACGAACATCAGAGACTTAAAGAAGTCCACTTATGGAAAGATAAGGGAAGAAGAAAACGAGGAAGATCTGGGATAAAGAAGTGGAGGAATCCATGATGGGTCATGGATTCGGAAATCTACGGGAAGAATGGACCTTAGATAGGACATTATGGAAAGAAGCCATCCAAGCACCCACTAATAGGTGAAACTCCTAAAAACACACACACACGCACACATATATAAACAGCTTTCGGGTTGAAGCCTCCCAAAATTAAATCTTGGATCCGTTAGTGCTCAACAGTACCAGTGTGTAAATACAGGAAGTAGATGAAAGCATGGAATGAAATGACTTTAGAAAATATCAAGTCTTGTAAATATCGATACAATCATCAATATCAAGTCTTGTTAATATCGATACAATCAACAATGTCGTCTTTTAAATATCGATACAATCAACAATATCAAGTCTTGTTAATATCGATACAATCAACAATGTCAAGTCTTTTAAATATCGATACAATCAACAATATCTAGTCTTGTAAATATCGATACAATCAACAATATCAATAGGAGCATCGGATGGAGTGCGATATCAATACCCAACTGCGAGAAGCGTGGGAATGAAAAAATTGCAAAGCCAGAATCAAAGTGACACTGATGATCGCTTGAAATAGCGAACAAACGATTACATTTTACAAAACTCTTTATTAGGGAAGCCCCTCCTACAACAGATATACCATGTTGTAACATCGTGCATATGTGCTCATTGAAATATTAGTAATTTATTATAATTCTTCCAGAAATAAATGTTGAACAAGCGATGGTTCCATGAACCGATGATTCAGAGTGGCGAGAAAATAAAACAAAGATGAAAGATTGTTTAATATTGTAATCTAATAAAGACGAGAGATGAGGATATGGAGAATTCGTGCGAGAAGAGCTCCATCAATAAGGAAATCGTGACCGCGCCTGCGATCCCAACGCCTCCTGCCCAGGAGCCCCCCGTCCTGACTCATCCCGAAGGCCTATCCTGGATCCGCGGCGGCCTCTATATAACTCCCGCCCGCCAATCTTCTTCGTCAATCCTCCCAGCATGTTCTCTGGCGGCGTCTTCTTGCTCCTCTCCTTGGCGGTTGCCTCGCTGGCCTTTCCCGTGAGTAGCCACATCCCTATTGTCAACCACTCTTTAGAAACATATTTACTATAACTTCAATTGAGAAATTGTGCTTATAAATTTTTAATATGTAAATCGAACTTAACAATTAAAAAACATTTAGAAATTAAGACTATTTTTACTATTTCATTTATCGGGATGAATATTTTGGTCTTTGTTATTTTCTTTTTCCTGTCCTATAGAAACATTAAGGAGTATTAGTTTATGAATAATTTTCTAGGTTTCATAGTTGATAAATTATTATTACATTTGTAAAATATCGATTCATTATGATAAATAAAATGCATCACACAACTATCACTTACCACCCTATTTTCCGTATAATTATTGTTCACTAGCGGATCCAGGATTTATTTTTGGGGGGGCTTTAGCCCGAAAGTTGTTTTTTTCATAAAAATAACGATAATTACTTTGGAAAAAAAGAAAGAAACTAACTACCTGTATGAAATGGTGTTTAAGTGATTCCTAAATACCTTCTAAATGTAATTACACGAACAATAATACTTTAAGAGATACTTTTTAAATATTTTTTTCGATAAAACATGTTATATTTCACCATTTTGGGGGGGGGGGCTTCAGCCCGAAAGCCCCCCCGGGTTATTGTTCAAGTGAAAACTTGTTAAGGGGCGTTCAGGACTTTATCTTGTGGATATTGAATGAAAGGAGCTGCCGGCTATTGTTTGCATTTGGATTAAAATATTTCAGAAATTAAAAATCGGACCTACATCCTGTAAGCATGGGAAATGTTCATCATGTTGCCCTCTTTGTAATCAACTATTATTATTCACAATTATATTTTTATGATGACAAGTTAGAGTTGGAAAAGGAAAAAGATAGCGCCAAAAAAAAAAAAAAAAAAAAAAAAAAAAAAAAAAAAAAAAAAAAAAAAAAAAAAAAAAAAAAAAAAAAAAAAAAAAAAAAAACCAACGGCTTTTTGAACATACGGACTAAAATATCTCAAAATTTAAATATCTTGGAGAATTGAGAAACCAAATTGCAGAAGTCAATATAGATATGTTTTTAACTAATCGTAAAGTCAAAAACTTAGGCGTTTCTGTTCGATTTTCTATTGCACTCGATAGTGTTTCGACAAATTACTTACCCCCCTACGCAAGTTTTTTTTTTTAATAAAATATATTTTTTATATTATTAATTCCGTTTAGTTGATTTTTTCATTTTTATCGTGAAGTCTTAACCACACAGCCTAGTTTTTTATATTTTAAATGGAATAAACTTTAAGACTATTACTTTAATTTTTTAAAATAAAATATGACAATTTTGTGCGCTGTAAATTATTGGTTTACCAACCTGAAAAAAGAAATTGCTATGATTTCCTATGGAAATTCCACTTGGAGCTGTGGTCAACTAATTGTTATCGTTATTCAAAAATTTGATTTAACCTGCTCATTCCCTTGGGGCAGGTACTTTGGGGCCTAGAGGTAAATTGTTTCTCCTCAATGGCCAAAGGTTGATGAACAAGTATAATAAGTATTTAATTAAGTATAACAAGTATTTAATAGTTAAATTGTTATTATTATTAAACAGTTTTGTAAAAAAGAAATTGTTTAGATTGTAAATTTTTATTGTTGTTGTTAATTTTATTAATTTCTAGCCTGATGAAGGTCTGATTAAAGATAGACATTTAATCACCAATTATGTGAACTATACTATAACAATCAGATCCTCAATTATTTCATGACCGTTCCAACGAATATTTTTAATCATTTTGTAGATGAAGATGAGTCAGAATTATTAGACCCAATTTTTCCGAATTTAGAATTAGTTTCTGTATTGCGATGGGAACATGTTCCCTTTCAAACGTTAATGTATTTCATCAATAGGTAAGAGAAAGCCCTAGCGGATCCCGGATTTAATTTTGAGGGAGGCCCCAGCTCGATAGATTTTATTTCCTATATTGATATAATGACTTAGTTCGCGCCTCTTGTCCCGGAACTTAAAAAATAGAATCTATAAAACAATTATCTTGCCTACAGTTCTATATGGATGCGAAACTTGGCCGCTTACATTAAGGGATGACCAGCGTCTTAAGGTTTTTGAAAATAAAGTATTGCGTAGAATATTCAGACCGAAGAAGGATGAGTTCACCGGAGAGTTCAGACGGTTACACAACGCTGAATTGCGTGAACTGTATCCGGGTAATATAATTGAGGTAATTTCATCGCGGCGAATCAAATGGGCTTGTAAAGTTGTTGAGCTTAGTAACGAGAGAATTCCTAAAAGGTTAATATTTGTTGTGCCGAATGGTAAGCGTCCGAGTGGTAGACCGAAGCGAAGGTGGGAAGATTGCATTAAAGCCGATCTGACGGGACTGGGTTTGGACGGCGAACGGTGGAGAGAGGTGTGTAATAAGCGATTGGTGGTGTCGGCATCGAACCTTCGGGTTCGCTAAGCCTTTTATTATTATTATTATTATTATTATATAGGTATAATGATAATTACTTTGGGAAAAAAGAAACTACCTATATGAAATGGTGTTTAAGTGATACTTGAAGTCCTATTAAATGCAATTACACAAACAATAATACTTTAAGAGATAATGTTTTAATATTTTTTCCATAAAACTGAGTTACATTTTACCATTTTGGGGGGGGGGAGGTTGCTTCAGCCTGCCCCCTCTCCGTAGAATCACCTGTGAAAAAAGTAAAAATACAAAAATAAAAATAGAATTAATAAACAAAAAATAATATTTACCCTTCTTAATATTTGCTTTTCTATCGCGTTTATAAGTGTAACTAAGAAAATATCAGGTAATCTGCCAATTGACGCGGCAGTGAGCTCTGGTGGTGCTCGAATCGATAGTTTGCTATTGGTTCTTCTAGTCTTGGCTCGCAGAAGGGTGGTGGTGGGGTCTTCATTGGCCTCATCGGCACGGGGAATACGCTTCTTCAAAATTAAGTTATGACCTGCACTTATTAAATAATAAATATAACAGCTTGGAGGTACATATCGAATCGATCCGTGGCAGAAATATCGACTTTGTCACATGGCAATATCTCTTGATGTTAAAACCAGCGTTTCCATCATATTTTTTTTTAAATTCCCACATATATTCTTATAGCAAGACTCGAAACCGGCTTTGTACCAAATTTCAATAATTACCAAAATTCAATAATTATTGAAATTCAATAATTTCAATAATTATTAAGCTCCTGTCATGCTGAAATATCATGAACGGGGTACCGTTGGATTCAGAATTTCACGGGGGGTTAGCGAATCGTACTCTACACTTTTGTTTTTCTTTCTAAAATAAATAAAGTCGATACAAACATTTTGCTAGATTTCAATACTGCAACGGTGGTAGGTCTGCAGATCGATATGGATCAAATTGGGCTTTGAAGATTTTGATGCGTATAGCAAGACCCGGATAGTTCACTCGGCTCAGCGTTTTTAAGCCCAAAAACGTACCATTTTCGAGATAATGCAAGGCAAAGGGTTCCCATCCACACAACATTACGTTAATTGCAGTACTGTCATTGAGTACATGTCTCATTTCGTCGACTTGATGTCTCTATGATCGAGAGAGGAGGAGTTTATATTATTTATCCAAGGTATTATTGCCTGTAAGCCGTATCATCGTTAATTCATCATATCATCACCAAATCCCAAGATTGAGCCACCAATTTTGAAGGTTTCCTTCTCCTTCAGGCGGGCAAATTAGTCCAATCAACCCGAAAATTCAGACACAAAAGTTATAAAAGAAAAGAAACTTTATTTGCGAATAATTAAAAAATTACACACTTTTTCCATTGTTATGTCCACGATTATACAAATGATTACTAAGTTCCCTACAAAACGAAAAAAAAAAAATCCAAATTGGACAATTTTTAATAAAAATACAGCTTATTGAAATTCGTAAACATGTTGGTTCCAAACGTTCATGAAGTTTTAAATTAATTTTTGTTTCTTTTGTCGATTATGTGTATCGAGAAAGTAATAATTGATTTCTGAATCTAATACGGTATGTTGCACTATTTTCTTTTCTTATTAATTTAGATAAATAGAAAGTTAGAAAAAAAAACTTTATTCTGGGACTAAGTCCCTTTAGAATAACAAAATAATAGAATACTACTGGCTTAAAGATTTGAAACAATAAATAAAATTGATAAAATAAACTAAAAAGTAAAGAAAACCTTCGGTGAACAAGCTATATACAATACAGATAAAACTATGTACAAAACATTTAAAACTATTATATATATATATATAAAAGTTAGTTATAATTGAATAAAAACAAAAATGTTAAAACAAAAAAAAATAGATGTATTGAAATCCCTACGTCGAAAGTAGGAAATGCATATGCTATCTCTTACAATTCAAAGTATTATCTCTATGATTATGTGATTGCCACTCAATACATATATAGCGTTAACAGTTAGGTGGTATCTGACTGTTTTTGGAACAGGAGGTTTTTGAATGTGGATAGGGAGGAGGCATGCCGAATTTTGATCGGAAGGGAATTCCAAAAGTTGACAGAGCGGGCTTTAAAGGAGTTTTGGAATGAGGCAGATCTATGAGAAGGGATGTAGGGGATGCAGATGTCAGAAGGTCGAGATCTTGTGGTGAGGGGATGGATTGAGGACTTAAATTGGAGAGGGTTGTAGGCATAAGAAGGACGATGATCGGTAATGATTTGATAAAGGAAAGTGCCTAGGGAATATTGTCTTCTTAAGGAGGGGAAGAGCCACCCTAACTCAGTGTAGTGGTGGGAGACACGGGAAGGTCTCGGGGTCCCAATTACAAATCTTACGAAGCTATTAATAAGTCTTTATAGTCTAACACGTAGTTCCATCGAGAGGCCATCGTAAACGACACAGCTGTACTCAAAGTGCGGAAAGATGAGAGAGGAAACTAGGAGTCTACGGGTATTTTGGGGTAGAAGATGGCGGGAGTGATGGAATAGTTTGAGGGTAGAAATTGCACGACGTGAGATACGAGAGATATGATAATTCCAGGATAAGGTTTGATCTATGAAAAAGTCTAAATTGTTAACAAAGGGGTATAAAGTGATGGGGGGAAGGTGATAGATATAATATAATTAATTTATTTTAAGAGAACTTTTTCACCAAAGTGGAAACCCTGATTAAAACAATCTTCACGTCCGTGCAAGATAACTCGCATTGCTAAACACAAGCTAAGATATTTTTAAGCATAGTAAAAACTTCAATTTAAGTAACACCTTTTTTCTGTTTTCGAAGGCGTTGCCTGGCAACAGCAAGAGACCGGAAGAGGAAGGGCTGGCGGGACAGGTGCCGCACCCCGACGGGGAGCTGGAAGAGGTGTCCAAAGTCCTGGACAGGTTCGCGAGGCAGATAGCCAGCACCCCCAGGACACCCAGCGGCCCCAAGAAGTGGTCGCCGCTCCACCGAGCCGTGCTCAAGGGCGCTCTGCAGGTCACCAAGCAGCTGCTGGGCTACGACGGCTGGACCCCAAACCATCTCGAGCTCCTCAAGGGGGAACAGGAAATATTGTTTGAGCACGTAGCCGATGAACAAGGGGAGACGGAAGACAGGATAGGAAACCCTGATAAGGAGGAAGCTAGCAAGGATGAAGCAGAGAAAACTAGAGAAGGAGAAGAGACCAATGGGGGAGTCATTAACAACAAGGAAGAGAATGGACCTGAAGACCCAGCGGCCAGCCAGAAGTAGAGGCCAGGGGAGTGAGCACTGTGAGCCAACGATATTGGGCTCTTGAGCGAAAAGGTAGAAATTTAAACCTGTAATAATACAAAATGTAAATATTGCAATATACTTGGATATAAAGTTACCATAATGTTAAAGAGGCACACAGTTACACAGTAGATTAGGGATAGCCATTTCTTTAATACCAATTTTCATAACTACTTCATAAAAAAAGTGTAGCATGGTTTCAATAAAAGATATTTTTTATACTTTTGCATTTAATGTTATTCACTCCTCATTTCCTATTGTTTCCAGGATATTTTTTTTATCTTGGTCTATTTTTTCATAATCAGACCTGCTGTTTTAGATCAGGTGTTAATTTATATGGTCAAAAATAAAATATTAATAATTTATTAATGCAGATATGATAAGAAGTATTTTAAAATAAATTAATGCTTATATATGTTTATATTCAGAAGCACCTCCATCTTATTTTCTTACACATAGCACAGTATAATCCTTTTCAGGTAAACTGAAAAACATTAAAAGTAATTAATCTGACACATTTGCTGATTTGCTAAAGAAGAAATTTCAGAAATAGAAGTACAAATACAGAAAACTATGTATAAATTTATACTTGCAATGCAAACCAAGTAAAGATAACTTTGACGACGAATACAGAGACCTACTTGTCATTAAAGGATAACTTTAAGACAAATATAAAGAATTAATTATCATTAAAACAGACTCAAATCATTTGGATGTTATTTATTAGAAAATATTCATCTCATTTAATTAAATTATTTAAACTAAAACATTTATTCTCATCACAGATGGAAAATACTAATAAATATTAAACTCATTATGTTACCTTATCACAGCTTTAAGATAAAAGAGGTTAATACTCTATTTGTTCATTTAAACAAATAAGTATAATAACACTATATTTTTCATGAGAATTTGTTACACAAGACACAGAAATTAGTCTTCACTAAATGAGATAAAGATGAATAAAGTAATTTAATAGTACAATAATTTTGTAATCGACTTTTCAGTTAGTTGATCAATTACATCCCATGCGTGCAATTGATAGTAATAAATCCTACAAGAGATAAAATATTTGTTATGTAACTATAGGAAGGAGGAGGGGGAAGGGGGATGCAATGTTTTTGTAACTAGAGGGTGCTGCAATCAGTTATAAATGTTGACATCCTGCGCTGGTTCTAGTATTTTTTTAGGAGGGCAAGTTAAAAATAAAACTTTGTTTTAAATTTGCCCCCCCCCTCTCCTTCGATACTACCACTAGAGACAGGTGTTCCCACTGCTACTCCCTAGTTCTGAACCTGTGGTCATCTCAGTATGAACTATATCATTACTACCTTTCGAAGAGATTATTACTTTATAATATATTTTAAAAATACTATCAAATCTTGTGAATTATCTATGTGTAACACACTCATTCCCTTCAACAAGTCCCAAGAAAGAATGTCACACAATTAGTAAATTGACACAAAATTATTCATTTCTCTTTTATCATACATTTAGCAAATAGGAAAAGAATAAAAACTTGCTCTTTTTAAAAAAATTTAATTCTACTACTGTCACATAAATCTAACACAGGATTTTTTTACAGTCATAAAAATTACTTAAAGTCACAGCCAATCAACCATAATATTTTATGTTAATGAGCTTTACTAAACTATAAATAACATACATTACAACAATCAACATAAAAAAGAAAATGGAATTATTTACTTTTATCCATGTACAAATAAATGTAATTTTGTGCTTTTTAACATAACAGAGAATCTAAAAATACTTGTATTACATTTTAAACTAAATGAGTAGTGATTTAAATTTTCAATAATCTTTGTATGCTTTAGGAAAATAAAACTAATATTCTGGAAATTTCACTTGATCTACATAGAAGCTGAAAGTCTAAAATCAAAGTACAGTTAAATCCAGAGATGCCCATCTTCCCAAGATCAATGGCGCATGAACCTTTTCCCTCTTATCCCCAAGATATTTTATTCCTCTCCTCTTCTTAAAAACATTAGAAATAAAAGTACCGTAAATCATATACAGTTACACTTGCTGAGGTCTGTTCCATGTATTCCCTTTGTCTCTTTATTTGAAACTTTTCAATCGGAAAATGTGTCGGAAACTCCGTCAAAATGTGCTCCCTCAAAAATTGTGATGGCGCAACTTGCGTCATGAAACTCCCTTATGAGCACCCCTGGTTAAATCATACAAGGATCCTATCCCAATGATACTTAAATAATTTAGTTGCAATACTGTTTGACAAAAACATTGTTGCCTCTAATTTTTTAATTTAAAATTTTTTTTATAAAATTATGTATATATTTATCAGATACCTGGGAATATTCATTTAAAAGTCTTTGTATGATTATGTGGTAAAAAGTTGCTTAATATCCAAACTTGCATGGACTTATTGGACTGTTACAATTAAAAAGTGTTAACAGTAAAACCAAATACACAAAAATTATAACAAAATGAATAGTCATTTGTTAATGAAAGGAAGTAAAATAAACTCTATTGTGTGTTAAGTTATTAAAACAAATTCAATCATAATCTTTTGGTTATCAACTTCTTTCTATTTTAAAACAAGCAAAATTAAAAATATATAAATAAAAACTTTTCTTACCTTTTGAATACAAACAAAATTGAATTTTGTGTATAAAAAATAGGAAAATAAAATAAACTTAATCACTATTTTCAGAATTATAACTAACTTTGAGGTAAGTTGCAAGTTTAAACTTGTATGCTTAATATTGTTCCAATATGAAAAACATTTCTTAAAATCAAACGAGTTATTATTATAAGGGCCTAAAATAGTTCAGCCAAACTTAAGAATTTTTTCAAAAGTCTTTTTAATGAGAAACGTTAATTTAAAGATAGTTTTCATTTGAAAATAAAAACGATTTCTCACTATTAAAAATTAAATCATGATTTCTGCAAAATGAACATAAATATGCAAATAGAAATGAGCTTAGTTGTGAAATAATGCAATCAATTATAAAAATTGGGACAAGAGAAAAAAACTTAAAAGAGAAGAAAACATTTTCGACTTATAATGCGCTCAGTTTCATATAAATATAATGGTGTTTTAATGACCTGAATCAATTATAAAAATAAATTAAAATTGGATTTTTTATATAATTCTTTTTCCTCCTATAATTCTTTTTTTTTTTTTTTTTTTAACTAAACACAAGATACCAAGATACGAATTTCTATAAAACTGCATGTGTTTATATTTAGGAAAATTTAATCCAATAATCTTTCATTCTATTTTTTATACAGATTTTAACCTCTATAAAGGTAGAAATGTTTAAATAATACATTAAGCAAAAAAATATTATGTTTTTCTTTAAAGTCAGCATAGTCAATTTAATTCAATATTATAATACATAATACATAATATTATAACATTACTTTCCATTGTTTTATTTATCTATGATAAAACCCAGGCAAAGAGCATAATAAATGAGCTGATAACATTTTTCTGAAACTAAATCATGCTATTTAAACACTAAATCATCATAAGGAAATGATACAAACAAAATATAATACTATAATACAAACATCTGGCCTAAATATTTTCTAATCCACTAAATAATAATTTAGATAACAAACAAAAGCTTTTCAGTTAATAAATAAAATAAAACAAACACAAACTCAATTTATTCTTTATTCCTAAACTTACAGCCTATTACTAAATCAAGCTGTTAAACAGCAGCTTGAAATTAAGATGAATAAAAATGATTATTTTTATACTTATTCTTTCCTGGAAAACTCAAAATTAATCAAGTTCAACAAATTTCAACTTATTAAAATTAATGAACTATAGTAATAAATAAATGTCTATAGTACAGAACACAATGTATCCTGAATGTATCCTAGGGAAAGGAGTTTTCAGTTACAGTCTAAAAAAAATTATTTAAACAAGATCCATTTTTTGCCATCAATTGGTTGCCTGCAAAATCAATCATTGAAAAATATTGTGATTATGTAATTACAAATCTTATTAGAAAGTTTTTTAAGT
Organism: Nezara viridula; assembly: GCA_928085145.1. Lineage (NCBI taxonomy): Eukaryota > Metazoa > Arthropoda > Insecta > Hemiptera > Pentatomidae > Nezara > Nezara viridula. Next base: position 2,255,884 of record OV725079.1, read on the forward strand.
AGTAAATTTTTTAATAGATTTGTAGCAATGAAGAAACAAAAGAATCTCAATTATTTTTTATGGCAAAAAAATATTTTAACAACAAAACTAAGTTAATATACTTAGTGATCCTTTTAATCATCCAATACTACTTGCCTCCTGACTAATATTTAATTAAATCCAATAAGAATTTGAATAGTTATTCTTTTGAGCAACAGAAAAACTATGTCCAAAAACGAATGAATTTTAAAAATAAAAATTGTAAATTCGTATAAGAGTAATTTCCTGAACGTTAAAAACTAATTTATCTAGTTTGAACATGAAGAAATGGATTTATCTCTGAAAATAAATTTTTTTCTGAGTAGATTTGAAATTAAAGCAACGTAACAAAACGAAAATTGGCTTTTTAGCAATGTAATTAAAACTACAGACAGTTCTTGACATTAAATCTCTTTAATTTCTAATGAGTGCCCACAAAAGGAAAAAATGTCAATAATTCACAATTAAGTGTTACCATTAATATTTAATTGTTGGTAAACATTAGGCATTTTTCTTCTTAGTCAGTAACATCAACGATGTATCTATCTTAATTTTTTAATCACAGAATTTTTCAATTTATGATGGCAGCCAGTATAAGCAAGAAAATTAACATGTTCAAATACATTTTTTACATTTTATAGATGAGCTACAGGTATATCCAAATCGCTGGTTTGTTTGTATATTTTTTTATTTATTGTGTACTGTATAGTTTATACGATATGTAACAGAGTTACATGAAGAGAATATTGTAAAGAGGTGTGCCACCACCTCACAGATTGGTAACGTGCTAATAGGCTCAAGAGAAAGATCCTCATTACTCGATGCGACAGCGATATAGGAGTGCTAATTCTGATTCAGATCACTTGTTAGAGGTGGCTAAATGTTGAGCTAGGACCTTAATTATGAGACAATGTCATGGAAGCAAACCCACGAGGTTCAACTTTACAAACTTAAAGGATGAAGAAATGAGCCTAAGGTATTCAAGTCAGCTTGGACAGAAGCTTAGGGCCATAAACGTTGCAGTCGACATAAACAGAAGGTGGGACTTGTGCAGAGATATCCTGACAACTACAAGGACACATTAGGACTAGAAACAACACATCAAGCCAATAAGTGAATGGTACAGATCAGACGGACAATGTGACTGTAGGAGTATAGGCCACTGAGTTGCCAAGAAACTCATCTGCGAGAAGAATGCGTGGCTTCATATTCCTGAGTCTTACTTGAGTTGAAGTCAATAAAGGGAAAAGGCAGAACTCAAAAGAGAGAACTGGCAATCGACGCTGAAGCAGGACAAGGCCCAACTTGGTTGGTCATAGACCTGATAGAAAAAAAATATTAAAATCATAAATAAATCAAAGGTCGAGAACATGCAACTTCAACAAGATTTTTTTCTTCTATATTTTTACTTCAGTAACATATTGGATTTTCATAAATTTATGGGATAAAAGAGTCTCTTATTTGAATAAGATAAGTAAGCAATCATTATAATTAGTAGGAAATAAAAAAAAAAATCAAATAATATATTATTTTAATAAAGATTTGCCATCTTTGGAAGTAGCAACTACTAATTCAAAATTAAGCAAAGGGACAAAAACAAATTGAATTGATGAGCAAGTTGTCTTCGCAATAAGCAGTTTTTTCCAAGCACTTGAATCATGTAAAAGTGAGGTCATAAGGAGATTGCTTCCATCGACATTGGTCAATTAACTAGTAATTGGTAATGGAGGAGGAACTAGCCTGGCAAGTGGGCCGTTTTGTTAACTCCAGAAGGCTACGCTAACAGGATTGCTGCTTCGCACTAACCAGGGTAGGAGTGTCAAGATTCACTTTTGTGGACTATTGAGTACGACCTACCGCGAAGGGATACCATGGTTTGTTTCATTATCCTCACAAGAAACAATTATTTGCAGGTTCATTTAAATAAAGAAGAGGAAAAAAATGACAGAATATGGCCACTCTGCAAGGATATGGACCACCTCAACCACAAGTGCTTCGCCTTGGCAGGCATAAAGAGGCAAAGTAATTATCGATGTCTTTATAGAAGGAGATTTGTCGGGAGACTACAAGTGTTATGGCTGATGAGCCTCCGTCACTTGGCATGTAATAACAAAATTGAATAGATAAACAGGGCCAGCTAAGATTTATGCTAAACTAATAGAAGCATTGACAATCCTTAACAAACTTGCCTATCATACATAAGTTTTGACCACTGAAGATCAAAATTCTTTAATATTATAATTTAGTGTATGTGGCTTATGATCACTCAATTCCTTTGAAGGAGTTGAAAACTAAGTAAATTAATCACAGCCAAACCTGACAATAGTTCAAAAAAATCAATTATGATTATATAAATGAGTATTCAAAGAGTTTGACCAAACAATGGCATCGTAAATAAAATAATTTCAAATTAATTTAATAGTAAAAAAATAAGACATTTGTAACAAAAAAAATTGAATAATAGATCCCAATATATATATTTCTTTGGTTAAATATTCTAACAGATTAAGACAACCTTTCGAAATTGTTCAGCACTATCAAATATTATCTCATATCATTAATATCACCTCATCAAACACTACATCAGGCCAGGAAAATAAGTTCTTGGTTAAAAAGCTTGATTGTGATTTTACTCAAAATGTTTTAAACTAACAGAAGTTACAGTCAGTAACAAAAGTTTTTGGCTACTCAAAAACTTGACAAATAAAAGGTTGCAATTCTCACTTGTTAGTTTAGTAACTGATAAAACAATTAATAACATTTAGTACTTTAATTCACAAGTTCTTAAACATCATTTAATTTATTTTTCATATAAATAACAATAATTACAGAGCAACAAAATAAAACACATTTAACATAAAAATATCAAAAGTTTTTGCACACTTTCATTAAATATCAATAAGAAATTTGATATAGAACCAGTTTTAGGTCATATAATTCAGTATCTAGAACCATTCTTTGAAGAAACGCTTCTTAAGTTTTTCCTTGTAGCTTATTGGACTCTTCGTGATTTGCGGTCTTAATTAAATTATCCCACAGGTGCACAATGGGGTTTATGTCAGGAGATTGAGGAGGCAGATTAACCTATTTTGGGGAATTGTAAAGGCACCATGTTAGGGCCATTAGACTAGTGTGTTTAAGTTCAATGACTGGCAGAAATAGAACTTACCCTTCAGTGTTAAGCAGCCCCCACTTCGTATTAAATTTCTTTTCATAACGTCACAATACATTAAATTACTGCATCCATTTTTTCATCAATGAAAGCCAATTCACCAACTCCTGCGGCCACCATACACTTCCACACCAAAAGAGCCTCTCTAAGTTACACCATAGGTTGAATATTTTTTTTATTTTTAGAGCTATTATTAGGAAGATGTCATATTTAGTAACAAAACTAAAATTAAACTATTTGCAACACACAGGCAGGGAAAAAATGAAGCTCTAAAAATATACAGTACAGTGAAAAATTAAATTAAATTATGTAATAGAACTTATAAATGACAGTACTAAATGATATTACTAGTTTTATTGGTTACAAACCCGTGAAGTAAGAATTTCAACCTTCTATTTGTTAAGTTCAAAATTGTCCAAAAACTCTTGTCACTGACTTACTTTTTTTTTTTTTAATTTAAGGAAATAATGCTTAAAATTCCAACTAATACATTTAATATATTTTTTAAGATAAAATGCTCTAGCCAACCAAAGATATTACTATTAGAATTTGGTGATTGAATCAAATTTCACAATTTCGATAGTTGAAGCAAAATGTTAACTTTTAAAATAAAGAAATATTTAAATTTTGCCTATTCTTTTGGATTTAAGCTTTCTGCTTACCTGTTACGAGTGTTAACATTTTACATTTACAATAATGTTCTTTTCTATCAAAAAACAATGATATATCAATAAAATCCGAATTTATCAGCTTGAAAGGTATTGATATCAGTCTTAAATTACAGAAACTCTTCAAGTAAAATGTTTTACCATAACTTTTAGTTTTAAGTAGGATCTCAAAACTGAAATTTCCCAATTTTTGGATTTTCACATTCCTGGGGGGAGGAGACATGAGGTGATTTATCAAATTATCTCACCCTTCAGGTGGTTCTTTGAATCACTGTGTGTAAAGATTAAAATTAACAAGGCTGGAGAGAAAAAAACCTTCAAATTGCTTCAAAGATGGTGGGCAAGGACTCACTACTTCTGTGAGTCAAGTTTAGAAAAGATTTAACAGCTAAAAGTATCATAAAATACTACAGCTAAATTTTACAGTTTAAGTCACGTTGCAAGATTGGTAAATAGGATTGACAGAACAAAATCATCATTAAAAAAAGAAAAAGTGTATAAAATAAAACAATACTCAGGAATATCTCGAGTCAAATATTTTTGTTGTTAATAAATGGCTCCTGGCTAATATTCTGTGAAATTTAGGAGATTAGGAATCTATTTTTAAGTTCAGAATTAAAAATTAATCAATTGGTTCAGAATTAAGAAAAACTTTTGTACATAAAGCAGTAACACAGTATAACTAAAAACTTTTACGGCATTAAAAATTAAACAAGGATAAGAAAAGGTAGCCAAGATTACCGCATACCGAACATATCTATATTATGAAAATAATATCTATATCAAAAAATACAATTAAAATTAAGTACACTTTCGTTCAAAATTATATCAGTCTTGAGGTAGCCCTATCCTCTTCCCGGTTACCTTGTAATAAAAAATAAAGAGATTTGGCCGGGTAACTATCCATCAATTAATAATAAAGCGTGAGCAATCAAGACCGAATGGTGATTAATATGGGAGGCAGTGAGGGGAGGGATCATCAATTTAGACTACATATAAGATAACTAGATGCCAATGCTTAGGTCCACTTTGCAGGCAAGAGGCAAGAAGGGAACAGGCCTGGCGATGACGAGAGGATGAGGGCTCAACTGACGGCGGTCATCGTTACAAGGCTTGTTCACTTCTCTCAAGGAGGCCTGCAAAGTGGCCGACACCTAAGCGCTCACTGATGTTCCATATTATAACTTGAAAGTTTTGACCATCACCTAAGGCCAATTTTTTCTAGATAAATTTCATTTATAATTGTTAAATTATCAAATAATGAATATAAAACTAAACTTTTATATATTTTTTAGCAAAAAATAATATATCTATTTTTAAAACACAATAATTGTTGTCTCAAATGCTTGGCCTCTATCATAGATATGAAATTTGCTAAAAAAATACGAATAATAAAACGAGCCTTAGGATATATACTTAGGAAATGAATTGAAGACTTAATCTAAACTCAATTGAACTACACCATTACTACAAGTTATAAAAAATATTTTTTACTTAATGCCCAACGTGAGGAATATAAAACAAATGACTATTTATGAAGAGAAGGTAACTGGCACTCCTTCTCTCCACCCGTGAACCCTGAATAATAAAATATGTGGGCGAAGATCTTCCACAATAATACAATTATCTTACAAAATGTTACTACAAATGTACCAATGAAAATAGATGAGCGATACAATTACAATGAACTACACACCTCGTACAAGAGACTGGATTTTCATGCATAAAATATCCTAAATTATGGAATTAAACAGCTGAAAGCAATTCTATCATTTAAATAAGTGTAAAACTTTTAATAATGATAAAAAAAGTTTGAATATTTCAGTCAGCGCTAATATATTATAGCGCTAATACTGTGAGCACAAAAATTCAGATTCTAGACAAACACAAAATACAAAAATAGTCTTGAAAATTGATTCTTTTTTATAATATATTGCTCAGCTTATCAAGAAAAAAGGGAAAATTAAGTGTTGTTTTTTTGTCATTAATAATAATGATTTAAATTCAAATTTTTTTATTAATATAGGAAGGATGGATTAAATAGTTTATTTTTCCTCTTCAAAATAGAACGGAATATGGGACAAGACAATGTGATAACCAAATGAAGGGAATTGGGAGTTTTAGTGTAAAATTAGCAGATGAACTACAATAAAATATTTTAAAAATATAATTATTAAAAAACAAACTATTATGAAATAAAAATAAAGATACATGAAAAATAAAACGTGTCGTTGATTTATTGTGAAAAGCTATTAAGTAAAAGTTTATAAAATTAAATCACTAAGTAATTTGATGAATTTTCCTTTTGAAATAAAAAAACTGTGCACTTGGTACAACCATTTTTGGAATATAACAGAATTTACGTTATTGAGATTCAGATGAGGTTTGATAAATAAGTTAAAATATAAAAATCTCGCTCTATCAAACACACATAGAGATTTTTTGCAATAAACTTAAAATATACTGAAATGAGACAGAAAGCAAAGCAGATAATGATACTAAGTGTATTAAGTATATCGTTGGTTTATTGCAAAAATTCAGTAACATTTCACAAAATTAAATAAGTACTTAGATGAAATTTTCCTCAGTAAAATAAGAATAATGTGCACGTAGTTCACCAATTTAATATAATATAATGGTGTTGGTGTAATTATGATGCACTTAAAAATAAGATTGAAATTAACAACGATTGTACTTAATAAGAGACTCAATTTACTATATAATTTAAATATTATAAACTAATGTATTTCATACTTTATATTAAATTATATTTGTTAGTTCTTAATTAGATTCCTGTTTAAAAGTTGGCTTTAATTAGCAAAAATTTTCACTTAAATATAAATATTTAAAAAATATATATATATAAAAAAACAATGAAAACAAAATGGTGGTACCTGAAAACTGATCTAGAGGTGCAACGAAACCTATTTTAACAACAGCGGGAAAGTTAAGATTCATTACGTGGGGTCTGCCACAAAATAAATTTCAACCCGTCGCAAGGCTTGAGATTATTAAAGTATAAACTTTGAACACCCTTGGCCATCACCCTTTTTTTCTATTTACCACCTAACTTCTCTGATGGACTCTTCCTTCTTCAGTCCAAATATTCTACACAATGTTTTATTTTCATAAACGTTATAAGATGCTAATCATTTGTTAAAGTAAGCAGCCATGTTTTGTATCTTTAAAGAACTGTAGGGTGGATAATGTTAATTCTAATTTTTAAGTTTCGGGACTGAAGTTTTTGTGTAGCAAAACAATAATTTTGCTACACAAAAATAAGAAGGTTTCCTGGTCTTCAATCTTCCCTTAATTTTCTCTTCAATTGTAAACTCCTTACTAGCTTAAAAATCATATTTTCTGTTAAAAACTGATTTAGTAAAAAAAGTATATAAGTTGACTTAAATTGACCATGTGTTATGAAGGATTAAATACTTAAACCAACATTTAAAGAAAACTTGAAAATTAAATAAGGAACTGCATAAAATCCAGTCTCTATTGATAACTAATCAAGTTCACTTATCATACTAATACCAAGTAGGAAAAAAATAATTATCGGAAATAATTTCATCAGTCTTGAATTTTCTACCTACCATTGTAGAAAAATAATAATTATGAATAAAGTATAATGCAAGAGGACAAATATCTTCAGAAGAAAATATGAACCAACAAGAATCGAAGGTAGGATCGAAGGAAGTATGTCGTTGAGAGCTAACCCCAACCCCTTACAGCCTTAGTAACATCGACAGGTCACAACAAAACAAAAAATAAATAAATAAACAATAGTTTAAATAACCAAACAGTAACAACTGTAATGATAATAATGATAACAAATATAAAATTAATGATAAAAAATAATTAGAAAAGGAAAACAAAATAAAAGTCTATAGAATTAAAAACTATATTTATAATTTATACAATTACTTTATTACAAAATTTAACTTGAATATGTAACTGTAACTATTATCGAATGAAACAATCTGATTTACATGCAGGTAAAATAAAAAATATAACAAAAAGAAACCAAAATTTTAACGAAAAAGAAATAATCACTTTGGCTGTAAGCAAGAAGAACAATTACACAATTTACCAAATTTCCACCTAGTGACATTATTTTTCAAGAGGCACATGAAAAGACTCTGATTTAAAAACTAATACAAGATTATTTACATATGACTACAGATAAAAATTGATCACGACCAATTGTAAATGTAAGCGGCATTTTCCAAACTAGATCATTTACACTTTCTTTTTATAAAGACATTTATAATTTTTATATATAATATCAATATAATAAACAACTCAAAATTTCCTAAACACTGTATTTTTTATCTTTCAAGCTCTTGGACTTTTTTTTTGTATTTTTTTTTTATATTTTTATAATATATATGTATATATATATAGATATAGATATACTTTTTTTTTTTTTTTCTTGAGCACTCTAAGAGTGCAATGTCATATGGACACTTAGATTTTTCAAACTACGCTTGGTCGACCAACATTGACAAGATAACATTCCAGGTTACGAACACACACATTTAGCTAAGTTAGTTTTCAAGCCAAGCGCACAGTTTGTACTGTTCTCTCCCGATGTGGAAGTGTTCAGTACTTTCAACAGAAATGAAAGAAAAAAAAAAAAAAATAGCAATTTACAATAACTACAGTTAAACAAATGTAAGGGTTGCACTTTTCAGATCATTTTAAATCTTTCTTATATATGCTCTGGTTGATGACTTCTGCTTAAATAAAATTACTTAAACAGCAAAATTTCAGATTAACCATTTTTTAGAAGAGTACAACCCTTCAATTTTTCATACAGGTAGGCAAATTTGTTAAATAAAAAACACCAACTTTTCTAAAACAAATGTTTCAAAACAGTGGTATAATGTTCTTTATAAAGAAAAAAAAAAGAAGGCAAAAATGAACATTTGTCAAATAATGTATACAAAAAATAAACTTAAAAATCAAGATAGAGTATGCCTGAGTGAAAATAATGGATTTAACCAATTTACTAGTTGAGAAGAGATAAATTTGGCCCCCGTGAACAAATGATTTTAAAATAAATGAGTTGATATAAAGAGGCTACTTGCTCTTCCCCCCGCCCTTCCCTCGGCCCGCTGCGGTTCCTGTCGCAATATATGCCCAGTTCTATAGACGTTTGACCTTCTCTTCAGACATTGTACATGGCCGACATCCTCTCTTGAAGCTGAGCTGGAAACTGGTCGACAAACCTCTTCCAATTCTCGTCCCCAACTTGATTCTTGAATCCATGCAAGATCTTGGAGAACATTTCCTTCAAATCTTCTTTCGGAGCTGCCCAGGATGCAACTGCATCACAAAAGAATATGAAATCTTGCACAATACCTCCAGGATTTACAGCAATCATCTGGCACATACCTCGAAATGCAGAATCTTTTTCTTCATTATCTCTAATATTTCTGAGGGATGTGCACCACTGCCGTACAAACTGTTGTAGCATTGGGGCGACTTCATGTGGGCAAACATACCCTAACCGCCCAATTGTTATAGCAGTATTTTCCAACAGAGTTTTAGGAGCATTAGTTTTGTTAATTATAACCATCAGCTGGTTAAGGACTAATGGTATGTATGGGCGCATTTCTTCTCCCTCAAGCTTAATTGAAATCTCACCAATTGCCCAAGTTGCATTATTACAGACTGAAATCAACTCAGGATTGAGATTTTGACCAAGGATTGGGAGAAAGTCGGAAATACAGGGGTGAACATGCTGAAAACATGCTTTGGTTAAATCTCCTAGAAGAGCAAAACTGCTCTGCCTCACTTCAGGCATCGGGTCTTGCATACACTGGTATAAAAGCTGCATCATGTTAGAGTTGCTTACCAATTTTTCTATATGTCCATTTAATCCTTCAGCCAAACCCGAAAGAAGATCTAAGGAGACAATCATGAAGTCTTTATCAGGAGCATCAAACTCATTAGGGTTTTGGGTGTTAGCAATATGTTGATTTAGTGTTTGTTCAACTAGCGAAACACATCTTTTATAAACGGGTTCACAGTAAGGGAGGAACCCGCTTTGGAGGGCTGTCGCGACGCTAGACAAACACTCTAACAGAGGGAATAAATCTTTGTCTTCATCTTTTAGAATGTTCCACTTTTCAATAAGGGGTGGCATGAGAAGGTTAATATAATCAGGTTTATTTAAATGATGCCCAACAGAGTCAGCCAGAGTTCCAACGGCATCATAGAGGATCAACAAATTTTTATGCTGGTATTTACTAAATGCAAAAACTAATGTTTCTAATATATAACCAAGATAAGGAACTAGTTCAGTACATGCTTCTTCCTCTAAGGTGGCAAAAGCAGAGCAAGCAGCTTCCTGTACTCTTTTGTTAGGGTCTAACACACACTTTAACAATTCAGTCATCAAAGGTTTTAAATAATTATCATGAGGCTGTGAAACTACCCAATGGGCATATCGAGATAAAGTCCAGCAGGTGATAGCCCTTACAAGTGCTTTCTTATCGGAGAGGCAACTGATTAAATACGGAATTAGTTCGCTCAGGTGAGGTATCATTCCACTCATACAACCTTCAGCTATAGCACCCAGAGCCAGAATACCAGACTCTTTCACGTCCCATTCCTGATGAAACAAGGTTTCTTTCAATATTGGAACTAAAACAGGTAAAAGATCATCTCGAAAAATGTTGGCTAGAACATCCAATGCAGCAGCACTACATTTTCTTAAATTCCAATCTGATTGAGATGAATCATCATCCAAACAATCATCATCATCATCAGTATGATCACTGCCTCCTCCATTGTCTGGAGGGTGTTGCTTGATGGTGTGCGTTTTAGACCTATGAAACCTAGGCCTGATATCTTCTTCTTTATCAGGGATCATTTCATCTTCTTCAATATCACCTTTCAAGAGTATGATGTCGATTTCTGAATATTTCATTCCATTGACTAATATAGGAACTAATGTAGCTAGATGTGGGCTAAGCACTTCACGACAAATCTGTTGATCAGCCAAAGATAGCCAAAATTCACAGGCTTCCAAAGCCACACTATCATCACCGTCTCGAGTTCTTGTCAACATGTATTCAATTATGTTGTGCAGATGTGGAATAAGCCTATCAATTCGAACTTCTAATAACATAACTAGTGCTTTACAAACATTTTTACGAACTTCAGGCTCATTATCATTAGCTAGGCTGAAGAGCCCTTCAATGAAGGAATCTATATGCAACATAAGTGATTGAGTTCGTTTAATTATAAAAGGATTGACACAAGCTACAGCATGGGATCTAATTTTGGAACTGGAATGTCCAAAAAATTGAATAAATTTCGGAATCAAAATGTTCAAAGGTCGATTAAGAGCATCACTATCCAAAAGTTCAGTAGAATCTTCACATATCTTTTGCAAAGCTCCAAAAGCACCTTCACAGACATTGTAATCTTGAGAGTCCAACATACTACACAGGGCTGGAAGTAATTCTGGCCATGTTGTCAATTCTCCTTTAGAAGCAATCGTTGTTATAATTATACCAACAGTAGCCCTGATAAGTGGAGAAGGATCACCCACATCAGTCAAACAAGCTTCCTTAACAAAGTTGAGAACTTCGGGTCTAATTCTACTATAGTTTGTTTTAACATTGTTCTTCAATATTAAACCACTTAGAGATCTAGTGGGTTCATCTTCGGTAGTGACCTTTGTCAAGACAAAAATAAGGTAGTTATTGAAATCAGGATATTTGTTCAATTCCTCCAGCTTATGCTGAACCGCAATCTGAGTAGCTGTATCAGGTGATTGAGACTCTTTAAGAAGCAAAAGAATTTGCCTGAGTCCTTCTTCTTGGGGTTGCCAAGCCATTTTCATGACTGCAGTATCTACTTTAACTTCAATGCAAAACAGATAGAAAGTTCACAAAACCAATTCACACACCTTATTAATGAGTTTCCAAATAGTAACTACTATATCAACTCATCATTATAAGTCAAACAGTAAAACCTAAACAACATAGTAACAAAGTTAGGTTATGAAAGTTGCCGCCTAGGTAAAAAGTCAAAAATTTCAATAAGTACTTTCGTGTTTATCCTATAAGCAAAAACAATCAAACATAAAAATAGGATTAGTTCATTGTCTTCCATGTTCGATAGTTTTCCATGTAAAACCCAAACAACCGTCCTCTTCCCGAGTCTCTTGGAGGTGCACTGTCATACACCTAATAAAAAAAAACGAAAATTTCCATACAAACAAACACAAGGATAAAAAAAATCAACAAAAATGTAAAGAAAAACGGCACTCCATACCTTTTTTAAGTTCCTGGAGAGTTAAAAACAGTTTTATAGGCGATTTTACACGTGTTTAAAATCTGAGGCCTGGTGCTGCCGCTCTTGGCTAAGTTCACAATCTCAGCTTGGCTGTAGTAGGTTCACTCACTGTTACATTCGGCAACAATGGCCTTTAATTTAACCAAATATGCAGTTGGAATAATTGGAAAATTCAAATCTACTTCTCTCGCAAATAGCTACATATTTTCACCCAATACACAAAACATACCGAGGTAATTTAATTTGTATCGGCTACTATTTTTACTGCTCTGGCGTTTATCTATGATTGTGTATTATTTTTTGAATTGCCAGTCACTGATTACTGATAAAATTCTATTCAAGTTCTTCAGGAAAATGTTTCTCTTCCCAAGTGACGAAAAATTTAATGGAATTTTTCGATTCAGAAGAAAACTGGACAAAAGGTGAAGTGAAAGTTGGAAGATCTTGGAAAAAAGAAGAATTAAGAATTAAAAGTAATGAAGATCTTCATAAACTTTGGTACCAATAAATTTAATAATATCAATAGTTTTATGAACTGTCTTTGATTTCATTTAAAACATTATGATAATGAGGTAATTTTTTAAGTTGATTTAAACTTTTGTGATAAAATGATAATTTTGTAACAACCTTCTCTTATCAGGTTGTGATACAACTCAAAACGAATTATAGGAATAGTATTTATTAAAGTCATTATACATTGAATATTGTCTGGCTTGATGTGAAATTAATTGTTTACAAAAGATTTTTTTTGGGTTATGTTCTTTGTACCTAAATTTAAGAGTGATTAACCATTAATCTTTTCTATTGGATAGTATATCTATTGCTAGTAATTACTGGTTCAAAAAACATGTTGATGTTGGAAGTTAGATTTTGAAAACTTATGGGAGTTTGCTATAAAGCTGGAATTTATCAGTAATGTTATTTCATTTTGAAACCGTCACTGTTCCTCATTTTAGTTCAATTCAACCGATTTTTACTTCTTTATTATATTATTACCATAGCTATATTTCGTATATTAATGTAAATTATTTTGCTCTATTATTAATTCATTTAGGTCCATTCATTGTAATTTTATTATTTTTTTATTTGTAGGTACGTTTTACTAAAGGAAAAAAACATGTTGCTCACTATGGAACATGAATACAAACAGTGTTATGAATCCTTCCCTTCTCCTGAAAGAATTGACAAGGTATTTACATTTTTACGTACTCAATTGACTTATCATCTTCATCAGTATTACAGTCAATAATCAGTAGACACTTTACTGTATTAATCTTTATAATCTTTTAATAAACCAGTGCAAAGGTTATTTGGCCATTGATCTGCTTTTGTAATTTTTGAAATTGGATCACAAAAAAAATTCAATTGCAGTACTAATACTTCATTACATCTGAATATGATCTTTTATTTCCAAGCTGTAATGTCTTGATTGCCCCTCTTTAAAATCCTCAGAATATTTAGGGCAGATATATTTATTAAATAAAAACTGAATATTATAAATATTTTCTTCGTAATTGCAAAGAATATTTATGAATTAACATGGGATGGCAACAGTTAGCGGCTCACCGATTTCAACTAGATTTTTTTAGTTTCACTTACCTATATAGTAAGACTAAGTATTTTTTGTGACAATACCTGATTTTTGTGACAAAAATCTGAGTTTTCACATAAATACATGTTTTGAGGTCCCCTGTGTCCAAATAACCAAGTCCCTCAAAATGTTCTGTTTGTATGTATGTGAACAGCATAGTTCAAAAACAAAAAGTCGTACAAACTAAAATTGGGTATTTAAGATTAGTATATGCCCGGGATGTTACAGAAACTTTTTCAGTTATATTACATCAAAAAATATTCAACATCTGTCCCGGCGTTCATTCCAATGGGCTCTAGTAGCCAAGAAAAAATTATTTTATTTGAGGCTATTGTTTATATACATTTTTATTTTATATCTTAGGTTCTAATTTGTTTACAGATGTCAGTTTTGTAACATTTCATGAAGCGTAAAGTGTGTCGATCGGTGGAGCCGTTTTAAAGTTGTCACAATTTTTGTTGTCAACAGAATTTCTAAAGGTCAAGGCTAGACAAATATTTAGTGCAGAAAATTTTAATTTTTCTATTTCTATAATAATTCATAATGATGTAGAGATGGTTGACCATGATATAATATGAGGAGTTGATCGGGGAGAGGAGGGAGGATGTGGTCAAATAAATACTAAATTATACAAATACAAATTATTAAATAATACTATTTGTATAATTTAGTATTTATTTGACTGCACCCCCTGATCAACTCTTTCTCATATAATAATTCATGTTTAAGGGTTTTTAAGGTGAAAAAAATGAATATTGACTTAGTTTCTCCCTAAAAAAAATATTTACTCTCGATACCGGACTGATTTTGAATAAATATGTTATCATATTTTCGGCAATGAAAACTTGCAGATATACAAACAGTTGGTTTATTTCTTGATTTACGTGTCAAGTTGACGTCTCGGGAAAATTATTCCCATCTTCAAAACTTAAAATCCCAGATTTTCATAGCGATTTATGGCTAAAGTTTGATTTGCTCCTTTGTCATTATTTGAAATTTATGTTATAAATAAAATAAAGTTATACTATCTAGAGCATCAACATTTCTAGACGACCTATCTATGACAGGAAAATCTCATAATTCCATTTTACTAAACTTTATAATGGAAAATAAGAGTTTAATAACTAATAGTCGTACAATCCATATTCAACTGTTGATATGGTAAATAGGATTTTTGTTATTTTAATGGTATCAATGATTTTATAGCTGTAAGCTTTAGCTCTGTTAAATATACACTTCAAAAATTTTATAATAGCTCAATATTGCCAGAAAATAATTCTTATTCAAAGTAGAGCGGTAAGTAAAAGTTGTGTATCGCACCATATTTTTCAATATGGCATCACCGATAAAAAAATTGGTGACCCGGTAATTGTAGCCTCTCCTTGATATGAGAAGGGATCCAAAGCCAACCTTATAGTTAACCAATATAGTATAGTTCAAAAATAAAGTTCTAACATATAGCTAATAAATAAAATTAAAATGTAGCTAATAAATAAAGCATATTTTATGACATTTTAGAAAGTGATTTTGTTTTCACCATTGCTGCATCAGGAAATATGGAAATATCTATTAAGAAAAAAGACTCAATTTTTCAAATTCTCCCTCTTTTACAGAAACAATTTTTGAACTTTTATGTTTTTCTTATGAATGAAAGTGGTATGCTCTTTAAGAATCCAAAATTCTAGGTAAATGTTTATCAATGCGTTAGACCATGTCTTATAAAAGTTACATGATAAAAAACTTTGTCATTTTCCGTAAATGACATATTTAATTTTAACCTATCAGCTTCATCCACTCATGGCTTCAGATATCACTATCCATATTGATTCAAATATAGCTGATACTTACCAAAGTAAGTTTTTTTATTGCTCTATTTGTTTTTCTAAATTTTAATTTTGTTTTGTTTTTATTCAACAAAAGGCTGAACCATGCACCACCTTCGCTAGGGTCCGCCCCTTCCCAAACTTTAAAGGAACAATATTTTTCTGACTATTGGGAACAAATTCAAGACTTACTTATGTCCAAGTCCTATTTGTTTAATGGACATATTTGTGGAAATGGAAATTTTTTATTACTAAAGTACTTATATCAATGAAAAATCAAGTTAAGCTTCCCAAAGAGGTACACATTTAAGCATATATTGGCAAATTCAGTAGGACTAAATGGTTTTAAAATGAGACAAAAGAATTTAGATAAAATGAGACTTACCAAATATTAATTATGCTTCTATCCCTAAAAATCAGTTTAATATTTATTTTTATTTTTATTTTCAAGGTAAAAGAAAGCATGTTTAACCTTGAAGATGTTGTACGGGAAAGGAACAAAGCGTATTGGCTCCTGGAAACTGGGCAAACTGGTGAGAGACCAGGAAAAGTAGTTAATAACCAGCTAGGTATGAACAATATATTTATAAAATAGAACATTTTATTTCTATGATTTATTATTAAAGTGATTATTTATAATGTTATAATGTATCCTCTAAAGGTAATAGCTATTTGACAGAACAGTCTATCATATCAAATAGATTTCTCTGAGGCTTACAAATATATGAATGATTTCTATTTATTTTGTTTGAACTTGAAAATGTCCATTTACAGGAGTGATGTTCATTACTCAAATGCATACCTTATGTTTAGATGTTTACATCTAAATGTATTATGAAAGCATGATTAAAATTTGTACTTTCAATATTTTTTTTTTTAAAGCGGCATGAAGGGCCTATTGTACGCCTCTATTAAAGTCACTCCTATTTAGAACGTGATTCCTGCAGTCTCAGTGAACTGTAATAAGCTTGTTGGATTGAAGAGCTTGTTTGCCTTGGGATCAATCACCCTATCAATGCCGAATAGTCGGAATCTCAGTCCAGCAAACCTGTCGCACCAACAAGTCATCTCACAAGCCGCTGGCCACAGTACATACAGAGAGACCACTCCGTTAGCCGCAGATCGCTTTACAGTATCCAGTATATACCGCTGTCATTTTCTTAAGATTTATCTTACTTTAATAGGTTAAGAATAGATAAAGACTATACTAACTCAACGAGAACTATTGTAATGTATATTTTAACAATATATCACTACGTAACATCTGTTGTAATTAATAACAAGTTGACTAATCCTACAACTTCAAACGTGAGCCAAACAGAACAGAATGCAAAAGAAGAAAAAATCCTGCTCCTGGAAGTTGATTCATTTCACATTAATTATTAAAAAAATAAATGCATACATATTTTAATGTAGTACATCAAGGTACTATTTTCCTGGTACCAGTGCAGTTGAGCACTGCTTTAGTGGTGTAGAAAAGAGCTTATTTCGTTAGCACTGCGTGGCCATCTGGTCTATGACGTTATATCTACATCTGCTTCTGAGGCAGTGAAACGGTTGGCATCACAGCGGTTATAGGTTATGTTATCATATAGGAGGCACTGTGCTACCTTCAATTTCCTTCTTCTTTTTTGCACATAGTCAGACAAAATTAAATAAAAAATTAATTGTGAATTGATGGTTGGAGTGATCAGTGAAAATAAAAAATAGTAAAAATAAATAATTATATTTATTTTTGCCGACATTTCGGTCTGAAGTTCAGGCCTTCATCAGGGCTAAGAAAAAAACAGTTAACAATAGGTGTGAGAAACAATCAACATTGAATAATAAACAATTAAAATTAAAAAGGTGTTCTATACCTTATAATATAGACTAAAAAATGTAGGTAGAATAAATTTAAAGTAAAATAAAGTAGGTAGAATAATAACAGTAACAGAGAACTAAGAAATAAATAATAACGGCAACAAAGCACGGACCAATGAAATAAACATAATCAAAATAAGGTAACATAAGAAATGAAAAATGGTAATCTTAGAATAAAATGTAAGACAGAGAAAGGGAAAATTAAGTTATATAAGGAAATAATAGATATAAATAGAAAATTGAGATTTTGTAAAATCTATAAAAATATATTGACTACGTATAAGAGAATAAAAAGTTGAAATAATGTGAAAATAGAGTGATGGGAAAGTTGATTGGCAAAGCATTATTTGATCATTTTTGTAGGATTAAAGTAACAAGAGTATTTTATATACCAATTGAATCAACTAATTAATGCTCAAATCCAAACATTGAAAAGCATATTTTATCGCTTTCCAAGCATTTTAAGAATATTCTCTTTTTTAACTAAAGCACTAATTTCCTAATTATCTAATGATAAATCATCATTCGATGTGATTTCTTCACAAATATATCGTCGATATATTGCAAAAAGTCACTAAGTGCATTTTTTATGAAGGTAAATTTTTGTCGAAATAAACACGCTATAATGTCTGCCAAGGTCAGTACACCTTCTCACCGTTTTCATTAGCTAAAAAATATCTATACTACAAAATTAACATTTTTCATATAAGAATAAAATTTCTGGAAGAAACCGTTTTGGAAACGCAAGTAAAAATTTTCGATTCTGAGCACAAATTTTTTTTTTTAACATCTCGCACAAATACAAAGCTTCTCTATCTTCGGTAGTGAGGAAGCAAAATTACAAAACACAAACCATTTGTTTATCAAACATAGTTACACCAAGTGCACAATGTTTTGAATTTACAGAAGGGGAGAGGGAGAAAATTGGGAAGTACTTAGTGGTTTAATTTTATGAAATACTTGATAACTTTTTACAATAAATCGACTATATGATATATATTACTTAAATGATCTTACTAATAATGATTAATAAATTCAAAATCAAAGACCACTACAATAAACCATCAATACTTAAAATATTCCGAGAATCAATCACTTTGTAGATGGTGGGCAGGCTGGTTATATTAATACTTTATAGTACTGATATAACCTAACCTCATAATTCAACTGCCATGGTGAGCAGTTAAAGCATAAACTGTTGGCAGCCAGGAATGCTGGGCGCTGCTGTGGGCAGTACCAATGAAATACTACCTTTAATTTATTACATAATTTTTTGTACGTTTAGTGTTATTTTCTTTAATATTTCTCAT
Organism: Nezara viridula; assembly: GCA_928085145.1. Lineage (NCBI taxonomy): Eukaryota > Metazoa > Arthropoda > Insecta > Hemiptera > Pentatomidae > Nezara > Nezara viridula. Next base: position 2,274,642 of record OV725079.1, read on the forward strand.
ATTGTGAAAATATAATTAAATACGTATATTAATATTTAGCTTTTCATTTTAGATGAAAATCTTTTCTTATTGCATTGCATTACAGCATTTTATTTATAATTTTTAGGTCTCCGCTACTTTTATAAGATGAATGAGCACATAATCCCTAAAGCTAGCAACAATAAGTGGTGGAAGAACCGCAAGTTTGGGTTCAACAATAAAGAATGCGATAGGTTCCTGTCTTTTTACAGGGAAAAGATATTTCTAGAAAAGAGGAAAGCCAGGAAGTGAGTCCCAATTTTTATCTTATCATAAGTTAAAAATTATATTATCTCTTTTATCACTTGATTCATGTCAAGATTGTTCAATATTTGAAATGTCAAGCTGTTTGTACCATTCAATCAATCTGTTTATTATGTATTTTATATTAATGCTCATTCTCTTAATTATAAATAGCCCTAATTTGTAACATAATATTTTTTATCAGTTTTAAAACCATTCTAAACTGTTTTATTATAAAAAGTATTTTATAAGTTTGTAAAAAGCTTTGTAACAATGTTTTGAATGAAACGCTGGATCAATGTTTAAGTTTGATGGCTCAAATTATTCAGTGAAATCTCCTGTATGCTTTGAAAGAATTTGAGCTAAAAATACTGAACTCTGATTAAATAAATTGTGCTTAATCAATTTGCTAAATGATATGTAATGGTTTTTCGAGCAAATAGCTGGATAGATTTTTAAGATAGATATATCAGGTGAGATCCCGTGAGTGTTTAGCAAGCCAAACGACACGAAGATCGTGTGTTAGGGCTGTCGCTAAAAGGTATGTAACAATGTTTTGAGCGAACGGCTTAATCGATTTTTAAGTTTGATGTCTTTAATTATTCGGTGACATCCCGTGAGTTATTTTGAAACAATTTGAGTTAAAAACTGACTCGTGATTGAATAAAATGTGTTTAATCGATTTGCTAAGAGGTATGTAACGATTTTCTGAGCGTACGTCCGGAACGATTTTTATATTTGATAATTTGGTGAGAGCCCGTCAATGCTTTGAAAGAATTTTAGTTCAAAATTCTGGCAAAGTACTGTGTCGGATGTTGACGTGCATTGATACATGGGACAAAATCTATTTTCCTAGAGCCTTAACTTGAAGTAGAAAATGTACCCAACATTTTGTCACCAATCATTATAACATGATGTTATAATTACACCAAGTATAAATATTCGTGGATGTCAATTTCCTAATCAATCTACTGAGATGTTTCACTATTTATGGAAGTGGGTACCATTCTCTTAGAGTGGGTAGAATTTCACAATTTCCGTAGTTGCTTTTTTTTTTTAATTCAAATATTTTTTTATTACTTTGATTTAAAGCATTGACTAATTAACAATTATCTGTTTGCAGTCGAGACAAGAACCACGTTCTCGGATTGCTGAAGAGGTTCCCAGATATGGACATTAACGTCCTTAAGGAACAGTACCCTCATTTGAACATCGATGGATTGAGAATGAGCAGGAAGTCTGATCCTCATTTAGTTCCCAGTTAATGTTATTGATTATTTCATTGTGTACATTTAATCTTATGTATTTTTAAGTTGTTATATTCTAGAAACTATTTTGATTGTACGTTTCTATATAAATATATTTATGTTAGAACGAAAAAAAACTGATTCACCAGAATAAAATATGATTTTTTTTTTTACTGATATGTACTTTATTTAGCCCGTTTGCACGACAAACAGCTCTTTTGGAAAAAGATCGCAGTTCCCAGAGGAGAAAAGAATATGACATAATTTAATTGATGGGATTTCATCATTGGCACAATGTAAAGTAACAAATATTAACCTGCCCATTTCAAATTTGTTACTTTAACTTGGTGCGACAATATCACACTTCTATTTTCAAATTATTAAATTTCATGGATGAAGATACGTAATGCTTTACCAGAATGTACTTTCATTTGTTTATTTTTCTCTTGGTTTATTGAAACAGAAACAGTTTAAAGGGACAAGTAAGGTTGTTAATGGACGAATGGTTGGGTCCCTTATAACACCTTAATGAAATATTTTCCTCAAGAGTAGCAATGGTTCTGTAATCCAATCACTTCAAAAGACTTTTGTAATATAAAATAATATATGGTTATTTTTTCTATATTTATGTTCATTTAGAGGCGAGTTATAATTGTCTTTTATAAATTTAAAAAAAATAACTTCAAGTTGTTTAATAAGTAAGAAGTTCTCTCGCCTCCCCTCTGCCCCTAAGTTGCTTTGTGTGCTCTCATTCCTTTTGATATGCAAAACCTTCAACTCATAACTGATTCCTTCTAAGTTTGTTTATGTGAGTCAACGGCCCAGCTGATAGAGGAAAAGTCATAAAATGCAAAACTGAAATTACCTAGTTAAGTAAGGCATCACCTGCGGTAACAGCAACTTTTTCACAAGCATTGATGTACCAGGTAAAATATAACAGATGCTCGATTTTACACATTTTTCTTTTAGAAAATGTTAACAGATATGCTCAGTTTTCTAGGATTTATACAAAGGCTCTTGACGTTAACAATAAAGAGTACATTATTCAGAGGATGAAAATACTACAACACAATGGACTGGTCCTTTGGCTTGTTGATAATTGAAAATAATACTAATGTAAATATATATTATATCTTAAATGTCTGAAACGTCATATCAGTTTACAATTAAGAGGATACAAACACTTTTCAATTGAAACATTCATCATTTTTATAAAAATTTGGTTTATTCAGACTTTTTCACATCACTGTATATAATTTATTTTCTAGCTTCAATCAATTGTAAAATATAAATTAACTTATTATTTATGTATATACATATTTACTATTTTATGGAGACTGAATAGATTGAACAAACAGGATTTAAAAGTGGGGAGAATATTCGAGAGATATGTAGGTAGAAATGAAAATTGAATAATGAATGATCTATGGAATAAAATCAATGTCAATGGGTCCTTGTACATAAATAGGAGACTGGAAATGGGTAATGTGAGAGTGAACAGAGGATTTGAATTGAAAGAGCTCGAAAATGTATGAGAGCCGTTCAATTTTAATGTTCAAAAAGCTCTGTTCTGATATATTACAGCTACAAGTTCAGTATTTGTCACAAAAGTTAGGTAATTTGATCAGTAAAAGAAAAAGTAAGTGATATATTTTTTGTTAAACCGATATCATAGAGGAGATTTAAGGAAAAGTAAGAAATTCTGCAGTTTTACCCCAGAAGGTGGTGCTTTCCACGCTTGGAGAATTGGAAAACTTGCATTTTGAAGAATTGGGTGAACCCAGATATTCTCAGAAAGACATAAGTATCCTAATTTTTGTACCATTCTAGAATTTTTCAGGACAATTTGACTCAAACCTCTTACTTTTTTATTGCAAAGGATCTTCAGTCATGGGGATACCTTGTCTTATATATGTTTACCTCATACAAGTTCAATATGTTTTTCTCAGAATTTGGTTTAAAAAGTAATAATGATTGTAACATCTGATTAAAATTTTAAGTGCCGTTCAATGTTCTATTCAGTTGACATTCATTAGATTATTGGCAGTTAAAAACACATTTATGTTTATTACCTTTTGTACAATTATTTTCAAATGAAAAAAAATAATTTAAGATTACAACCGTGAACACATTAAGTGGTGTTATATTGAACAAAAGAGATTTATAATGATGAAAGAAAATTGACAGGATTTACAATCAAAAATTTTTTTTTATTAGATTAGCCGTTTCGACCCAAACATTGGGTAAACTAATAAAAAAAAAAAAAAAATTGACTGTCAATCCTAATAATTGATCAGTTGACTATTACCCATCTCTATCATGATTACTTATGGTTAGTTTTACAAATAAAAAAAAAGCATTATTGGGAGTCGGTCACAAACAATATTTCCTTGACAAAATTGTTGCTGGGGTGATTATGTTATAAACAGTAGGGATGTTGTATAAACATGTTTCAATGGCATCCATTTTATTACCAGATTGAAAATTTAGTTGCACCTTATTTGCACTTGCCCCAACCTCAACTCTTAATTTGTTTAAAATTCACATTAAACAGTCTTCATGGGACGGAAAGCATAATTGAATAAATGGCTTAAAAAAAGTTGTGAGTTTCTCGAAAATTGTTCACATAGCAGCAAGGCTAACTGCAGATCTTTGCTGTGTTGTCCATCGCTATCATAATACGCTGGGGCAACGGCGGGCTAGTCCTTTGAGATTCAAACCCAAATCCAAAAGTATTTTGAAAAACAGCTTCTAAATGTCCATGTACTTCAAAAATAAAAAGATATCAACAACCATTGATACCACTTCACCAGGTTAGAACTGATTTCTTTTAAAACACATAATCCATAGAACGCAGCTCAAACCAGAATAAGGTGAACAATCTCACAATTTTTAAAAGGCAGCTAAATTCTTTCTTAAACTATCCATGGCTGATAAAACCCGACATCTACTTGCTTTCAAGCGAAGAAAATCATCCCCTTTTCGTTACTTCATCAAAAAAATAAAAATTTTATCAAATCATTTATGAGTTCGTTCAACAGACATCAAATCAGTGATGAGTTTGGACAACATATAGGAATATCAAAATCAAGTAACTTTGTTTACCTCCTAATGGCTATTTAAAATGGAATTTTAGTTTTTTATTCTAAATAGTAGTTTGTCTTAACTCTAATAATTTTTACCGAACTAAATTTAATTAAGTTGATCATAGCGGTTACCACTAGTAAAATCTTAAGACTCCCAACCTATTCTTTTTAAATGAACATTATAATTTATACAATCATTTAACAATGAAAACTGCCAAAATTTGATCAATATGTTGATTCACTAAACAGTATACAACATAAAATCAAGTTTCTGAACATTTTATGAGGGAAATAGAGAATCTTTTTTAAAAAGAAATATATATTGCTAATAAAAAAATTAAATATACAATCACAATCAGTCATTATTATAATTTTGTTTTAGATAAATATAAATCAATGTTTTCTTTTCTTTGAATTGATCTCGACAGGTTTCGAGACCTCAGCTGCAGCAACTTGAGGAAATTCATCAATAGGGAGAGAAAACTCTTCCTCTGAGAAGTCATCATCTGGAAATATTTCATCGGCTGCTTTCAAGTCATACCAAGTGCTGATTTTCTCTTTAACAACTCTCAAGGGAACATTTATACCCATCGTTTCCTTAAATTTTTCCCAAATTATAAGCATCAAAAAATGGTAAGAAACACCGATAGGTTTCAATCCATACATTGCATGCAACAGGCGAAGCTCTGCATAAGGAGTCCATTCGAATTCTTTCATTTCAGGCTCCTTTTCTTTTTCTTTATCTGGATTTTTTCCTTTTTTATCCACCATTCTTTAAAACATATTTTTGTTTCAGAACTGGATACTAATTTCTTCTGAAAAAGAGAGTATAAATTAAATTTATGTAACTTAATATATCTCATAAAGTCAATTTTAGAAATGGAACTAATGAAAGAATAATAAAGGAAGTAAAATCAGGGGTACTAATGAAATAAACATGTTTCAAAAATTAAAATACATAATCATACCCAATGCTCAACAAACATACTCAATCACTCCTTATGACTATATAATTTAAATAAATGCATTAATTAAACAAATTATAATTTAAAGATTCAGCTTCCTAAGAAATTTTATCTTTAGAGAAATAACTAAGAACATTTCATAGTTTCTTTTAACATAGATATCACTAAATAAAAATGGGAACAAGTTCATAATAAATAAACAGCCATTCTGCAGGCGTTGCATTTCCGACATTACCACAATAATGCACCTGTAATTTTTGTTTTGAATATATTGGTAATACAGATTATTTCATCTTAAGTAGATGCAGAGACAAGAAAGATCAGACTTTAATATCTTCCATCAACTCGTTTAAAAAAAATATATTAAACACCATATAAAATATCAATAGTGATTAACTGAAAAGTGAAAAATACTTTTGGAAAGTAATATTTTTAATTACTATAAAACAAACTACATTTACTTCACTTATATGAGACCATAATGAAACAAAAAACAATTTAATAATGTACACGAGTTTTTTTCACAATATTCACTTTAATGCTAAATATGAATAACTCATTTACTATTATAATGTGGTACATTAAAATAAAAAAGACAAGATGAAATAACCAACTCACATCTTCTGGACAACAGATCCTCACCTAACTTATGAAGCAAGTGACTGATCTACAACGTTGGTAATTATTGTAAACTCACCTAGCTATGTTTCACTATACTATAATGACTTAAACCTTCGAACAGTAAAATTCTACATCCACGACAAATACATTTCTTTCAATACAAAATCACTTCAGTTTAATTGCTCTTTCAATTTCATCGTTTCTGTTACCTGCTTGATGCAGAATAAAAAGTAAATGGTCAAGAGAGATACTCCTTCAACAATAACTAACTTAAAGTCTAAGAAATTTGCACATAATAATCAGTACAACGAATTTTTTAAATGCTCTTTCATGCAAGTGGAAACTATGCAAATTTTTAAATAAATAAAGCAATATAAAAGAAAAACCCAACACTAAAACTCGTAGTCGACTTTTCACACTCAATATATTTCTTCAGATAAATATACAAAGGAGTTGAAGTAATAAACAATAGAATAATTTTCATATAAATCCATTCCAAAACAATTCAATGCAACATAAGTGATTACATAATTATATATTCCAAAACATTGTTAAAAGAAATAAAAACTCTAATGTAAACTAAATAACTGACAAATAAAGAATAACTTTTTCATTCAATCTTTAAGTTAATTCGATCCATAAATTAAAATAAACTAACTGACCTAATAGTTTTAATCAGTAATCAAAAGGGGGAAAAAATTAAATGAATAAAAAATACAATTTAAATGCAACATTAACCATAATCACAATATTTGAAATCGCAAGAACGCTTGCAGCTATTAGCGCCTTCAAAACAGTTCAATGACACAAAACACAAAACAGGAACACAACGAGGCAGGACTCACACTAACGAAACTAGTTCAAAGAAAAACATAATGGCGTCATATACAACTACCCACTTCATAGAACTTGAATGGAACAGCACATGCAAAGAATACATAGATTGTTAATTGGGAGCTACATTAACTATCTTTATTTTTTCAACAAATTTTAAACTAGTATTTGACAACATATCAAACCTGAAGATATTTAGAAGAAGTAATAAAAATTCATACAAATTCACGGAGATAAAATTCGGTGAGATTAATCTTCAGATTGGAGAATGATTATAAAAAATAGATTGTATCTTCGTCTTAATTTAAAACTTGTGATATCGGAAACAAATTTCAAAATAATATCAAATTAATGTTTCGTAATTATTTAGATAAGGACCGCATTTTTTAGTGTAGTTCATAATCATATCGGTCAAACTTGCTGTTTTCGGAGTTTCATGAAAAAGTGTTACCGAAGTGATTGAGAACCACGCGAAACCCGTATGGTCCTAATCTATATGATTACCTAATGTTTGTTAGGTCATTGTTTATAAGGATTCTAAGCACCAAGTTACATGAAGGTAAAACACGAAATAATTTATCATCTTACTAATATCCTAGATGTTGAGCATCAAATACAGATATCCCTGTTTTGAATGATAGTGCAGTTATATAAGTTTGTATGTAGGATCTTATGAGTTTCAGTCAATGAAACTGTGACGGTGCAGTGCCGAGTCTTAAGTTACAAGCGAGATATATTCCTTTCACCGATTAGCTGACTACATATTATTCGAGTACGTAAAACCCGACAATTAGAGGCAATATACAGTGTGGCCGATAGCGAATCTAGGAGGACAAATACTAGAAGCCATAGTTATCCCGATGAAATGTTTTCTTCTCAACCACGCTAATCTGCCATTATTAAAATATTCATTAAATGATTTGTAAACAATATCTTATCTAAAACCAATATTTATTTCTATTTCATGAAAATTCATTATAATAATGTAATTATTTCATTGCTGTAATGAAATATAGCTTAGACAAACCAGAACACTGTCACTTGATGCTCTACCTTTTTCAGGTATTAGCTTAATAGAATACTTAATTTTTCTCTCAAAAGATTAACTCCTTGTCCCTAAATCAAATTTTTAATTTAAACGCTCAATCAAGTACATTATTTCTTCTTAATCTAGTATTAAAACAATAATTTCCTGTCCCTAAGGCCTCAGTTAATTCTTATGCCAAAACAATACTTTTCCGACTAAAAATATCTATTTTCAGAAAAAGATACTCGAGGGTGCGGTCAATCTATAAATTCACCGCATCCCCGACTAACTCCTGAAATTAGAATCTGCCGTCAACCATCTCCATACCGTTGGTAAAAATATCTATCGTTGCTTTTACATGAGCAGGTACGGACGATTTAGTTTCACGTATTTGCTCATTTAACAAGTTGCGAGACACAAGGAACCAAAATTTAAGTTGCTCACCGATGTGCGAAAGTGTTATTGACTAAAACTTGGAATCAAGCAGTTTTCTGTTTAGGGATGCTGATTTCTTAGAATTTCAGTATCTCAAATTACCAAATATTGAAAAAAAAAAAAAAAAAATGGTATCGGTAAGTACCTTCATTATTGCACTATACCGTGAAATGATAAAAAAAAAAAAAAAAAAAATTTAAAATAACTACACCATCCTTATACTTTTCATTAGTAAGAGACAGAACGAACTAATTTATCTTCTAAATGTAAAAAAGTTGAAAAATCACAAATTGTTTATTTAAGCACCATATTGTCTTCGGATTATTCACGCCTCTCTTTGTTTATTTACGTCCTACCTAGTGGTACAATCACCACCATAATTCCACAAACTGTAATTCAAAACTTCATTATTTGGACTTTACTGCAGCTAGAATCACTATCGGCCACACTGTGCGGTGGTTTCCAGTCGGTCAGATGTAATAATGTTATTCTGTATTTTATAATATTTTCAGTAAATACAATTTTTTAAAAATATATTATTATATCAGAATATTTAACTAATTTAGCCAAACTTCGAGATCACCGACTTATACAACTCCAAGTTATCTGCTTTATTTATCCTCCACCTCCATGTCACTACTTTAAACAATTTAAGTTTATGTTTAATGAAAAACTAATTGAATATATTTTAGGGGATTAAAAATTTAATAAGCATTACTCTTACTGTATGTACTACATTAACTCTTGAGTCAATATAGTACATAAAGCAAGAATCAATTTATGGAGGGCTTATCAAGCTGACAGAATGACAGAAAGAAGACTTTTATTATATTTAGAAATTAGCTTTATGTACATTGGCTTTCGGATTAATACGAGAAGGCACATGTTTGAATAGGCATTGAGGTATGTGTTGTTATAAAGGTCATACAATGGAAAGGATTTATAATTAGCAAAATTAATATCGTGCGCGATAAGGCTGACGTAATAATTGACATATCTATTTGCTGACCAAGAAGGCGTTGCTATCCACTGATAAAGAATAGTATGCCGAACTCACTAATCTTGGTAAGTGACAATAATTTATTAATTCCTTAGGTTTTAACCTGTTAAGTAGTTCCATGTATAGGAGGTAGGAGAGGGGATGGGGATTTTGGCTAAGCCCATGAAATTTCTTTATTATTGTTCCAGTAATAGAGAGGTAAATACTAAAAGAAGAAATCGACGATCGATATATAAGTATACAAACAGGATGTCCCATATGAACGTTCATGAAAATCATTTTCAGAAATCAGTAGGTTTCTTTATTTTAAAAGTAAATATTAGGAAAATTTAAGTAATAGAAGTGAATCAAAAACATTTGGTTGGTCACTTATAAATAGAAATAAATTTAAAAATATAATATAATAATAATAAAAAGTTTAATTTTCGCGTTGGATATCTGGATATGTATATGAATTTATGATTATAAGAAATTAAGCTGATTAAACAAGGAAATTTTTCTAAAAGTGGGGTGTCTGTAATATAGTTGGAGGGTGATTAAAATAATGCTAAATAATTAATGATTTTTCTAAAAACAGTACTTATCTAATTTTATCCGCTCAATAGTCCTTTTAAAATTGTTATCACAGTGACAAATACACTTTCACTTGAAGTAAATATTGTCTTGTTTACTGTGATGCAATTGTCAATTACTTTAATTAAATATTTATTTAGTTATTGCTTCGTATTAAACAAAATCGGGACTTACTTAAAAATACTTATGTAGTGATTGTAAAAAATAATACTGTGAACTAATGCAGTAAAATGCAAAATATCTTTACATTATTAGATAAACATACATTTACTTTCTCGAATATTTTGATGAAATAGTTAAACTTTTTCAGGAGGAACACTCAAAATGGCTTCTCCAGATAAACTATTGCTTGTGTTTGTTAGCTGGGTTCTGTGTCACACCAAAACATCGGTGAGTTGCCATTAGTTGCCGAAACAGACAATTACATAGTCAGTACACTCAATGATGTTATTGATTGGATATCATTTTTTATCCTATAACTTATTTAGAAACAAATTTACCATTTCTCCATTGACTGCTTTAGCGACATGCTGTATCGTATGCGAAAAAAGTCAATGAGTCTATAGAATTTCTGAAATATTGAAAAAATATCATTGGTATTTAAATATTTCTCGATTGACATTACAATTAACTTTCCAGAGGTCTACCGATTTTATCATCAACTCGATTAACATTACCATTTACTTTCCAGATTGCTGCCGATGTTATCATCAACTCGATTAACATTACCATTTACTTTCCAGATTGCTGCCGATGTTATCATCAACTCGATTAACATTACCATTTACTTTCCAGATTGCTGTCGATGTTACCATCAGCTCGATTAACATTACAATTTACTTTCCAGATTGCTGTCGATGTTATCATCAGCTCGATTAATATTACCATTTACTTTCCAGATCGCTGTCGATGTTACCATCAGCTCGATTAACATTACAATTTACTTTCCAGATTGCTGCCGATGTTATCATCAACTCGATTAACATTACCATTTACTTTCCAGATTGCTGCCGATGTTATCATCAACTCGATTAACATTACCATTTACTTTCCAGATTGCTGTCGATGTTACCATCAGCTCGATTAACATTACAATTTACTTTCCAGATTGCTGCCGATGTTATCATCAGCTCGATTAACATTACCATTTACTTTCCAGATTGCTGCCGATGTTATCATCAACTCGATTAACATTACCATTTACTTTCCAGATTGTTGCCGATGTTATCATCAACACTACAAATGGGATGATTTACATGGATTCATTTGTGGCTCACGAACAGTTTTATTCAAGCTTAGAAGAGCTCACAAGAAACAAAGTAAAATCTGCTATTGAAGACATTCTAGCTCATTCCAAATTAGATATCACTCAGCTGGCCCCTAACATCGATGTGACGGAATACACAATGTTACAAATCCTCCATTCTTTGGCCATCGATGATCTTCTATTCTTCAATCAATTGGTGGAGTCAATGAAATATGGATCAAGCAATGGACAACAAGAACTGAATTTTCGTGTCGGAGCTTTAAGCAATTTGGTGAAATCAAACATTGCTTATTCTCCTTGCGACATGTACAAAGTAGCAAAATCTTTGATACACTTAGAAAGAGAGATACTTAACAATATTCCTAAATCGGTAGAGGAAGGAGTAATGTCGATCATGAATAAATCTGAAATTTTTACAGAAGCTTCCAGAAGGGGAGACATCGACGTCATGAAATGGCTCCTATTATCTGACAATTATTTTGATTTGACTACAGCTTTAGATACTGCATGTCTTCAAAAACGAATAGACATTGTCAGATTGCTTATCGAAAGTGATCTATCAAATAGTATCAAAATTATGAATGTTAGCAGCTGTAGCAAGGAAATTCTTTTACACTCAGCAATTTTAACACAATCTCGCCCTTTTCTTTCGCTCCTGATGAAGGAGGGGGTATCTGTGAATATTCAGGATTCCAGAGGTTTTTCACCACTGTACCTAGCTGTAAAACAAAACAACCTTTTGATGGCAAAGTTACTAATCGAAGAAGAAGCTGATGTAAATCAAGAAACATACGAAGGCAACACTGCTCTGCACGAAGCTGCCCGCAACGGCATGGTCGACATTGCCCAGTTGCTAATCGATTATGGGTCCAACTCGATTCATAAGAATAAATTTGGAATTAGTCCTACGATGATGTCAGAAAAATTTGTCATCACGAACATTGTACAATACTTATTCAATAACAAAATAAATATCCCGCAAGATGACTTGCTTTATTCACTTTTCTTGATAGTACCAGAGAGAAGGGGAGAAGAAGGCCCAAATGAAGATGAACGAAAAATTGATTTGAACAATATATTACGAAATTCTGAACTGGTCAAGCAAATGAAGTCGAGAACAGTTTGTGATTCTTGTGAAGGGGGAGGTGTCAAGAAGAAATTGCTGAACGTAACAATGATCAACCTGATCACTCCTCTTGTACAGAGCTTGATCAATATAGGTGTTGAGCTTGACGTTGAAAGCGAAACTACGAAAGATGTATTCTTAAAATCTGTTGAAAAGGGTAATGTAGAAATGACTAGTCTTCTGCTCAACAATGGAATTTCAGCGAACACGACGAGAGGTGGGCTCCCCGCTTTACACGTGGCGGCCATGAACGGGCGTACCAACGTATTTTTTCTTTTAATGGACAGAGGGGCTAATATCTACTCCAGAAGATCGAACGGGCGGACCACTTTACACTCTGCTTGTGAGGGACGGCAAAAAGCGATAGTGGAATATTTGAGTAAGAAGGGAATGCATAACTTGGCGGATAACAACAATATCGTTCCTCTTCAAATTGCTGCTGCCAATGGGGACTACGAAATCATCAAAACTCTTGTGAAACACGGGGCCAATGTAGGATTCAGGAGTTCCACGACTTCGTTGCTCGCTGCAGTTTTATCCGGAAACGTTAAAGCTGTGAATTTCCTGCTAGATAATGGAGCAGAGATCGAAGAAAAGGCGGATTTAAGAATTACACCCTTGATTGCAGCCGTAAATAAAGAAAATGAGGAGGTAATTAATACACTACTCGACAGAGGTGCTTCTGTCTATGCGCAGGACGGCATTAGGGGAGATACAGCCTTACATTACGCAGCTAGGAATGGCTCTGTCAAAATCATAGAGATGTTACTAAAGCGAATGGACAAGATCGGACTAAAGAATAGCGACGGAAAAACGGCGCTGGACGAAGCCGTCGCGAGACGTAACACTTCCGTTATAAACCTTCTTCTATCAAGGAAACAGGAAGTAGCGCAGAAGTAAGCAATTACCACTGGCAACATGCGATTAGTCTCTTCAGATCTTAATCGTCAAATCTTCATTGAATAAACGGAATATTACGGATTAACATCATAAAACAATTATTTTATCAAATATTTTTGGTTACTTTTCGATATTGTAATGATATTGTAATGATGTGTGTTCTTATATTCCTTCGAAATTGTATGTAATTCGATAAATAAAAATTTCCATTGATCACAATTTTGACTAAACTTTTGGTTTGAAATCAATTTCATTGGAAATAACTGGTTGTATATTTAATGAAGCCGGAGATAGAAATTATTATAAATTTTTCTTGATAAACGTTAATTAATTTACTTAAGATAAGTAATTAAAATTTCTTAACTATTAATTTTTTTTGTAAATACACATTTTCATCTAATTCTGGAGGAAAAAAAACTAGTAATGAATAATATATTATTTATATAATAATAATATATTTGTATATTGTTTTTCAATCTGTTGAATTTACAGACCTTGTAGATCTTAAGCCTCCTTAACCAGCCCAGGCTCGTTCACGGAGAGGCAATGTGGCAATGTGGTGGATAGGAATCGAGCTATGACGCAGACCACAGACCACTATTTCCCCTCCTGCCCTTTTTTCTAAATATTTGAAATTATTATTTAGCTTAGTATATTGTTTAACGTACAATAACTTATTAAGTGATTTCATTTAATATTTTTTTTATTTTAAAGCTATTGAATGTAATTTAACAAGTAGGCGTAATAAGTAAGTTTTTTTTTTCACAAATGCAAAATAACTTATATATATATATATATATATATATATATTTTTTTTTTTTTTTTTAATTGGACTCTTCTATTAAAAATTAAAGATTTATTATTTATAGTTATTTTCGTCCAACCTTTTAAATTTTAGCAATTTATCAATAGCTTTATTTACTTTATAAATGAAATAATGAGCTTATCGGGGTTTGTTACTTAAACAGAAAGGAATTTTGTTAGTTGATAGTAAGTTTTTAGTAGTATAATTATTTCTAATCAATTTACCATAGAGGGAAAGATTTTAATAGGTAATTGGCAAGGCCCAGATTTTTATACAATTACATGTTTTGTTAGCATGCAGCTTTTAAACCGCTGATCAGGTATCTTATGCATCAGAAGCTTAAGAAACAGTGTCTTAATATGCAATTAATTTTAGATTGCATATTTGATGATAAATGCACATAATTGCATATTTGTTGGTTTCAATCAGATAAAAAAAGTATAAATTAAAATTAAAAAGCAAAATTGAAGATCGAATTCCGGATTACAATAGTAGATTCCTTTTCGACCAATAATCAACAGCTAATCAGTTTTAAAACGCTACCTTCAGTAATTAACTTAGAATATGGATTTTATTTATTTACTAGCTTTTCAAATTCAACTTTAAACTCAATTCCAATTTCAATGTATTTTTTCTTTTCTTTACTTAATTACTAGGTAAATATTTATTTATTTCTATAATAATATATATTATTTCCAATGCCAAAAGTATGTGCATCGTTTTGTTAAATGTAATCTTTAATCGACCAAGATAATATAAATTTTGGTGTATTGATGAGTTGATAACCAAACTTCTGTTGATTATAAAATTATTTTGTTATGTACAATCATATTTGTCATATAAATACAACCATTTCTAATTGTCTTTTATTGCTAAATGTTAGTTTGTATTTCTTTCCTATTTTGGTTTTTAAAGAGTATATTTTTATTTCCCGTTTGTTTATTGTTTCATTATTTTGGTTAATGGAGAAGTTATAAAGAAAAAAATATATATTGAAATAATTTTCGTTTCAGTTTTAATTCTACCTTCGGTTTCTTTCTTAGTTTTTTTGTGAAGATCCATTAGTTTATTTCAATATTTTAGATGTTTTGTTGGATACTGGGCACCCCCAGGATTTTCGCTGCATATTTAATATTTTTTACTGTATATTTCTTGTTTTGTTTTTTTTTCTTACTGTATAACACAGGGGTGCCCATTCCCCCAAAGATCGATGGCACGAAAACCTACCTTATAAATAGAAAAAGCTAAAATAGAATTAGAACAATCGTAGATCATATGCAACTAAACTTGCTACGTATATTCCATGTTTTTTCCATTGTCTCTTAGACCGATAATTCATAACTCCGTCAAAATTTTCTCCCCTCAAAAATTTTGATGGCGTAACTTGAACCTCCTTCTGGGCACCCCTGGTATGACATAGTGCTAGGCTTTTTACTGTACAAAATTCGGGGCCTGGTAATTAGTGATACTTAGTTTAAAAATTTCTAGTCAACCGATTTTAAGCTGCCCCTAACGTGTTGAGTTGTGAAAATGATCGTTGCCAGAGCAGAGGAGCAGAGAGGACTGGCGGTGGGTTTTATTGTGAAGTGGACAGAAGAGATTGTGCAGGGAACTAGACTCCATTGAAGAGGACGGAAACGAGATAAGGACGGAGCTATTGGCGACGGGTCGATAGTGGCGCTGGTGGACAAGATGGCAGGGCAGTTGTTGTCAGCAGTTCTGTACGTTGGGTGTTGTTGATTGTTGGCTGCCTCCTCGCCTTCGGACTGGTCGGAGATGAACCTTTGGTGACTGCTGCGGCAAGGGACAACATGTGGGTACCTGCGAAGGCCAAGAGATATGGAGTAGGTCAGTAATCCCTAGTCCCTGTCTTATCAGGCTGTTGTGACAGCTCCATCTGATAATGTTTAAACTTGATTTTTAAAACTATTCCATTATATAGAGGTATACTGTCATTTAGTGACAGCCTTGGATTCATGATGTAATGGAAATGCAAAGCCTCTGAGGATATAGAATTTGTTATTAAAACTTATATAATTCTGAATTGTATTGCGATGAATTTTAATGAGTGTCAATGATTTGCTTTAAACTGTAAAGCACTCTTAACGTTTATGTATTTGTTCAGCATTAACGTCATACAAAGAGATAATGATATGTATAAAGTAATTTTTTCTATTTTAGCGTCAAAATGTATAAAACTTAAATGTTTATATTTCTTTGCAATAACGATTAATTATATATTAATTTACATTTAGTAAGTAGTTCAACAACACTATATTAATTACAGGCAAATAGTACTTTTATATCTGTATCGTATGTTTGTATGTTTTAAATTAAAGATCGATGGTTACAATTTCATTACAAAAGGAGATTTTATTAAATGAAGTTTTAAATTTTTCATTATTAATTATCATGAAGTAGTAATCATTAATAGGTTGTGAATGGGCAGGTTATAAACAGTGATCTGTTTACAAGTTGTCAATAATTTAATTGATTAAGATTAATTTTTAACACTTTTTTTTCCTTGGAATATGATCAAAGTTAGCATTTTTTAAATAATCTAAATATTGTACTACTTATTTGTATGTTCAGAGATTTGAAACATTGAATTAACTAGAAAATTACAATGATAAATTTATTTATCTAGAATAATATGACTTACTGCTTATTATGTAAATTGATTTCATTTTGTATGCTTTATATTCTTTTAGTAAATGCACAATTTATTTATAGAGAACAAAAATTTATTAATTAAGTTTTTATTAAAAGTACTTGAGTTTTCTTAAAAATTATTGAGTAAATACATACTTCATAGATATTTCACAAGATAAAATGGCCACAAACAACAAAATCTAATTACATAGCATGAAATTACAAATAATTAATACAGTTTAAATTAAGAAACTTTATTAGTTTATTGGAAAGGTAAAATGGCTATGAATATAATGGAGCTAAAAGTAAACCATAAATATTTCAAGTCAACATGAGAGCAAAATTTAAAAAAAATCAAATGATGATTTTCATTTCTTTCACCAATGCCTATAAAAAAAATAACTAAAATCCTCCTGTTCTCTTATAATAAAAAAACAATATGATGAATTGGTAGTAGGAATGATTATATTAAATTTATATAAATAGTAGTAAAAGTTATTATGTTTTAATAGAAAACCGTTGGCATTGATGTAACCAAATGTTGGACAGATATGAAACCTTACCCTCAAATAAATGTTTCGAAAGTACTTATTTTCCAATTATCATCTATGATGTTAATGAAACAATGATAACATTTGTAATGCATAATTTGGTGGCATGGCATATTTTGGAAGAAAAAAATGTATGGTCTTCAGCCAGCTCTTTCATGCCTCAAGATTACACTTGGACTGATAACTGATATCACAAACCAATGTTATTAAGACTGTTAATTAAAAGTGTGTTATTAATTAACAGTGACGACTCCAGACAGTTACGACTTCTTTCACTAAATATTAGGGACAAACCTACTTTATACTCAAAGTATTAGAGATAACTCAAAAAAGTACTTATAATTCAAAATACCAACATATAACGGTGAAATTCCCTATGGTAAAATATCAATCGATACAGATCGTTTCATTTTAAAGCACGAAGAACTTCACACCCTAGCCCTGGGGAAAGTAACATTCGTTAGGTTTTTTCCATTTACATCAACATATCTCTTCTTCTGGTTGAGATAGATTTACTGTAATGTTACCATTACATTCATAAATTTTTATAAACTTCTTAAACCAAAAAAAAAACTTTCAAAACGAATATAAAGACCCGGGACATCCAATGGTCAAATAATAAAAGAATGATCCAGTAGTTCTTTTTATACTATCTATCATAACAAGTCTTACATTTAGCTTTCTTAGTATGATTTATTTTTCACTATTTCTGCATTGTCTATTGTCTTATTGGAGAAGTTATTCATTTATTTTTTCAGTAGTAAGTACTACTGTAATAGTATAATATAAACACTACTATAATAGTGTAGTATAGTATAATATAATGTGGTAAGTACTTTTCTTTTCCTAGATTTATGTTAATCTTCAATTATTGAAGATGGATATAATTCTATAAAGTGATAGTTCATTT
The DNA here is from genome assembly GCA_928085145.1 of Nezara viridula. Taxonomy (NCBI): domain Eukaryota; kingdom Metazoa; phylum Arthropoda; class Insecta; order Hemiptera; family Pentatomidae; genus Nezara; species Nezara viridula. Next base: position 2,292,902 of record OV725079.1, read on the forward strand.
TTCTCAATATTTTTTTATTAAAAATTATATCTGATGCTCTATATTTTTAAAATAATTTATAAATTTAACTGTTTTTAAATAATTATAATTTATGATTTTTCAGCTATTTATAATTGGAGAGGTGATGTTCGTTTTGGATTACCACTCGATATTGGAGACACAATTCAAATATTTGAAGAAAATTCTGGTAAGGAAAATATATTTGTTTTATATTCTTTAAAATGACATATAGCCGCTTAAGCTGGTATGCCTAGTAAATTTAAAATTATCAAAACAATTTTATACTATTTAAAAAATAAATAAATATAAAGATATCATTCTAGAGACATTTATATACCACAATAAAAATTTGCTCCCTCTTTTTAGCATGAATATGTATTTTCAGACAAACTAAAGTGAAACGAAAAAATTATAGATGATACAACATCTTTAAAACAATTAATTACCAAATATTTTTCACATTTTATTATAAATAATAATTAAGTGTCACAAAATATTTTTAGTTCGACAAGAGTGCCATTGATAAAGAAGGCCACTATAATTTGGCTGTTACTAGGACAGCGACGTGCTACGGAGAACAAATCTAGGGTGGGTTTAGTTATGAAGCCATGGAGACTACTAAGATCCTTTCTTAAAAAATTATTTAGATTACCAAAGTATACTTCAACACATTTTATTTACTCTGAGACTAAAATAGATCCGCTATTTATCTTCACAATTAAACTCTATTTTGATTACATTATAACAATTTTGAATCTTTCATCACATAGGTATCCAAAAATATTAGCACTCCAGATAATTAAAAAATAATAGCATGGTTTAGTGACGTATTTAATCTGATAGAATTTCATGGATTAAATTTCAACTTAAATCGCTTTAACTGTGATGATGTTAAACTATGGAGTGTTAATTTATCTTTACTAAGAATTCAAATTTAGAAAGATATATATAATCAATACGCATTTAAAGTTCAGAATTCTAAAACTTTCACTTTTTATCCTCATTTAACTTCAGTAAATTATATTGATGACAAAAGCTCATTGAAGATGATAAGACGAGTAATTAAAACCAGAGGTGATGTTTTAAGCTTAAATTATAAATACATCAAGCAAACAAATAATAATTGTAGCATGTGTAATACAAACGAAACAGAAGATCTGTATCACTTCCTGGCTGCTTCTCCGATACTCTCTCAATTTAGCATTAAATGGTTAAAATCTATAAATTTATCAAGGATCGAGTAATGGATTTAATAAATGGAAAAAATTGGATAGCATTGGTAAATTACCGCAGGTCTGCTTTCTCCTACAGAACATTGCTCACCAGGGAATTTAACAATTAATAAATTGAAGAATATTGGTACCACTCTTTTTGGAATTAAAATATTTATATAACTTTTACATCATAAATATAATTGTTCATATTTCCTCACTGATTAGTTATATATAAATAAATTGAAATATATTTTTTTAATGAAACATAGACTCCTCTGAGGGTCAATAGACCATGTAGCACATCTGATTTGCAGTTTAAATCCAAAAATATTATGTGATTTTGATAAATAATAAGATTTTTTCTTCTTTTTCAATTCCAAAGGTGTCGGGCTTATGACCACATAAAAGATTTTTTCAGCCTTCTTGACAAATGTTTGAAATGCAGGTTTTTTTTTTTTTTTTTTTTTTTTTTTTTATTTGTAGGTTCCTATAAGTTATTGATGATAGGTTATTGACATGAAGATGCAACAATCGCTGGGTTTGGACAACCATTGACTGCCTTTCCTTCAGCTCAAATTCACAATAGCTTTTAAACTTCATAAACTATTCAGAATTAAGACTACTACACCATATTCACTAATTTGTTATTGATTCAAGCTCTAAAGCTTTTGACATTATCTCATTTATATGATTTTTTTATAAAGAGGAAATCGGTTAATAAAGTTATTTCACCCATGAATTAAATAACATTTATTAATCAAATAGTTAATTAATTAGTTAGCATTCTCTTGATTAATACTATTTTTTTATGTTTATAGGTTGGTACAGAGGATATGCTACAAAAAACCGATCTATCAAGGTAATTTTTTGTTTTTAATTTGTATATATTCTGATCCATACCTACAAAAAAAATATATATATATAGATTTGGATAATTTATTATTTTATTTAAGCTCGAAACTTTTTCATTGTTTGTTATGGCTATCAATTTGGTAATATTAAGCCATCATGTAAAAATTTGGAGCATTTTCATCTAAATATTTTGTGTTATTAATTGTTCAATTAAATGATTTCTGAAATGTTTTTCCAGGGCATTTTCCCAGCTTCTTACGTCCATATCAAACCATACAAGTTGGAAAATGAAAGGTAAAACATCTTAAATTAGTCATATTTGTATTGTTAACTTATAAGGAAATATTTTGGTGTTGTTTATTTTCATTAACCATTTTTTTAAAAATTAATTAGAAGGAAGAAGATTAAAATTATACAAAAAAAATTTGAATATGAAAAAAATAATATAACAAATACATATATAGGCTATCATTTATAATGAATGACTTGAAGGCTATACTGATGAAAAGTCTAAAGTAGTGAGCCAGCATAGCATAGTAACATAGTTTTAATGGACATATAGTGACCACCCTTATAGCTATGTTAATAGATTAGATATAACAACTCGATTTCTTGTGATTTTTTTTTTACAAAATGGTCAGATATAGCGGACTCCAAATCCTTTCTGTAAACACCATTTTCCAGGAAATGAATTATTTATAAATTACGTAGGATGATTTATTAGTAGTGGAGTTCTTAATTACAAGGGGAGTTTTCAGACATGAGATGATGAGATTACAATCATGTTTTTAATTTACTATCTGTATCTCTATATCTATTTGCTGCTATGCTAGGATGTATCCTAAAGAGTCAAGATTTAATAAAAGAAAAATCTATTTGTAATTTTCACATAAAAAATATAAATGAAAGTATTTTGTGGAGTGCTATGTATATTTCTATAATTGATTCTACTATTTGATCTAATTGTAAATTTTCCCAACACAACTTTACAAGGGCCATATTAAATATATTAAAATTTATCTGATTAAGAGAATATGGCCTAATGTTGAGCTACTTTTTTCTGGTGCTTTGTCGCTGCAATCTCGAGCTGACTTCCTGGCTCTAGGCGCTTCTCCCTAGTACCGACAGCTTGCTTCTCTCCTGGACCATCATCTCCAAGGAACTCCTTTGCTTAAGTACTCTTCCAGACGCTGTTCCCAACTGTCTGTCTCTACCCTGGACTGCCTCTGGCTTCACCAGTTACTGACCGTCCATTAGCTTTATTTTTATTGTACACATAGGCAGACCTTGGGTCGAAAGGCCTCCTTACCCTCCTCAGGTCTACACTTTTACTTGAGCAGCTTTTAAAATCTTTTTTTTATTAGACTACATCTATTTATTTATATTAAAATTTTTAATATATTTTAATTTGCACATCAGCATCTATGATACAAAGTACAAGTTTGTCCATCATTGGAACTGAGGGACATGCAAAGAGAGCATAGTTATGGTAAAAGGAGTGGGGATATAATTTTGTTAAACAATTTTTAATAATTAAAACATTATAAACAGAAGATTAATTTAAAAACAGCATTACCATGATATTATACTGGGAGGTATATTGGTTTATGTAAAACTAGTGTGTACTAATAATTAGTTCGATCAGAATTGGATTAATCCATATTTAATTTTTAAAAATTAAATTAAATTAAATTTTATCAATATCCTTCTTCATTTTCAGCAACTGTGAACCCGTAGTATCCGTGGAGGATCCTGTGGTCCGGGAAGTCACATTGGTTCTGCGAGAATGGAATACCATATGGAAAAATTTATATGTTGTAAGCAATTTTTTTCTTAAATTTATGTCTGTTTCTCTTCCAGCTTTATTAAACTTGTTAATTTGTTTATGTAAATATATGACCAAAAAGGCTTGGAATTTTTCTTTAATGTATTGCTTTTGATCTAATTGATATTTTACACTCTAGATCTTATTTACAAAATTTGTTTTCTACGATTCCATAGGTAAGAGAAGGCTACAAGTTCTCGACCCTGAGCAAGGTCATGAGGGAGCTGATAGAATGGCGCAGGGAGCTGTGCGGAGGGACTTTGACCCAGGACCAGATGAGATCACTTGGCGTTGTCATCACGGCCAAGATCGATTGGGGAAACAGGTTAGTTTAATTGTAAAAGTTATGGCGATATAACCACAATTTGAGCATTTACAGGTAGGTTTTAATGATCAGCGTTTATTATATTTAGTTGATTCAATCTATGCATTCCAATCACTAAAATAATTAGATTATATATTTTAAGAATTTTCTTTTAAAACAGAGAATTTGCTTAACCTCACAATTGTATGGCCCCTTTCATACTGTTTCTGCTTAAAACTTATCTACCCTATTTGTAATAATATATTTCTTTACAATCTATTTATTGTATATTCCACGGTTATTCTAATTTTTGATCACTTAAACACGGGTAACCTTAAGGTACTATTTCACTGGTACTGCCCACCGCAGCGACTGCTATAGTCACTTAGGGCAGTCGATTTGTGCTTCAGTGGAATAGAAAGGAGCATATTTCATTGTCACTGCTTGGCAGTTATATTCTTTCTGACAGCTCAAGAAACAATGAAAGCTGTTGGCAGCGCGGCGGCTCTTGGTAACGTTATCGTGTCAGAATGTTTAGATAAGAACAGTCTCGTTGCTATTCACTGTATATATATATATATATATATATTGTAAAGTAAATATTACATATTGAAATTAATGGGTCAATAGATTTTTGAATAGTGGCGTGTAAATAGTGACGTGTGGCGTCAGGAACTACTTTCATGGAATGGACAAAGAGGCGGAGGGATACAGATGGGAGGGAGAGCGAGTGCCATGTGTTTGAGAGGCAGACAGTAACAGGCCGGCGAGGAATGAAAGTTTGAGAGAAGCCACTTATAGATGTTTTGATTTGGAGAGAGGAACAAGTCGGATTAATTCAGCAATGCCTGCGGAAACACTACAGAAGAAGTGTCAAAACACTAACGATTTTGATTAAACTCAGTATATCAGTGTATTATTAAGAGGTCTTTAATATCAGCTAGGTCTTATCCACATTAATGTCACTTACAGGATTTAAATACCCAATACTCAATGTATCTTCCTCTAAAATACCTTTAATTGGGTTTATTTAAAAAAATTAACTATCTCTCATTGTTAGGAGTTATGAAAAAAGGCTAAATATAAGTTTTGATAATTGAATAAAGGAGAAAAAAAGGAAAATGTTTATCCAGGTCGAAAATGAATATCCATAAATAATAGCCAGAAGATATATGTATAATATATCGTTGGAAAGCTGAGAATTTTATAAAATAATAAAGGTTTTATTTATTATATCATCGGTTGATTATGGATTGTACGATCCGTTGATTATTTATTGTACGACTATTAGTTATTACACTGATATTTTCCATTGCAAACTTTAATGAAACGGAATTAAGAGATTTGCATTGTCTATCATAGACAGGTCAAAAGTTGTCACACTATTGTGAGTGGATACTGTTGGTATATCACAAAAGGTATTTCACCAAACTATTTACTAATTTAATTTTCTAAAAGGTTACATGATGATTTTTCAGAATAAACGGACGATATTAAATATAATATCAGATCTAGAGTTATTAAACTACAATAAATATATTTAAGGTTATAAATGTATCTATGAAATATTTTTATATTTCACTTCTTCTTTCACACAAGTACAATGAAATAGTAGTGGATACTGTTGGAATTAATTTTCTATAAAGTTACATGACAATATTTCGGAATAAACGGACGTTGATTCCTAATTATTTAAATATTATATCAGATCTAGAATTATCATTACTGCAGTAAATGTATTTAAGGTTATGAACATATGCTTTATACATCCATGAAATGATTTCATATTTTACTTCTTCTTTCATACAAGTACAATGAAATAGTTTTTTAAACAGTGTCATTGCCTTGATTAGGTGGATATTAAATACTTTTTTCAAACTTAAAAATATTTTAAAAGGTTACATTTAGTTAATAAATTCTATTTAATTTCCTTGAAAACATGTGATTTACGTTAAACATTATTAGTTTTCAAAAATTATTATTTATAATTATTTTGTCACTATCCGTTACCTTCTACAAAATTGTATATTAGATATTGTTTTTTCTATTCTTCGCTTTCCAACGATTTATACGTATGCCTTCTGACTAGTATTCCCGGAGATTCATTTTCGACCTGGATAAGCATTTTTATTTTTTTCTCCTTTATTCAATTATCAAATTTTTTCAATAGTTATATTTAGCACTTTTATGTAACTCTTAATAATGAGAGATAGTTAATTGTTTAAAATAAACCATATTTATAAGACCTAAATTATATTAAAGACCACTTAATTATACAATGATACACAGAGTTAAATCAAAATCGTTATAGCCCTTTTTGAGAAAATTGTAAAAATGTCTTTCAACGTTTATATAAAGTGGTACTTCCAGTAAGCCGATTTTAAGGAAAAAGTTCCTGTCACATCTAAGGCATATAGCTATCTTAAATACGTAATATCAGTTTCGTACGATTATTCGTTTTTGAGCTACACTGCTAACATACAAACACACAGACCATTTTTTAGGACTTGGTTATTTGGATTCAGGGTACCCCAAAACATGTATTTCCGTTGAAGACTCAGATTAAACAATTTTCATGATTGCAATACTTACCCTTACTATATATTACAGTAAAAAGAGAATATGTTTATGACCTTAAATACATTTACTGTAGTATTTTTGTACTCCAGATCTGATATTATTTTTTTTAAATAATTCGTTATCTATCTTCTGTTTATTCCGAAAAATTATTATGTACTTTTTCGAAAATTAAATTAGTGAATAATTGTGTGAATTTCCCCTTTGTGAAATCCCAACATTATCCAGTTACAATTAGTGTGACAACTTTTGAACTATCCGTGGCAGGCAATGAAAATCTTGTAATTTCATTTTCGTAAACTTTACAATAAAAAATAAGTTTAATAACTAATATTTGTACAATCCATAATCATTTATAGGTTAAATATACAAATGTATTTTCAAATCTATCTAGGCATGTATGAGCCTTTCTGTTGACAGCACGAACAACTCCAATTTCAACATTTTTTATTATTAATTTTAGTGATGTTTCTAGTGGAAAAATTTATACCTTTATTCACAGTTCTATATTTCAACATTGCAATCATCTACTCTAGAATCAACCTACTCACTGTCTGTATAGATATTATAAATTTTCCTGCTAGAAATATCACTAAAATAACATTATTCAAAAATGTTGAAATCGGATTTAGCCATTCTTTCAACTGAAAGGCACATATAGCTCGAAGTGTGGAGTTATGTGATTTACAAAAACAGATGGAAAACCAGGTTCTTATTCCCCACTATCGGTATAATAAATAGGGTTTTTGTTATTAAGAGCATTATCTTAAGATGAGCTGTAAGCTTTAAGCTTTAGAACCATTTAAAATGCACGTCAAAAATTTTATATAAGCCCATCATTCTATTCAACTAGAGGGGTAAGTGAAAGTTGTGTGTTGTATGCACCAGATTATTTTAAAGTCATTATAATAAATTAAATGTATTTGTTGTGAAAAACAAGTAGTTTTTTGTTTAGAAACGGTTTGTTTACTTTTCCTTGTAAAACATAACCTTACACTATTTAGAACTCTATTGACCCATGAATTGCAATATGTAATATTTACATTAATATATATATATTTTCATATCAAACAAAATTAAATGAAGAATTGTTAAAAATTAAAGCAAATAATTTTTTTAGGATTGAAGTAAAAAAGTATTTTCAAGTGGAAATCCAATATGCCTAAATCCAACTAACATAATAATATGTTATTTCTCAAAGGTGTTTTTTTGTACCAATACCATAACTTTGTCAAATCTAACGATTGAGCACTCATTTTAAAGATCTCTAAATTTAAGGAAAAAAAAATTTGTTTGCGAATAACTCAAAAAGTATGCATTTCTTTCTTCATTGTACCCCTGATTATTAGAAATATTACTAAACTGCCTACAAAAAAAATCCCATAGAAATCGGGCAATTATCAACAAAGATATAGTCCATTAGATTTGTTTTACTTAATAACTTCTTCCTCTTTAAAGATACTGTATTTACTATTATACTACCTTTTTTTTCCTGGCTGACATATACTATATTATTTCTTAAAGGTTCTTACCACCAACTACCATCTGAAAGGTTCTTACTAATAAGTAATAAATTTAAAATCAGAGATACACTGTCCGTTCTTAAAATAATATTTCGTCTTATTCTTTTTATCATGAAGTTGATATATTTTATTTAAAATATTATATGAAACCGTCTCTTTGTTGAAGGTAGGAGTTAATATGTAGATAATGATTAAAGTTTTGTAGTTGATTAACATTTTACCGACATAACTTAACCTCATTAAACAGGAAAAATGGTGCATATTAATTAAATAAGATCAAAAGTACATCATCGTATGTATTGCATGTATTGTGGCCATTATCAGCAAAATAATAATAATTTTAGGAAGAAATTCTTGTGTAGTGACAATAATCTTTGTTTACTTTTATTAAGATTCCATTAAGCAACCCTTTACACGATCATTTGTGAATGAAAGTCACAAGAATGACGAAGATTGCTCGGGAGTGCTTTGATCATGAAGACCCCTACACGTTCAATCATTACTGACCGTTTTAGCTCAGTTGACATCGAGATAACACGCAGCATGGATCTGATGGATTGTCGACTTATAATAATGTGTTTAATTTAAAAAGCTTATTTGGGCATTGTCCTTTATAGCATTGGACATCAAGAGAAAAATGGAGGTATAATAATTACTTCCTAGTGCCTGAAAATCGTTCAGACTAAAGTTAGAAAAATATAAGTCAACTACTTACAAAAATTTAGGAATAGTATTGCGAAAATAATTAATTATTAAGAAAAATGGAAAATTAATAACAAATAAACACAACAGCTAAAGATTTTTTTTTTTTCTTTAAGTAAATTGTGAAGTTTCCACTTTTTTTTTTTTTTAATTTATTTCCCACTTGACTATTTAAAGAAAAAATAGTTTAAAATGGTTTATAAAAATATTAACTGGGGATATAAAAAACTATACTTTTATGAAATTATTTACATAAAAATTAGTTATTTACAATGGTTGTGAGGCCTAGATAAACTAACCTATCTGGTAGTAAGGTTAGTCTCATAGAAAATCAGTTTGACAAAAGTTAATAAAATATAAGTCTACTACTTACAAAAATTAAGGAAAGGTATTGCGAAAACAATAAATTTGTTGAGAAAAATGGAAAAGAACTGAAAAATATACACAACAGTTAAAGATTAATTTTTTTCTTTGAGTTAATTTTGAAGTTTCCTCTTTTTTAAAAAATTTATTGCCCACTTGACTATTTAAAGAAAAAATAGTTGAAAATGGTTTATAAAAATATAAACTACGGATTTAAAAAACTATTTACTTTTATGGAATTATTTACTTAAAAATCAGGGATGTACAATGGTTGTGAGGCCTACATAAACTAATTGATCTAGTAGTATGGTTTGTCTCCCCACCACTTTTACCTCAGTCTCACCTCCACTTCTCGTAAATGAACCTTTGATTTCCGGAAATCAGCCAGACACGCCCATCAGTACGATCATTCGTAACTTCATTAGTGTCTCGGAATGCAATTCCGAATGACCATGTAGGGTTCCCTTTACTTGAAGTATTTCATGTCAGATCAGCTGTCCGTTTAGGAGCTGACATCTATAAAATATGCGTTAATACAATAATAATTTGTTAATTATTAACTTTAATAATAAATAAATATTGAAGTGTAAGCATTAGATTGATGTGTAGATAGTCACGCTAGCCATCAATGGTAAATTCCTTAGGTTTACAGCGTTACTAGCTTTGCTTGGCCCTGCTTATTTTAATTTCAGGTCAAAATAAAATTTGAAAAACAATTTTTCCTTTTTAATTAAGATGAATTTTTAGGTTTTTGTTTCGTTTCCCCTTTCAAGCATATTTTTGTCCTTTTATTATTAATAATAAAACGATTTTATATAAGTTGTTTAACCTTTATAATTTCCAAGCTGACTACTTCCTGTTAACTTATCATTAGCTTAATAAAAGATGGCACATAGCACATATTTATTTTCTCCATGTGCCTGTTCGGATGTTCATTATCTCTTGATTTAAAATAATAAACTACTGAAAAATCTAATTAATTTGTTGGGATGCTGTCTTCTAAAGTAAAAGGCTTGTATTGCTTCATAAATGTAAATAAGTTTATTATTTACTTTTTCATGATGTGATTGTTGGAGATTGCGCTCATCTTAACGTTCTCTTCCCAATGTTAAGAACAGAAATGACAGAAAAAAAGATATATTTTTCCAAATCCTGTTTCAAATAGTATCTGAGTACTTGTAAAATTAATTATCTTCTTGCTAAAATGAACAAGAAGAAGTAATAGCAATAAAAAGAGTTGTGTATATTGTTTACTGCATCAACAGCTAAATGATTTGAATAAGTTGAACAGGTAAATGATAAAATAAAAGTTTATGAAATAATGAAAGTGGTGTCTTATTAATAACCTATGTATTACAAATTATTTAAAGATGAAGAACAAAATTTCTTCCCTTTACATAGATCTGGAAGAATGATGAGCATTATTGCTGAAGAAAGGAAAATAATATCATGTTAAATAAAGTAGTTTACACGATAAAATGAAAATATGTATTTTATTGATACATATATTTTGTTTGAATAAAATCTTTTCACCTGAAATTGTTTTAATATTATTTTTACTATCATATTAACTAAAAATCATTTGAGATTCGGTCTAAACATATTGAAAGATTTAGAACATAAATTGTAAAATATTTACAATACTAAATTTAGAGATCAGGGCACAGAAAAATCTGATCCAAATTAAAACTTTTGTAAATATAACTGATTCAAAGAATATTCTTAATTTCACCATTTATTGCTACTCTTCATATAATAGCTACAATATCAACTTACAAAATAAAAGTTCAACATACAAAAATTAATAAAATAAAATTTATTTTATGTAACTAATTATAAATACAACAAAATATAATTTTCAACATTTAGGGTGACTGGAATATCATTTATGTACAATTCTTGATAAAAACAAATGTTTTTAATGAATGTTAATGTAAATGTAGGAAAGTTAATTCAAGTCTTAAAATTATCACATATCGTCAATTTGTCTTTCCCTATATTTGTTAATTCTCTCGCCTTACACGTCTTTACTACAAACAAATATTACTAACACGATAGATATTAATATCACCGCCATTTCCCAGCCACCCATTTTTATTTTTAAACATGATTATTATTTGCCTTTTCCATAGAAAGAGGCTATATTTACTTTGTCCTTTTTCTCTCATTTTAAGCTAATAGAACAATTTTAGAATTTATGATAGCTACTTCTACGTACAATCAGTGTTAGATATTGGGATTGCATATTTTATTATCTGGTACTTTGGGCATGTATAGTTACTATTTTCTATAAACAACACTAAATTTTTACAATAAAATTGTTTGTTACTGTAAGAAAATTTCTTTATATCAATGGTTATGTTTTAATCAGATATCATACATCTGTTTTTCCCCCACCATGTATGATTATTGACTGAATTACAACCCACAGTCTAATTATGAATTAGAATGTTAAAAACAAAAATCAACAAACATGGATGTTAAATGATAAAATATTGCTTATAATAATTTTTTTTTTTTTTTTTATTGTTATGCAGGGATGTATTATTAACATGCTTTATTTTATAAGTTGGTAAAATGTTGTAAAAATTTTTTCTGCTCAACTAAAAAAATTATCCACAGAATTATTTTCATGACTCCTTACCAATAATTTCTTTTGTCTGAATTCAATACTGTTTATTCCAGTCCTAAGAACGCAAGTAAAGATGGTACTATGTTTTAATCACTAATTATTAAAGATGGCGCTATGTTTTAATCACTAATTATTAAAAAAGTGAGGAAAATATTGTGTCTGCCTTGGTTTTCTTTGGCACAAAATCAATATGACAGGGTATCATTCTTTATAGTTTACATTTATATTTATTTGAATTAGAGACATAGGTAATGAACAAAATTGCAATCCCATGGAAGACAAAATACATTCAATATAAAATTCTATTCTAAATATACTTATTTAATAAAAACTTTTAACTTCTAAACATAATAATATATAATATAGGCAATAATAAAATAGTTACTTAGAAAGGACATTATTCCTCACAGTTCAATTTCTCATTACTTAAGTTGTTTGAGCTCAAGGCACATCAGAAAGTATTACTAATAATTGCTATAAAAAAATATTGGCTCAAACAATATAACTTATTTTATAATTATAAAAAATACAATTAAATGCCAATTTAATAATCAATAAAGATTTTAAATTCAAAAGGCACTTTAAATATTATCTTTTTATTTATTTTACAAATTGGCATTCGTTGTTTTAATCTCATTAAAGGCAAAATAATTGCAATTACATCTCTTCAGTTAATTATGAATCTAATGAAAAGCAAAATTTCTCTTCAAAGTTTCGAAAGATGAATATAATATGTTTTAATTTTAGGAATGTATTATTTGGAATGCCTAAATGATGAAAAATATATAATGATCTATTATACGCTACATAACATCAAAATAATAAAGTGTATATAATATAGCTCTGAATTTAGAAAATTAAAAGAAAGGTTGGATAAATGATAAAGTGAAAGCTAAGCTTCAGTCTCCTTATGCATTCTGAGCTTAGCAGATGGATAAATGGGAGAGAGCTCCATTGTAGACGGTGCCGTCGGGAGGTTGTTGCTCAGGTGCAACTTACGGGACAGTTCGTCCAGCAGCTCCCCGAAGACCATCAGGTTCATGTTCTGTCCGAGCAGGTGGAGCAGGAGGAAATCGCCCACCTAGCGGATCATCAAAGCATAAATATAATATATTTCAGAAATTAATATCGTTTTCCCAGGATTAGAGGTGCTTAAAAAAACACCACAATTGATAATCATTATTATTTTTAATAATCAAGATAGAGAATTAGATTTTAATACAATCATTATGATGTTTACATATATATATGTTTAATCTTGGAGAAGATAGAAAGCGGTTAAAATTATACATGTAGAATAAAATTATTTAATAAATGCCAATATTTTGACCTGTTTTGTAGTACTTCTTCAGAGCTATTAAGAAGAGACAAAACAAAAACTAGAATCATATAAATAGATAATAGAAAGAGAAGAAAAAAAAGAGAAGTAATTTAATAGCAATGAAGAAGTTATATCTGACTGGTTAGAGTCATATAAAATGACACAAAGAAGAAGAATAAAAAAATTAAATAGAGATATTTCTATCCTCCTTGGAGACATGATGTGCCATACCTTGGACTTTAGCTAGTTCTAGTTAATTTTAGTTTAAATATATATATATATACACACATATATATCCAGTTTTATAAACATGAGGAGTACATTACAAGTAGACCTGATTGGCCGACAGGCATTGTTAGCTTGAACCTTTGTTCCTGTGCTTTGCTTATATTTACAGGAAGCTGTATTAGCATAATTACCTGCACGTACCAAGATTGGTCAACATTTATGATTGCCACTCCGTTGCTAGGGGTCGTAGCGTGATGTTATAAAGCTTAATGATTTATTCGTTCAAAACAGACTGAAATTAGCCCACTAAGCTTTATATATAGTGCATAGAAAGTAATATTGACTTTTGATATCATCGATATATTTTTTCTGTTTACTTTTATCATATTTTTGCATCCTTTAGATTTTTTTCAGTTCCAAACAGTCAGATGTAATAACATGATTAGTTTTATAATGTCTAAATTCTTTAATTCTAATCTATGACTTTATTATTTATTAACAACTACAGTCAACTATTCCTTACAGAAAATTATTTATTGAAAATTAATAAATCAAATGGTTGTTTTGTATTTGCAGCGTTTTTTCACAAAACAACAAAATCAGTTCATATTCCATATGCATAATCAAACGTAAAAGCAAATAAAGTTTTCAATTGGTCAAATATAACACTGTTTGTTTGGAAGCTTACTTCAACAGTATACACACCAGCTGCATAGCTCCTCATTAACCTTGTTTTGTAATCTGATATTTAAACAATTTAAATAATGCGGAATACCGTTGTTTATTTTAAAAGATTTTACTTCCTAAACTTGATAATTTAGTAAAATATTATACCTGAGTTTTTCTAATGAGTGCTGATACTCCGGCTGGCGAACCGAAACGGAATCTCCTGATGAGAATAGTTTCGCGAATCGAAGGTAGAAGAACAAGAGCCGTGGAATAGACGAGGGCCAGTCCGCTAGCCACTGCCAGCAAGATGAACCAGAACCTATTGTGCACAGCAATCATTAAATTAATTACAAATAATGACATATGGAAAAAGTAGGAGTCGGAAAATATAATAATAGTTAAGATAAAAAAATTGGAGAACTATCTTATAAAAACTTATTGAGAAAGTAGGAATAAGTACTTTAATCTAAAGGAGTTAAATGCGTACCATAAGAAAATGTAAATTTTCTCATTGAGAATGTTGAGGGCAAGAATACAGAGGGCGTCGTGAGTCTGCAGAGATCCAGAGGGACCATATTTGTGGAATGTACATTTAGTGACCCTCGGGAAGATCTCGACCATCGGGTCAGTTCGCTGCTCCTGGTTCTGTCCAGAGAACTTGATCACCTCGGTACCGTAGGTCATGAAGGCTCCTCCGAGGAATGCGTCGATCAGGAACATGTTTCCAATCTGTAAATCACAATAATGTCCAAATTTAAAATAGCTAATCTAATTTTAACTTTTTATTATGTACAATATATCACATTACACAAAATTATTACAAACTTCACACAAAACATTATGTTTTGGTGGTACTAAAAATAGTATAGAAAAATTAGCTTAATCTCAGATCAGCATCAAGAAATAATGCTTTAAGAAAACTACTGATTGTCTAATTAAAAAGTTATTAATTAATAAAGAAAAAGAAGCTACTTTGAATTTTGATGAATAAAACTATTGATGTTAAAAAAATCTCGTAGCACTTACAACATTGATAAAGTTGAAGATTTCACAAAGATAGTAGCCTGACGCATAGACGTTGTGTCGATGGAGGGTATCGATGAGGTACTGAATCACTCGGCTGAGTCGTGCTTCCTTGTCTCTACCGATGGCAAGGCTGGCTCCTCGCAGTCCTAATGTATCACAAGCGGGGGGAGAACACATTATATTATTAATATCAAATTGAGAAAAAGTATCATTGTTATCCATTATGATTATGAAAAACTAACCATCTGTCAGGTGGCGAACTTTTCCTTCCTCCCAGTTCTTCCATATCCAGTGTGGTACATAGAACAGAACTCCCTGCAACACAATATGTTTTCAGTTCATGGATTATCAATTGGATAACAAAGTCATCAAATAAAATTGATATATAATTTTGATCTACCTAAAATTAAATGATTAATTTAAAATCACATTCGAATGTAAATAAGTTAAAAAGTAGAATGTTTTGGTCAAATAAGTCCACAAGGAACTTTTTTTTTTACCATAGATATTATGAGGGTAATTTTGGTTCAGTTAAATAATAAATTAATTATAGGCTCACTCTCTGTTAGACATGTTAATAAATTTGATTTAAAAACATGCGTTTTATTTAAGTTTTAATATAGTTATATTTTGAATAAATTTAACTTATAAATATTTCTGAATGCTATCTCAATTATAAATCAAGCTGTGGATAACTTTCAATAGAAAAGCAGAGAGGCAAAGGATAATGATGGCTAAGAATAGAAAGAAAAGACGCTCTGCTAGGAATGAGAATCGCACTAATGATGAAGCTAATTGGTCCTTATTAATGGGACATGGCTGGCAGTGACCATGGTAACATCACGAACATCTTGGACGAGGGGACAGTGTCAATTATATCTAGACCTCAATTTCAAATTCAAATCATATTCATCGTTGAACAACACATTGTTTACTAAATAAATTAATTATACTATAAATAAATATTAATTATTCTTATTTTAATTTGGAGATTGGCTTGCTATAGTGGAGGATCCCTGGGTTCTAGCAGGACCATAGTACCATAATGATAATAACAAAAATCATCTGTGAGGAGTTGGTTGGCTGTGTGTTCAAATAAGTACTATAAACTAAAACAAATGAATTATTACTAGATATTAAATAAGAAAAAGTAGTCTGATAAAGAAGTAATAAGATGACATCAGTGATATATTGGGTGATAGTACAGTTAAAATATCAAGTATTATAGATAATATAGAAGATACAAATAAAAATAAAAAACAAAGGTGAATATAGCATGGTTGTTTGTATCTTCTATATCCATAATACTTGATATTTTAATTATACTATCACCCACTATATCACAGATGTCATCTTATTATTTCTTTATCGGACAACTGTTTCTTGTTTAATATCTTCTAATAATTCATTTATTATTATACCAACTCCTTCTCATATTATAATCACGGTCGGCCATCTCTACACAGTTGAAAATTATATGATTTTATGGAGCTATAGATTCCTAGGAGTTCACTTATAAGTTATTTAACTAGGTAAAATTTTGATGAAAAATAACGTAAACGAGCCATTCATTTTGAAAGTGGCATAAGTCCGTTTTATCTGTGTTATCTATCAATAAAGCATTCGAGGTACTTATATTCTGAGTAAATACAATAATTTTGGACACATAAGTTTTCAAAGTTAGTTCAATAATAGATCCGTTTACTTTGAAAGTGGCCTAAGTCCTGAAAGTGGCTTAATTATTATTGATAATTTCCTAAGGTAGTGATGAAGGTAATTTTAATTAATTAGTATTTAATGACTTTGCCTCAGTTTTAGGACACTTGCTATAGTTGAACAACCGGTACGTTTAATTAATGCAGTTAAAAATAAATTACGCAATATACATAGTTATAATTAAAATTTAACTGTTTGTACATTATGTTAATTTAATAATTGCATATATTTAATATTAAATTGAATAATTAATATTAAATTTTAGAAATTATTTTACCCATAGAGTTGAACAAAACAATATGACCATTTAGTTAAGATAGTAAAGAAGAATTAGTAACTGACGATTTCAAGAAAATAAAAAGAGAAGGAGAATTATAGAACAATACTGATCATCGGGGGATAACAATGGAGAAAAAGAGAAGGAGAATTACAGAACAATACTGATCATCGGGGGACAACAATGGAGAAAAAGAGAAGGAGAATTATAGAACAATATAGAACTGATCATCGGGGGACAACAATGGAGAAAAAGAGAAGGAGAATTATAGAACAATACTGATCATCGGGGGACAACAATGGAGAAAAAGAGAAGGAGAATTACAGAACAATACTGATCATCGGGGGACAACAATGGAGAAAAAATCTATGAAACATTTTTGCAAAATTCAAGGACATACTGGACTTACTACGATATATACCACTGCAACATCATGATTTTTTCAAATCTCTTTTACACATAGAAATTGTAGAAGAACCACTAAATTGTTATGTAATTTTTGTAGATAAATGTTTTGAAATGCATAAATTGTGTTTTTGAAGAGTTTTAAAGATATATAAAATTATTTCAGTATTGTTTTTTTCAATTTGAAACATCTAAAGTTATGTTGAATGGACTTGAGCTCCTTCAGATCTTATAACGAATCTTCTTGTTAATTTTGAAAATGGCCTATCTCCATTCTTAGTAAGAAAACACATTTTATTCACTAAATAATTGAAATTATTTCAATAGAAACTATAAATTTAACTCTTTTAGTTACAGTTAAGCGGTCGGACTCATTAGTATATTTCTAATTGCATTGAAACGTAAACCCTTAAATATCTCAATTTAAGTATAAATGGACTTAGGCCACTTTCAAAATGAACGGCTCAAATAAAGAATATATCAATTAAAAAATGATTTATGAAATCAATTAATTATCAAATCACAAGTGCCAAAGTGAAGATATTAAAATTGCCTCCTCCCGTCAATCAATAAGGATATCCTAAACAAATCATGTCGGTACTGACCTGGAAGAAGAGCATGAAGGGAACCCACTGGTAATAGGCGTGGTACCTGCGCTCCTGGTCGGGCTCGGGGTTTAGTACCCCGGGGTGGGCGACGTCCAATCCCACCCTGCCGTTGTACCCTGGGAGGGTGAATGTGTACGTGATCCAGCAGAAGGTGTTGATCACGTGGCCAGGGACGCCTCCATCCGTGATGCAAGATATGGGATCACCTGCAACAAGTATTCAACAGTCAGCAATTTGGCGATACCCAAACATTGATATGGGATCAGCACTTTGAAAATACCTGAACATTGTTTTCATCTAATCATTTAGTTAAACCTTTATAATGATAAAAAAACATTTAATTTTAAAATATATTGTTAATTATGATCTCCACTCAGTTCATCAGTTTTAGAAAGTTGGAGTAGAAGCAGCTTTTAGGGCTTCTAGAGTTTTTGTTGCCTTGACTCTTAAAGAGAAATCTGTTCTGCCATTCACTGTGCACAATCTCCTTAAGATGATGGATTTGGTCCAGAAATATGGCCGTTTTAATGCATCATGTCAATGCTGAACAAGAAATATTTGATATTAACCATTATATAATTATTCATTTCATTAAAATAGCATTTATTTTTTATTTGTATTTTTATTAAAATTATTGAAGCAATCTGTCGAACAATACATTTAAGGTTTTAAAAACAGAAAAGAATGGACTAATTCAGCTGAAATCTGCAATTGCTCACTAGTTAGGTAGGCCAAGTATTAAATCACAAGTGAAGAAATTGAAATTAATACAATTATAATATGTAAATAAAGATATGATAAATTAATAGAATTATAATATATAAATAAAAATATGATAAATTTTCAAATTTTTTTTCCATATCACATTACTATCCACTTTTAAAATTTCTTAATTGTTTTTTAGATCCATGCTTAAGTTCTCACTTAATGTAATCATTAATAGTATTTAGTATTTAAGGAAGAAGAGGATGTCAGGTGTGTGGAGTTCTGGAGAATTGCGTATACCGAGAGTTGGTTTTGGCCAAAATTTCATTCTAGAATTGCCTAAAATTCTTCGAAAGTCGTGTTAAACCCGACATTTCTTCAGAAAATGCATTTTTTTTTTTAAATGCTCAATCCATGTTCATAGTGATTGCGAAAATAGAGGTTACTATACATTTTATTTAAAAATTGCAACAGTTTTTATTTTGGTATTAAGCAATAGTAGAATAAACGCGAGGAGCTCTAAGAAGAAATGCTGATAACACAAAATCTATTTTTAATTGTTATATTTTATATAAATAATAAAAAGATAAACAATCTGTCTAATCAACAGCATTAGTTTCCTAGAGTGTGACCTAAATGGTAGGAATGCAGGCCCTCTGGATGCCGAACTGACAGTCAATTGTGGGCAGTTAACTAGGCTAGGTTGGGAGTCAGTCCACGTTGGGGAGTGGGTGTGGTCAGCCCTGGCCAATTCTAAAGGATAAGGCGTCCATTTGTACTTGGGCGTCATTTCCAATCATAGGTACAGCTGATGGTGGTCGTAGTACAGATAGGGGAAGTTTTGTTACCTCAAATTTTGGTATAACCTAGTCTTTTTGAGTTGCTGAAAACGTGGCCATAAAACTGAACAACAAATCGGTCTAGCTTGTTGACGTGTTTCAAAATTATAGGTTTGGCGTGGTTTTCCATTCCAAAGAGAAGGGTTTGCTGGAACTGTCTGACGGCCATTTCGCTGTAATAGTGATGCTTGCCCCAATTTACCAAATAGGAATATAGTTTTAATGTATTTTATTAAAGTTCAAAAGCGTAGTGTGGTCAAAACAATAACGCATTCGGTTCTTGGTTAGTTTCCATGGAGATCGGTTATTAATAGCAATAAACCGCACTTTAAAGAATTTGGCCCTCTCCAGTTGTTGTGACAGTTGATAGTAGAGTAAAACTTTATAGTCATAAATAAGTAGAAAGATTTGTTTATTTTAATTTTGAATACTGTGGCCTCTTCGAAAAAAATAACGGAGTTTTCGAGATATATACGAGAAACCAAAACAGTGTCAACATTAAAAAAAAAGTTGTCCAGAGACAGTATTCCCTTGAAGAGTACTGGATACAAGAGCTTGTAATGGTGGTTCTTTTTATTTTTGCGAATGAATTAAAAAAAACAAAAAAAAGCTGGTCTTGAAATAATTTCTTTCAACAAACTGACAGCTGAGACCGGTCGAATGGACCCAAGAATGGTGAGGTTACACAACGCCGAATTGCGTGAACTATATACGTTCAATATCATTGAGGTGATTACATCGCGACAAATCAAATGGGCTTGTAGGATCGTAGGGCTCAGTAACAAAATAATTCCTAAAAGATTAATATTTGTTCTACCGAATGGTAAACGTCCGAGGGGTGGACCGAAGCGAAGGAGGGAAGATTGCATTAAAATCGATCAGGAGGGACTGGGTTTGGATGGTGAACGACGGCGGGAGTTGTATACAGTGTGTGTTGTGGTGTCGGCATCGAACCTTTTTTCTATAATAGCGCATAATCAAACAAATAGGAAAACAGTTTTCATTGTATATCAATATTTTATTTATTATATACGAAAGTGAAAAATTAGATAATTTTCAAATCATCCATTAAAATACCAAAGAAGGAGAGTATAATAACAATGAATTCATGTTATGAAAATGAAATCATTGAAGTCTTACTAGACACTTTTGTATTTTGTGTCGGTAGTTGGGGCATTATGACAATTAAATAGCTAGACCAGGTGACGTAATAGATGCAACTCAATTTAATTAGACGTGTAGAGCAATAAAGGGGCTGGCCATTGTTCTCTTTTTTGATCGGATTATTTTAAATCGGGAAGTATATTAAAATTTAGTTTAAATAAGTTAATCAGTTAGGTTAGGTAGTAGGTAGTGGGTAGTAGGCAGGTGGACAGGAAGATGTGGTAAATATTACAAGAGGAGAGTGGATACAGGACGCGGCGGAGGTGGGAGTCAATTCGCTGCCTATCTCATCTGCTGGTTCAAGGCCGGTGCATCCTCTCTGGCGGCTTCGCACCTTTCTACCTCGATTGAATGTATCGATTATATTATCAGGAATCGAGTTTCCATTAAGAACATAGTAAAAAATGTCTTCATATGTCATCTGTAATTTCTGCTCGTACTCATTTCAGTAGTTCATGAGTGTAAGTAAGAGAGAGTAACGTTTCGGACTCTTGTCCCCATGATCAGGACGCCGATCCCTATAACCCGATGTGATATATCGTGATATCACTGTTAATTAAAGTAATTTATTAAATGTAAATAACATTTCAGTGAGGAATATCCCCACCACTTTTTTACACGTGATATGTTCTCGAGAACTTTCTAATAAGCATGAAAACCAAAATGTAATTTAAATAAGGACAACTGTGAGAACCATATCCGAGATTGCCAAAGATAGACTTTATGATGTAATTGCAAGACTTTGAACCAACCAAAACCAGTAAGAAATATTTCGTTGTATTGATGGCGACAAGACTCTAAAATATTCGAGGGTTTTTTATTACTTTTAATTACTTAATTCCATAATACGGAAGTTTGAAAAAGCTTAAATTAATAAGACTTATACAACTAAATTTCTACTATTTTAAACTATGAGAAGAGGGGCAGAACAAATCGACCAAAAGTAAATGAAGATGAAACAAAATATATGATAATAAGCTGACAAATCCATTCCTACAACATAATTTGCCCCAAAAAAAGGCAGATTCAAATACCCCGACTCCGCAATAATGCACACATGCTACAATCACAGATAAACCAGCGTATATAGAGTATTATTATGTTATCTTTCAAGAGTATTCAAATCCTGAAAAATCTGTATTTCTGTATTACAGAAATTGTAAAATGCTACGATAAAGCTAGTACTGATAATAGCTTGCAACACCTCGATCTCAATCTGTAGTTCATATTATAGGCAGCTCAAAACAACACATCAGAAAGCTTCTACACAACAATCATTGCCATGATATCTTATACAGTTTGCGGGACTCGTGGGAAGCCAGAAACCCGATGGATAGGTAGATTCAACAGAAAAAAAAAAAAAAAAAAAAAAGTCGAAGATATATGTATAAGAGTTGTGGTCTGTAAACACAACAGGAGGGAAGAGGGGGGGGGAGGGTAAATTTTTTATAATTTTTGGATCTTTCAAAAATATTATTCAGGTAGCTTAAATGAAGAAAAAAAAGCATTTGAGTAAAATGCGCTTCAAGAAGCTAACACCGAACAAGATTTTGTTGGAGGATATGCATCAAATACTTTAAGATAATCTCGAGCAATGTAATGCTAGAACTTAAATGCTGAGACAAATTTGGCGTTATAAAAAAAAAATGGCATAAACTTTGAAAGGACGCATCGGTCAGTTGAAAGGACTTATCTCGTAAATCGCCCTCAATACACTCTTCAGCTCAGTAACTGTAGAGAGGAAGGAAGGTAGTTGGTGAAAGTTAGGAAGGCTTCCTCGTGGCTGTCCCGAGAATTATTTGTTCCCTTACGAACGCTGCACCTACCGTTTTAAAGGAAACTGGATATTTAACACATCGATCTTAAACCTCCTGAATTCTCTTCCATTGTCGAGAAAGGAGTAGAAGAGGTTTTGAAATCCGTCCAGCGAGGTTCGGCGAAAGGCAGCCATGGCCCGCCAAGTTGTGCATGTGCATCCTAATGTGGCGGTCGTTCCGAGAACGAGCGGTCACTCAACTCCGTCACACATGTTCTTACGTAAGCTAATGCCCCCTTTCTTTTTATGGTTGGTTTGTTCGAACCTATATGGTCCCCAGCATGGGCTCTTACTGTTTCAGATGTACGCAAACCGATCGTATTTCGAACAGATTCTTATCGAAGAGCAAATTTGACAAGTAAGATATACTTGATGGCTTTGGTGAAGATCTACGGACTGGTAGAATTTCATTTAGTCGAAAACTTTCCTGCTATAGTTTGGTTTTCAATCCAATAAACAGCAAGGATAATAGTAACATTCAAATTATAGATTGAAATATTTTGTTAATTTAGCCCATGTGGGGGGAGGGGGGGGGGAAACCTTTTTATCATAAAAGGCCACATTTAGGTTAGTGATAAGGGGCTGCGTACAGGTTAGGCAGTGATAATAAATTTATTTATATTTCACTGTGGATATTTTAATTTTTTTTTAAACTGGTATAAATTTTTATTTTAATGTTTTTGTGATCTCTATAGTTAAATAATTATTAACAGAGAAGACAATCATGAATAATGCACAATAAGTCTCGGAATCCGCAACGTCCTGTTACTATTACATGTACTCTTGTGAAAGAAGGAATTAAATTAAAGGTCAACTAAAGATGAAGAACTGAATACGAAAGTTATAATTATTATCTATAATTAAAAAAAATATTGTAAATATTATTTTCAAATTATCCAGGAAAAAAATAACCTTTTTAAAAGTATGTATATGTATTTGAGTCCAAGAAACAATGCTTTAACTCTAAATTTATATATATATATATATATATATATATATATATATATATATATATATATATATATATATATTTATATATAAGGTTAACGTCTGTTATCTCTCGGTTTAACAAGACCCATCGAACCAAAATATCTCTGTCGACTTTGGGCAGCTAACCAGCGAATGTCAGCGAAATTGCGTGTGGTTTGTTGTTGGTTTCCTTGTTGCCGTTGCCGTTGACAAATCAAAATAATTATTTGCCCAATATCAAATAGTGACTCCATTCTGAATAACATTCCAATTTCTTCCGTATTTTATTGATTCAATAATTTCATGAGATCTTAACTAAATATTTACAGTTGGGAAATTTGTCCATTAAGCAACTTTTCTGTTTATCACCTGACGAATTAAAAAATATATTTAGTTGATAAGCAAACATTTTATCTAAACCTTGAAATAATGATACAAACTATCGTTTTTAAGATGCATCTTATCTAAAATTGGGGAGTCGAATTTTTATTTATCCACTACAAATTCTTTAAAAATGAAGTAAAGTAAATTTTTAATTTTAAAGCAAGCTGTTTCCTGCCTTCTATTTTTTTTTTGTTGTATGGCTTTTTTTTATTAACTGGAAGAAAAAATTAATAATTAATTTTGAAGTCAGAATGTGCAAAGAGAAAATTTTTGAGTGTCACTGCATGCTCCTAAATCGATACGGGTCATTTGCGAACCACAAATTTTCTACTACTAAAGACAGACTCATATTATAGTCCGTGGTACAGACATCTTTTTATCAAATTATTAACATCCGCCTGAAACTTTTATGAATAGCTTCATCTCATCGTAACCTACAATTATTTTATTTACGAAAACTCTTGGGATTGGGGCGTTTTCGATCTGCAGATCGGCAAAATTTGTGTATTTAATTAAGTACTAAAAACTCGTTAATATCTATTTGCTTTCCACTTAGATCGTAAGATGATTTGATCATAAAATCCAGGAAAAAAAAAAACAACACAAAAAAACAAAAATATTGGGCCGTAGGTCACACCAAAAGACCTAATATTTTTGTAGGCCACCTTTTTTCTCTCGATTTTTTGCTCAAATCATTTTACGATTCAAGTGAATAAAAAATTGGTATTGCCGATTTCCAGATTGAAAACCTGGCAATTTCAAGAATTTGTGTTAATAAAATATTTGTAGGTTACTATGAGATGAAAGCTATTTACGAAGTTTCAGGCGGATATCAATAATTTGATAAAAGGGGAGGTCTGTTCCACGGGATATTAGAAAATGAATTAATTCCGCCTTCTCACGTAAGTTAATTAGAACATTCTTCACAATAGTCAATTAATATTAATGTATTAAAATTGAACAAGGCCAAGTTCAATATAAATATACAAAGTTTTAATACAGGATTGCAACGGGTTGTAAAAAGTTTCAACTTAATACAATTCGACAAACTTCGTTCAGCAGGTTTAAGGATTCTCTTATTTAAAGAGCCTTCAGTAGTACATGTTCTGTTTTTTTCTTTCTCTCAAAAAACACCAACCAATCAAACTGGAGGCTAGGTACGTTTTCCCGTTACATTAGTAATAAATGATTAAAAACGAACGGGTCATCATTTGCTAGATTAGAAAGGATTGCCAAACACGTGGCAATATATTTGGTTCCTATCGTTTTATCAATAGCGGTTTTGCCTGTCCAGAAATAAAATGATATATTTTCACAATCTGGAAAGAAAAAGTTGACATAAGTATTGTTTTTTCTCTGTTAGAGGTGTTTTTTTTTTTAAGAGTTCTCAATATTACACTCCCCTCCCCTCACTAATTTGAGGTATATTCTTTATAAAGGGTCATATTTCTAATAAGATAAGGCAGTTTTTTAGAATTTTATTCAGCGAAATCTCTTATCTCAACAGTGCGATCGCTAGTTGTTTAGGTCCCCTCCCCTGCCCACCTCCAAAAAATAATAAAAAAAGTATATAGAAAACTCAATAAATAAATTTCACATTTTGTATTTAGATTTATTACATTATCTTATCTTGTAACCTTTTAGGCCATTATTTAAAATATATTAAATTTTCTTATAAACATTTTTGGAACCCAAACCTGTCTCTAAGGGACAAATTAAACGCTAAATTCGGCTCAGCTTAGGAGGAATTATTTAGAGAAATGATGGTTTACCTATCTCCTCAAACATAACTGTTTAATGAGTAATGCCTGGATTATTATATATTTTTCTAGAATTATAAATTACCAATTTATTAAAACCAAGATGCTTAGCCGAGTAGTCATTTTTTCATTAAATTGGAACGACTTCTTAAAGTTTAAGGACATTCCCTTAAAGATATTCTTTTAAAGGATATACGAAGCCAGAGAAGGTAAGTCACACAGAGAGGTCCAGTTGTCCATCGACCAGACTGTACCAGCTGTAGGTGCCTCTTCACTACCTGTCCGTCTCCAAGGCACTTTGTATGCAGGGTTCCACTCGGGTGAAAAAGTTCCCTTTTTAGGGAAATTCCAAGGTTGGGAGGGGAAAAAGGGAAACAATTTTGATCAACCAAAGCCTAATCTATTTCAGGGTTGAATTATTAATGGTAGCCATCACTAAACCTAAATAAGTATATAAACCCATAACTTCTTACAATCGTGATGTTACAACCTATTTAAAATTTATTAAGTATTTTCTGGTCGGTCCTGTTTTTTTTTTTAATTGGACGAAACTCCCTAAATTACAACATTAATATACACCCAAGTTTGGGGGTCAACCTAAAATAAATTCTCAAGATTTTAACAAAAAAATGGCAAACTACAAATGAATGAATCAACATTTCAAACTTATCTTCTAAGTTAAAGAGATTAGGAACCTCTCTGGAACAAATACTGAGTCTCCCCTCCCAGCCTTTCTCCTTGAAAAATCAAAAACCAACAGGACATTGCTGCATGATTTCACTGGATATTGCAAATCATGGTTCAGGCATCGTTCTCTCAAGTGTTCTAGCTGCAAATCTACTCATATTTTCACTCTATTTCGGACTATAAAGCTTGTTATCGGGTAATGTGTTCAAAACTGTCCATTACTGGTACATTTACCATCCAACAATTAAATATATACCTACTGAAAATCGAAGAATCAAAATCGTTATTAAGATTCTTCGTACACTATTATTGTTTCCATTGCCCAGCAGAATAGAAAAATATTATATTACAATTGTTAGAAGAGAAAAAAAAAATAGTTTACACCTCAATGCAATTTCCGCCTGCGGTATTGCGGTTTAGGGGCTGAATAAGTTCACTGACTTTATTCCCTTCCCATCCAGTTCTGTCATTTAGAACAATACTAAAAGATATTTTACTCCATTTCTCTGATCTCAGTGTAAATCTAGGATCCTAAGAACGTTGACATTGGAAGCTCGATACACAATCAGAATTGAACGTTAAGACAGCAGATGAAAATCGGTTCTCAATTTTATAAAGAAAAAAAAGAGGTTTTTTAATCCAGGATAGAGATGGACATCGATAGTCGATATTATCGAAATATCGATATAATCACTTCGATAAGTTAAACCTACCGCTTTCGGAAAGTGCTAGAAATTATGTATGAATCAAATCGTTAGAAAAAATATGTACTCATCTTTCCTGTTTGATATAAAATTTACTGCGGAGTTGAATAGCGCACGTGGGACCTTTTTACTCCCCTCAATAAACTCAATTTGCCCTCATTTCTTAGTTTGAACCTCCTCAAACCAAGTCAATGAGTCGAATTGTCAATGAAATCTATGCAGGATCTGAATCCGATCTACGAGGAAGGCATTATATTACAATAATAATAATAAAGGCATAATTAGTTTAGTGGAAATATATGAAACTAAAATATATTATCATTATATTACAATAGTAATAATAAAGGCATAATTGGTTTAGTGGAAATATATGAAACTAAAATATATTATTATCATTATATTACAATAATAATAAAGGCATAATTGGTTTAGTGGAAATATATGAAACTAAAATATATTATTATCATTATATTACAATAATAATAATAAAGGCATAATTGGTTTAGTGGAAATGTCTGGAAGAAAAGTTGAGGGTGACGAAGAGGACAGACACTAGAAAATTAATTTTACTAAAGAGATCAGAAGAATTACTAATTCCATCGATATAAAAAATATTTATAATATCGACCATCGATATAGCAAATCCGATATTTTCATAGTATCGATAGTTATAGGCCGTTATTGATATCGATATTAGGCCTGAATTTTTTATGATGAAACATTTCTTCTTTTTTTTTTTTTTCAAGTATCAAACATTCGTTTACTTTAACGCGCCGAGTTCATGTTTAAATCAACTCTTCTATGCGCGCTTCAGTTAATCCTGAAATTCTTATTATTGTGAACTTTTTTTTTGCATATCAAAAGTAAGATTTGCAATACTCTAAAAGATATTTTAGTTTCATATATATAAATGTTAATCCTAAGAAAAGTAGTAATTATAATGGACATTGATGGTCATATAGTTAGGACCACGGGCG
Source organism: Nezara viridula (assembly GCA_928085145.1). Lineage (NCBI taxonomy): Eukaryota > Metazoa > Arthropoda > Insecta > Hemiptera > Pentatomidae > Nezara > Nezara viridula. The sequence goes on from OV725079.1 coordinate 2,321,149, forward strand.
GATCTACGGGGGGGGGGTGAGGCTTTCGGGCTGAAGGCCCCCAAAATGGTAAAATATAACCGTGTTTTATCGAAAAAAATATTAAAAAAGTATCTCTTAAAGTATTATTGTTCGTGTAATTATATTTAAAAGGGTTTTTGGAATCACTTAAACACCATTTCGTACAGGTAGTTAGTTTCTTTCTTTTTTTCCAAAGTAATTATCGTTATTTTTATGAAAAAAAAAAACACTTTCGGGCTGAAGCCCCCCCCCCCAAAATAAATCCTGGATCCGCTAGTGGTTAGGACGTCGCGTTGAATAGCGGGGGGGAGGACGTGGGGGGTTCAGCCAGGCATGTTCGTGTCGACATTTAATTTACTGCGGACCCGAATAATACAGAGCCAATTATAATGACAGCAATCCGCAACCAACTTCTCTTCAACATATCTTGCAACAATCAACAATCATACAACATCGTTAACAATCTATAATTTATAGGCGCAGGCTTTCCTTTCTGGTTGAGTTAAGAGAGCGATGGACTCCACAAAAAAAAAAAAAGTCTGGAGGATTTAGATTAAGTATAAAAATTATGAGTGATAATTATCATAATCAAAATAATCACTATGAAACGAACAATATAATACTAGATATAAAAATAAATTTACATGTGTTTATATTGTAGTTTTTTTTTTTTACGTGTTTGATATATTTCAAAATATGTAAACAAAGCGCTTGAATTCATTACATATTTTTATTTTTCCTTAAAGGTTTGATGCAATGTGGTGAGCTCTCAATTCTCCGCGGGAAATGTTCACGTAAAAATGAAAGGGTGCACATAAATGTATCATAAAATGGTAGGATAAGTCGCTACATATCGTCATCCTTGAATATAAACTGAAATTTGAACATTGGGTACATAGTGCGGGGCAAAAATACCTGCCTACCTACTTATAGACGTTAGCTTCGCTTTCTAGTCCACTGAGTTTACTTTATGTATTTTATTCATTATTATAGATTAATTGTAATTGATTTGGGTTTTATTTTTGTTCTTCGAAATATAGAGGAAGGGTGTTAGCATTGTCTCCCCGCCCCCCACCCATGCCTGCGCGTATGCTCTGAGTGGTTATTTTTTAATATATCTGACATATTTATACAATACAGCCTAAGAAACTTTAATCACATTTCCGAAAAAAATATGTCCACTTATTCCATATATTTACATAAACATATAAATCAACACGTAACTTTTCACTTTTGAAGGAATCCTGTAGAAAGGAATAAAATAATCAAAATAACTTTTCCAAAGAGGCAACAATTGCTTGCTGACGAACTACCTGGATTATACGAGACCACAATATTACGATAACTGATGACGAAGACCCAGGCACGACGTTATAAAGGGGCTATAAAAACCTTTATCAATTATTAATGAGAAGAGTCATTCCTCTAAGATATGAAAATACCGATTGTTAGTTTCAAGGCTTATCCTATCAAAGCTGACTAAATCCTAAGAGTACATTTATATTACAGTAATATTATATATAATATTTCCGTTGGGTATAACAGCCCCCAGTGAGTACACCGAGATAGGGCAGGCAAGGAACTGCCATTGCTAACGAACCTGCGTCAGTCAGATAGCAAGGATGGCCCCAAGATACCCAAGTAAGGTACAGTTCGGTATGGCCACAAGTGGCGCTGTGTCTGTAGGAATTTTACAACTCCATCATCTTTCTTTATTTCTTACACTTTATCATCCGAAAAAAATAATAAATAAATTACAATTTTTATGTAGATATCTTTCAAAGGCGTTCAAAGAACACTAGTTAGAATAATAATATTGCAAATTCCAACTTTGAAGTTCCTCGCTTCAAAATGGCAATAAAAGCATAATAACGAAAATTAACATTTTTTTTTATTTTTTATTATTTTAATGGAATTTACAACTGTATTACATAGAGAATACAATAAGTAAATGTGATATTGATAACATGACATGTACAACATGAAGAGAAACTACCCATTGGTAGAACTCAAACTAAAGTTCTATATTAGAAGATCCCGAGGCCATCTTCTTTTCAGACGGCTCGGAGGGTTATCAGGGATCGAATAGGAAGCAAGGTTAGAAACGAGAGGCTTCGGATGGTTATGAAGTTTATTATGGAAGGATAGATATCTGGATTGGGCCAGATCGGAAACATATGGAACATTAAGGATTTTACGAAGGATTTTGGATTGTAAGGATTGGATACGAGAGGAATTCGATGGTTTAGTGGAGCCCCAAAGCTCAATTCCGTAAGTCCAAATAGGTCTTATTATTGTCATATATACGAGTCGTTTATAATTTATTGAAAGCTTAGATCGTTTGTCTAGTAAGTGCTGCAGTAGTCGAAAACGTTGGGCGGTTTCTAGTCGTTTCAGTCTGGTATGTGGGTATGGGTATGGCAATAAAAGCATAATAACGAAAATTAACATTTAAAAAACATAAATGTAAGTTTTGAATATTTCATAACTTATGATTACTTAGTTTAGGTTCAGAGATTTCTTTAATAAAGCAGGGCCTTCGAGCTGTCCCCGACACTACAGCCAGTGGAGGCACGCTCACGTGCACCTCAGAGAAGGCAGCCGGAGGCTACAGCCCGATCGGAATGACATTGGGTAGAGCCGATAGGGGAGGGGAGGGCGTTGAACTCTCCCAGACCAGTTCTTCGAGCTCCCCTCGTCTTCTTGTTGCACTTCCAGCTCCTTCCATCGGCCGTCATCTGTATCTGCTCTTGTTGAGGCGAACATTCTCCGTAACCCGAGCTTCGCTATCCCGGTCATAGAGGCTCGCTTACAGAGGTTACAGAGGTTCGACAATTACCGACAGAGATATCGAGACAACGAAGATAACCAGAACCGCAAGGCGACCTTGATAGGGTCATTCATCGTGTCGCCGGAAGGTAGCGAGTGTAGGGAACCCGGAAGTGACAACAGATGCACTCATTAGCATTGCTGATGGAGCACTTCTGCGATCCTACTCCTATCCTACATCCGGTGATGGTCCTAGATCAGTTCGGGGCACCATCGTCCCCCCCCCCCTTGCAAAAACTAGACTTTTCAATAGCAACCTAAATGTTGCTACCAACCCAACGTCTTTAGAATATAATATATAACAATTCTAACTTTTTTAAAGAATGAAGAATGAAGAGAAGAATAGTTGGGGTGATCAGTCAAATAAGAAGGTAAATAATATCATTTATTTTTTTCTTCTTATTTGACTGATCACCCCAACTATTCTTCTCTTCATTATTCACGACAGTCAACCATTTACCCACAATTATAACTTTTTAAAATTGCGATATCTTTTTTTTTTTTTTTTAATCAATATTAATACATAAAGCTTAATTAGTAATATGGAGAGATTGTTTGTCTTGGAGGGTTTTAGCCTCAAAACTGCTATATATATATAAAGATTATCATTTTGGAAGAAGAAGAAAGATCCTGACTACCTATATGAAATGGTGTTTAAGTAATTCTCGAAGCTCCATTAAATGTAATTAATTATATGAACAATAATACTTACAGAGATAATTATTTAATATTTTTATTAAGTTCAGAAGATCAGAAAAAAAGACGTGTCCCAAAGACTGCATGAAAACGGAACCTCCAAATAGCTTTTAAATGAAAAATCGTTTCAGAAAAAATCTAAAGCTTCTACGTAATATATTTCATAAGATTATTCAATTTTGGGGTTGGGGAAAAAAAAAAATACTTCTGATCATATGAGACTTGATTATATTTTATCACTTTAGATGAGAAAAGGAAGGGAGCACAAATATGGAAGCCTCCCCCCCCCCTCCGAAGACCCGCCTGTGCTATGTGATTCAGTTAATCAGTTGGAGTTGACCAAGTAGTATTCGCTGTGTACAGAATGCGCGAGCTTCAATCTGATGGATAAGGGTAATGCTAGCCCGTTAAATTCAAATTCACTCTCCATGATATAAATCCTCGAATCATTTTAAAACTGAGCTAATTTCAGTTATTGCCTATGGAGAAGCTTTTCAGAATCTTAGCGAGACTACGGCTACGGAGCCACGAGGCCAAGAAAATTATTGCGAGAAACAATAGCGTGTATTGTGATGTCCGATGTTAATAATCGAACTTTAAAGACAGTTTGTGGACAATATGTCGATAGTTGAAAATCGATTATAGGAGCGCCTCCACTGACCTGCTGAAAGACACCCTTGGGCACACTTTCTCTCCTCCAGTTCGCGGCTGCCGCTTTCACTCTTAGCGGATTTCATCGGCGCGGACCATTCTTCTGGGACCGTGGTCCCGCAAGATGACTTTCCACTCGACGCTTTATAAATAACTGTCGGTCAAGGAGCGCGACACTTTCTTATTGGACGGGCATCTACCTGACCTGCGAGGATATTGCTGAGGTTACAGTGAATCGTAATTAGAATAAAAATTGTATCGATATATTCGTGAAAAAGCCGAGGAAGTTATCAGTAGAAAAATGAAAAAAAAAATATGCGGAATATGATTATGCCAAATAAATACTTCACTAATAGCTACGAAAAGCAAATTTGAAACTACCTGAATCTGAATTAAATTTTTAAAAATCTCGATTTGGTATTGAACTTCTTTTTAAAAAACCTGTTTCCAAAACTTCGACGTGCTTCCTACATAATGTATTTAGAACAAGCTGAGGTTGGAATACACTGCGGTTTTTCAAGCGAAGTAAAATTAAAGACATAGTATGTAATACGTAAACTAATAATATTGCAGCTTAGAGTAAGATTGAGGTGGTCGAGGATCTGGTTAGCTATGTGTTACCGCCGTTCCTACATCTCATTTCCTATGTATAGCGGATAGCTGCTAGCGTCGAGGATAATCCTGTCATCTTTAGATCCTCAGCCACCGAGTCCTTCCAGGTTACCCTCGGTCTCGCTTCATCACGCGTTCCTCGCCATAATATGAGCTCCCACAAAATGGGAAACTCGAAGATCCTTTGAAAAGTTTTTAGTAACAGTTGATATTCAAATTGAGAAGCTAAACCAACGACATTATCACATACCTGTATCAACATATTCAGATATGGATTAGGTTAATGATGAAACTTTCTATAATTACACGGATACTACAGCTGATATCAATCTATATCTATATACCACAGCTCGCTCAATCCTTGCTACAATAATGATAATGATAATGATACGGATATCAATCTATATCTATATACCACAGCTCGCCCGATCCTCGCTACAATAATGACAATAATAATGATAATGATAACGATACGGATAGATATTGTTTCCTTCCTCCTTATAGCCAAGGACACGGCAGCAGGGACTCGAGACCCGGCTCCTTTCATAGCCAGGCCAGACCCTCTTGTTCGCGACTCCTTTGTTCGGCACCTTCTTATTGCGGCAGTCGGTGGTGATTGTTCTTCCTCGAGGTCCCGGTCATCCTGAAGGATCCTGGGCCGCTAATATTATCGAAGAAGGCGATTCCAAGGTCCAGGCCTTCCTATTATCTATTAGTCGTGAAATTACTTCAACGTTTCGAAAGGAAATAGACCACATTATTGCTCACGTGGTCTTAGCCTACATATTACTTCATAGCCGTAGCTTTTCATGGCGACTGGAACCTTGCCCAGGCTTGATTTAGTTCTGTTTTGGTTCCTCTTCACTTCCTAAAGATAGGAAAAGTTTATAATCAAGCAGGCAGCTACGGTAAAATTTTGTTTTCATAAACTAAAAATGTCAAACGTATTTTACATTTTAGACATCAAGGAACTAATTTGGCCAAGGACAGGGAAACCTGTTGTATAATCTTTATCAAATTTCATTTTATTTACATCCTACCTCGCCTTTCGGTTAAAATACTTCGACAAAGAATGCACATCCCACACAATCTGTAATCAAATAATACATATGACGAGCTCATTACCTGTTGTCGTTAATTCGAATTTGATAAAATTTTCAACGATCGAGGGGGTATGTACATAGATGGTCGCATATCGATCTCACCCAATTCTATCCACTGATTTCGCTTATGCAAGTTTAAATTATATTTTTAAAGCAGTTCTTTCGATTTGGTATAAAGTTGGAGAAACTTTTAAGAATAGATTACAAATGGCCATTATCTATTCTATTTAATTATTAATATTATTATATCATGGAGTAGACATATCGAAGGGAGGGGAGGGTTTAAGTTTTTAACCGTATGCAGTTAATATTCGACGCCGAAACGCCTCTGTGGTCAAATCCGTAATGGGGCTAACATCTACTGCAGTTAATTCTATTTGAACAAATCCCGAGGTTGATACCTGAATGGTCCAATTTTTGATTTTATCAAATTTCGTCTTCCATTTTTTCGGCTTAGGTGTATGTTTTTCCTTAACAAGGCTATAAAATCGAAACAGCTTATTCTGTCAATTTTATTCCCGACCTGAAAATCAAAGGACCTTAAAATGCAGATAATCAATTTCAAATAGTGAGCAGCTCTATTGACAATTTTATGCAGGGAGGTTTTAAGGAATCGTTAGCGCGTAATAAATTCAAACATCTTTTCACAATGAGAAGACTTTGTTCTAATTTTATCTGAGTTGTTGATACATTTGATAAGCCATCGCCTTGTTATTATATATTCTATGTAGGTTCGTGTCTACTTGTTCACTATTGCAATATTAGTTTTCATAAAATTCCATGATCTAGCTTATTATTGGAAGATATTAAACAAAGACATGAATGTCTTCTGTAACAGTATATAATAAACAAATCTAATACGATGAGATTAAATATCTGGACGATAGCCAAGCCAAGCGGTTAAAGAGAAAGGAGACAGCGGAATGTCAAGGTGAAGAAGACGATGGCCAGGGGTGGAGGCGAACTAACGATATTCGACGCCGAAACTCCTCAAGCCAGCAACAGGTCGGAATGAGTCGACATTGTTGATTCAGATCCGGTGATAAGATATGTGGCCTGCGGTCTGTGGGCGTGGGTCCGCGGCCCTGTCCTAGTTACACAACAGGGAGCGCTCTGTTCGTAATGTCCACCAAGGAGGTAGGAAGTGGTAAAGCAAAGAGGTACCTATGAGGTTGTTAGCAGTGACCAGGATGCAGCAGAGGAAGAGGATGGCAGTGGTCACCCTGTAGTGGCACCGGAAGATGATGTTGTCGATCACAGCCTTCTCGACCAAGTAGCGGATCTTCACGAACCCCGCCACGGCGGAGACCAGCGCCAGGACGGACATCTTGGATCAGTCCTGCAACAGCAAAAATTAAGGTTACAAATCATCACAAAGCAAGAAAAATCATCATATATATTATAAATAAATATTTATGGTTCCCGTCTACCATAATAGTATGATTATTATACTCATGTAAATAATAGATGGATAAATATAATTATAAATAAATCTCTCTCTATATATAAATAGACGTATAATATATTTCTTTTAACAGAAATCAGCTGAATTCGATTAAACTGCTCCCTTATGGGACTAGTTCTAAACGTCCAATTGATTCTTTGATTGGAAGATTGAGCTAGCAGTTGCCAACGTTATTAAATTACCTTTCATCTTCGTTCGTCCGAAAGTCATCTCAGTTCCTAAAGTCCGATCCCATTAACTGTGAAGAGTTTAGTTTAGATTTTTAACCATCATTTCACGAAACTCTCAAACCAAGTTTTAAACAGAATAATAAAAAAAAACCTAAACAAAAGAAGAATTAAAGTAAACGCTAATAAAGTGATATTATTTAAATATGAAAGGTAACTAACCGAAATGCCTAGGCAATCTATTTATTACCACACGATTACCATATTGCTCCCTCTACCATTGGAGGGCAGGTATGCCATGAAATAAGGTGAGGGCTATACATACCGTCACTTCCATCTTCTTTTCTTCCAACTATTTTCAATGCTTGTTCTGGTGCTTTCATTCTGATGTTTGCTCTCAGGTTTTTATTACCATTTTAATTAGTAATTTTTAGCTGTTGTTGTTTTCCTCAAACTAAATGTCTGTCAAGATGATTTCCATTGTTGCCCATCCACGACTTTCTCTTTTATTTTATTTTTCCAGTTCCATACTTACCTTAAGATATTTTTCTGGACTCATTCTTTTAACATGCCCAAAACCAGCGTAATCTTTTTCTTCGATGTTCGGAAGATTATTCCTTTTCGTCTCGATAATTTCCGAAATTCATTCTTTTTAAATTTGTTGCCGTTTAGATTTCAATGAAATTTAGATTTCTTCAAAAGTACATTTCCATCGCTGATAATCTTTGCGAGGCCTCCGAAGCATACTGCCACGTCCTCATATGCTCAAAGGCTGGAATATAAATTTGTATAATTGCCTCTTTGTAGTGGCCAGCGTATTCCAGCTCCAGTCGAGCATTGCTGCCAACTTCTTTTCTTCTCCAATCGTCATTATTATTAAAGATTGGACGCACAATTTATTTCAACATTTTTTTATTGTGTATAATATTCCGTCACATAGGCAATAATTATAGTAAGGTAAGACTACGTCCAAATTGTATGTACAAATATAAAATAAACAGAAGAAAAAAAGAGTTAAAGATAAAGTATTTTAACATTTCCTGTTTTAATACTTTTTTCAATTGGCATATCGACTGTTGAGGTGTCTTGGTGGTTTTTTTATTATTTTTATTTTTCTTCGCTGTAATGATGACGTCAGAACTCATTACAATGAGAAAACAGCCAACTTTAGATTTATACTCCACTGGATAAACACCTTGAAAAAGTACATTTGTAATCGTTAGGGTAATTTGATTTTAAGTAGAGTTGAAGTGGCTAAATATTATGCACATAGTTGCTCCAGGATATTTCTATCTATAAATATGTAAATTAGCGTTGGCGTTTAGAAAATAAAAAACTTGGGAAGCCAGAGAAACAGTCCATATCACAAAATATTGAGGGGAGGGATTGGCCCTCAGGAAGCCCTGATTTCAACCCACCAGATTAACGGGTTCGGTCCGAACTGGATAGGAAGGTATGCCACGGAGCACACCCTAACTTGGAAATCTCTGGTCCGAGCAGCTGAGCGCTTTCCTCAAGAAGTGCTGCGTGCTGCTATTGATGGCTGGCCACGGAGATTGAATGCCTGTGTCAAGGCAAAAGGGGGACATTTTGAGAAATTTATTTGTTGTAATATTTATAGATATAAATTTTATTTTCTAATAAAGGTTTTGAAAAAAAATCTTTTTCTGTTGAAATCTGTATACATTTCCTTCTAACGATATTTATGACAGTACTAGTCATATGTACCGAAATTCGAGACAATTATAATTTCATTAAATTATTTTACTTAATTTTTAGTTTAACAATTCTGGAGTAAACCCTATCTTAATATAAATATGCATTATTATTATTATTTGCTTGGGAATTTCTCAAGAATAACTTGAAGATATTGGTAAGATTTGAGATATGGATATTTGGAAATAAGGATTTGATCCTGAGTGGATTACGAAGCTCACCACCCACCACTTTCTCACGCCACTTTCATCACTCCTAAGGATATATCCAATTAGCTGATACAATTGTCTCCATTCTTTTGTTTTGTATAACTAAAGATCCAGGCATTTCTATTCCAGCTGGAGAGGTTGATATATATTCCAGGCAGGATTCCTAGTTCTACTAATAACGGTACACCTCCACAATGTCTACTGTTTCGTTCCTCTCCACAATACGGTTCCGACAAAATGTCTTCACAGCATAGTTTAAATATTTAAAAAGCGATTCAAAAATATATTTTGAAAAAGTATTTTTTTTAAAAAATAAATTCTTTCGTATACTAAGGTTTCACGATTAGAATAATAATTCAAAAATAAAAATATTTAAAATTAGTGTTATTTGTTATCTCGTAATTTTAAAAATGAATTTATGATTTTCGCTGGAGTAATTTGAGATAATGGACATTAGAAAATGATATCTTGATCATAATTTCCGAGTTTTATCTTTGCGATAAGTAATAATGATCATTCGTGAGCAATATTTATAGATAAATTTTATCTTATCTTAACGATCTATAAATCTGTACCTCCGAAGTAAAGTAAACAACACCCTGTCCATTTTTGTATTTGTTTAGGACAGCCATTGTTCTATAACTACGAGTTATTAAAATTTGTTTCTTCTTTACTAAATAATTTAATGAAAAATGGGCATAGGCTACGTTTCTTTGCATGTTATCATATCACACAAACTCTAGTATACTGTCTATTTTGTTTTACTACAGTTCTAAGTTCTTACCTCCCTAAAAATTACTAGAGCATATGCTCTTTATTAAATCTATCATATTTCTTTTGGATTAGATATATATTTCAAATTGAGTTAGAGATGGTGAAAACAATCGATATGTGATTTTATGTTATGGGAGAGAGGTAATGATTTGGGTCTCGAAAGTGAAACTAGATCGTGGAATCTAGAAGGTCACCGAATTGTTGGTGTGGCTCAGCTGATGAAGGATAATTAAATTAATTTTAGACATAAGTTCAATGCACGGTGATTAAACTATCGCTGAATTTTTATTTTTAATAATCATTTTATTTAAGAATCTTAAGTAAATGGATGTATTTTAAAGTTCATCTTTAATAATTGCTATTGCAACTACTAACATCAAAAGTGTTCGAAAGATCTGTTTCTTCTACCCGAGTTGGTGAGAACGCGGTACTTTTTTATTCATATCTTTTAATGTTCATAAAATACCTCTAGTGATTGAATTTGAGTACAATGATTTTCAAACTGAAAAAATGAGTAATCAGTCCGCTAACCTTAGGCAACGATAGGCCATCTCGAATTGATAACGGTCTCTTCTTATCTCGTCGTAGTTCTATGGCTCTCATTTTCTATTGTTTGAATAATAAGAAAATGTTTATTTCGAATGTAAAAATAATCATTATAATGTACTATAACTCTGACATCACAGGTCCTGTAGGCTCTACGGGAGGTAAATGAGTGAGCGAGTCACCCACCGCTAGACATGACCTCTATCACACCGGAGTCGATCCTCGGCTGATATAACGTGGAACTAAGAAGATTTCTGTCGTTGACGGTCTGCTAAGAACTTTTAGAAGAACCCGATTCGAACCTTAGGTTGCTTATCTTCACATCTAATGATAACCAAGTATCCGCGGATCTCGAATTATTTCAAAGTTATTGTTTCGATTGAAAGTATTTGGTACTATTGACGTGTCAGTTCCTTAAATAGGTCACCTCGGAACAGCGTCAGCACGTTTGGTCAACGTCCTTGATTGTCGCCAGTTATTATTGGGTTAGGAATTAATGAGCTCCTAGCAGTGCGAGTGCTAAGAGCCGAGGGCTGTCTGGTCTTCGTCTTCTGGCATCGGAATTAACTCTCCGCCCTCATCCCTGGCTCGGGATACCCCGCATAGCATAGAAGTCGAGGACCTTCCTCCTCACAAAAAAAGTTTGAAGCATTTCAGTAGAATAAAACAATATAGATTTACGAAATTCGGTCCACCATTTTATCTTTTTAAAATTATTATTAAAATACCAACTTAATTCGTTATTCTGTTTTTACATTAATAATGATTGTTGATATTGATAAATTTTGGTTTATTATTTTCAATAATTTAACATTGTGATGGTCCAAAAAATTCAAAAACATAACCCCCTCTCAAAATTTGAGGTTTCACGTTTCAAGACACGTAGAATTCGAAAAACGAATAAAAATTTTTTTGTCCGTCCGGCGTCCTCGCATTTTCTCCGAAACTACTGGACCGATTTTTTTCTAATTTTGATATAAAATCAGAGGTCACCCGAGGATGATCCTCCTTCATCGACACTACTATCCGCCTTTCACTTTCAAAATGGCGGCCGAAAAACCTGCGTTGCTATAGACTGTAGCTCCTAAACGAATGTACAGATTTCAATGAAACTTCGCTAAAGTCATTTTCTCGACGCCCTTTAAATTTATCTATATAACATCCTCCAACGAAAAGAAGCTGGAAAAAAAGTTACGAGGGATGGTAAAATTAAATTCCGAATAACTCAAAAAGTTTGTACTTTTTTGTTGATATTGCAGTTTTTGTGATAGTTTTTTAAAAGTTTACGAAATTTCCTAAAAAAAAAAAAAATCGTTAAAATCGGACAATTAGGAGCAAAGATATGGTCTCCGGTTTTTTTTTAATGTGTTCTACTCCAAATGTTATATCCTTGGTTTGCTTTTTAAATTTTAAATGTGTTACTGAACTAATGATATTTTTTTTTTTTAGCATATTACTAATGATTAAAGAAAAACAGTTTAGTCCAATAATTGGAATCACCTTTTTTTTTTTTTTTTTTTCTTTGTAACTCGGAAGGTAATGTTACTTTAGATGTATAATTGTTTGAAGATAATAAACCATTGTGAAATAATTTTCAGCGTTTTTATATCGCAATAATATTGTTATAAATTTTATAGATATACTTCTATAGATAGACTTTAAAATGAGGGAATATGGTCGACAACATTGTCAAATCTTGAAAAGAGTTAAAGTGTTTGGAGGGTCTCTCGGTAGTAAATTTAATATAAAATAAATATAAAATTTATATTGATCCTTTATTTTCATTTCCTTCAGGGAATATTTCGATACCACTGGCGGTACATTGCAAATACCACATTGATAATAATTTATTAATTTCTAATGTATAAGAAATAAACCCTGTTAATGGTATAGAAAATCAATTTGGAAATTCACTGTGAATATAACAAGAGGCGACTTTAATAAAATAATTAAAACAAAATATTCATTTAATATATATTTGAATGCCTGTATAAATCGCTACGAAGACAGATACAATATTACGATGACACTTAAAGAATATTAATGTTATGCTAACAGCTGTTTGATCTGATACCGACTTCATCAGCTGATTTACAATTATGTGAAGTTGTTTTTGGAGGTTATTAAAATGTATTACAGCAGATGAGTTTGGTTCTAGCTGGTCTCATTATCTTCAGTAATACCTCGCAGCTGACGCGAATTGAGCTACATCAAAACAGGATTGCGAATGTTTGAACTGTTCAAAAGTAAATATTTATGTCCCATATTGGATGTAGGCCATTTATAATGATAGGGCTAATCACCCAATGAAGAATTATCCTTCAATATTCAGTTTTATATCTAACCTTGTGTCTTATTGTGCGTAATATTATAGACATAGAAATCAGAGGTATCATTTTTATTTTCTCTTATCTCATCTCATTTTCGCTCCTATCTTCACCCAGTTTCATCTCATCGTTTCTGATTGTTTTTGCTTCATCTCTTTCGACCAAGTGGTACCCTTCCGTTTTTCTTTATATTCCGCAAGCGATATCATTATTATCATAAAAATAATATCCATTAGTTTCAATAGATTTCTCATAACGTCCAACAAGGGAAGGGTTTTCATCGCTGCTTAAAGAAAGTTTTTGGCTTATAATCAATGAACAAAAAAAAAAAAAATTACAAAATATACGAGATTAATTAATTTTATTCTATTAACATAGTAACTTTATTAGAGACATATTGAATACGAAATAATTTAAGAAATAAATATTTTTTGGGAGGATGACGCCATTGTCCGAAAGCGTCATATATCTAAGGCCGGCATTGACTACGGCCAATGCCCATATTGTGACAGAATGTTATATATTACCCAATAAGAAAAAGAAGGAGATTTTATTATTTTAAAATCCAATCAATTGGAGTGTACATCGCAAGACTTTTGGTATATTTTTAATTAATTGTCAAACAAGCTAAATTGAAGTTCATTATTTAGAAATTAGTCATTAGCTAACATTTTTATTGACGATATGGATTAAAATATCTCAGAAAATAAAATTCGGACCTGCATTGTGTGAGCGAGGGATATGTTCATCATTGCATCCTCTTTGTAATGAGCTATTATTTATAATTTATATTCCATATAATTAACCTCGCCTTGCTGTTTTCACTTCTACCGTGTGGTCTAGAGCACCTTAGTTTTTTTTTATTAAAGATTAATATAGCTTAAATTGTAAGTCGATCTGCGTGAAAATGATAGCGCTCGATTTCGCTTTTCTTTCAGTTGGCTCGTTTAGGATTACTTTGAATATTTTTCGCAGTAACCGAGTAGTTCATTCGTCAAGGATAGACCATTTTTAATATCATTGAGACTTATTAAATTTATTGAATATTTAATGGTTGACCGTTGCACTATAAAGGAAGGAGATGGTCCGGGGTTGCAGTCATAAAAAGGCTAAATAGTGGTAAAACTATTTTATTGAAAGCCAACGTTTCGACCCGACTTTGCAGGTCTTCATCAGGGAGGTGTGTTCCTCTAGGAGTTTCACTTAGAACTGACTACATAGTTTATATATTTTTTATATACTGACTAAATAGTTTTACCACTATTTAGCCTTTTTATGACCGCAACCCCGGACCATCTCCTTCCTTTATTAAATTTATATTCATCATAAAGCACAAAGTTTGTTGATTTTTTGTTTCCCAAGATTTTTTGGGTCGTTGTGGAAAGGTGTGAGAACCGTATACAACGATGACATTGCCTGGGGTTGGGCACCCTCCTCCCATTCCTGACATACCTGACCAGGTAGATCCTAGATCCTCCTCTGTTACCTGGCGAGGATTAGGGGACAACCACTCCAGGTACTGCACTGCCGATTTAGCACCCGCGGGACTCTTCGTCCTCTTGTAATCTGGAAGGTCCTGTCTGTACGACGTGTCTTCCTGAAGTGGTCCAGTAGAAGCTAGTAACAAAGTAGTCAAGTCAGGCCAGGTCAGCTCAGGTCTTCTGCCAGAGTGAACTGGGTTCGCCTCTATCACATCCCAACTTCCTCGCAGGTAATTCTCGAACATAATGCGAAAAATATAATAATCCGACAGGCCATATTCGACAAATATACCAATGATCATATAAACTTTTATTTATCTATTATAATCTTATAGGAACTCAAAAATTGTATAGGAGAATCGTAGGCATAAATGCCCATCTCTCTGATCACTTACAAAATAAATTAACGACAAAGAAACATAAGAAATCAGATTTCTTGTCTTTTCTAATTATATTTTTTTTCCGAACCTATTAAGCGTTGATATTTTAAATTTCGCAGTATTATATATATATATATTTAAATATGTATTGCTTTACGCCATTTATCTACGAATTTTTCATATCAACTGTCCTAAATTACGATTTGTTAAACAATCAGGATTAATTTATAATGATATGTATTTACTATGTAATGTAATGTTGTTTATCCCGATAGATTGTAAAGTGATGGAATTTAATTAACTATCTAAAATAAAAATAAATCTAAAAGTTTACAAGTATATGTGTAAAAGTGTAACATGAATTGTGCTTATGTTACACATTCAGATAAAATGATGTTATTATAAATTTACGAAAGTTAGTAAATAGATTAATTGTTAATGGAATTCCTTATTTATTTAAATAATATGTTATTATTGTAAGGAATACAAACATTTTGAAATTATTTCGCTCAACTCACATTAAATATATTAATATATTTAGCTTGGAATCTCTAGCCTAATCTTTAAAAAAATAAATATCAAAATTATTACTATATCTGAGTAACAATTTCAAGTTTTCTAAATCTATACAAAATTCTGAAATTAGGATTATTTGGTTTAACTTTTCCTTTTTATTATTAAATTATTATTAAAGATATAACTTACTTAAAATATTTTTAACTTAAGTATTGTAATACGTTATAAACATTAACAAGTTTACACAGGCTTTAAAACTGTGGATAATGTTTTCATAATACATTAACTAAAGAAAGAAAATATTTGACGGACTGATGTAGATTGAAGTGTCAAGAAGGCAGACTGACCATACAACGCCGGAATACAATTAACATAATGGGATGGAAATTGTGTTGCCCAGGTTGTATTATCAAACAAAGGTTCAATCGTTATCTCATTAGCTTACGGGCATTAGTATCAGTCGGTAATACACACTTTAGTCTTTAAGCTCATTTCAAGGATTAAAAGAAAAAAGAAAATAATTTTTAAAACAAAAGGTACTCGTCCGTCCCCTCTTCCCTCCAAAATGGTTTAATTTTTTTTTTTTTTCAATATAATTGACCTTTATGAATTTGGAAGCAAAGATGTGTGATTAATCTCGTTTTTGTTAACTTTTATTTTTCATTGAATTTTAGAATTTAGTACAGATGGAAAAGTAGACTGACTTATGCAGATATGTGGTGCTGGAAAATATCGTATAAATAGGAGCAAGTTAAAATAGTCCAACAGGTCGCAAAATATCGATAGTTTGAAGTTCTGTCAGCAATCTTATCGATATTAGCTTACATCGATTGCTATGCTTCGTATTTTTGGCGAACGCTTCTATTTGTCACCTTATGTGCATTATCCTGCCCAATTAAAAAAATAACGAACATGATTACACGTGGATACAGAGGTTTGAGCTTTTCATCCCTAATGCTTTACTCTCTTTACGTCTTAGTTTTCTCTTTTGATATTAAAGTAAGTGAAAAGGCGTCAACTATAACAGCGATGTACTGTGCTGATTTTTTGTCTAGCTTAATTATACCATTGATAGAAAACCTAGATATGTATTAATTCTCCTAAAAAAAGGAATAATTATTTATTTATTATATTTACTTTATGTATATCTATATATTTAAAACGTTTTTTTCTCTTAATTTCCAATAAAAATAATATTTTCAAATAATTGCAAATGCATGATTGACAATGGTGCTGATGGATTAAATAGCAGGACTCTAACTCGAGTTTATTATGTCATTTGTTTATTTTACTTTTCTACCTTTACTACTTGAAACTAAGGAAAGTATTGCGATCGTGTCAAATTTCCGATTTGCGGTTTTCAACGGATCTATACGTTTCAGGGTCCCCTAAGCCCGAAAAACACATTTTTAGCCATTGGCCTGTCTGTCTTGAACACCGTTTTTTTAGAAGTAATGAAATCCCCTACAAAACTAAACAAAAATCTTTCATTTTGGACAACTATTAACGAAGTTATTAGTTGTCCAAAATGAATGAAGGTGAAAGAAAGAAAAAATATATCTAAGCGAAAGTAAGAAAATCTGATGCCCGCTTCACACAGGCTTCACTATTTCCGCTACTTTTAACAGAAATTATTGTTTGACAAAATTAGGCTATGGCAAAAAGTTTTTAATCGGCAATATTAGAGGGTATTGAAATGTTTACACTGAACTACCTTACATTTAGTTTATCAAATAACAAATAACAAATCTTTTCTTTGACAAATTTTCAGGAAAATAAATCTAAAACAGTTTTTTTTTTTTCTTGGACATATGTAAAGATATAAACACTTTTCTGAAATAGGTAGGAAAGTCGTGTGAGTGGACACACCAGATTTTACTATTAATTTTAATAATGTATTATTTTTTCTTGGCTCATTCTAATTAAATGAAACTAACATTAAGAAGATAATATAATATCAAAACGATTTTCTTATCTTCCATTTAAACAGTGAAGCTACGAAAGAACTCCCTTCGGCCTCGGACCGATGCAAAAGTAGAGCGAGCGATAGTCCTGAGGTATCAGTTCTGGTTTTACTTTTTTCTCTATGCCTGGTTCTTATAGAGCAGTGGTTCTCGAACTGAGCGCCGCAACCGTCAAAGGTCGAAATAGTTAATTTGTAAAGTAGTTATTATAAAAATAGCTACATTTATATAATAATTAAAATAAAATTGGTCAATTCATTGCAACATAAATTATTGAATATTTAATGATTACATCATCGCTTTAACGATAACACGTGCGACGAAAATATTTCAGGCTCGATATGGGCAAAAATGTTATGCATTAAATATTCAATAATTTATGTTGCAATATATATATATATATATATATTGCAACATAAATTATTGAATATTTAATGATTACATCATCGCTTTAACGATAACACGTGCGACGAAAATATTTCAGGCTCGATATGGGCAAAAATGTTTGAAATCGCATTTCTAGACCTTGCATTGTTCGCTTCTTATCATGAGAATTATGGGCTATGGATCAATTTAAGGAGCTAGAGGCCCTGTGAGCTTTGGAAAAACAGATATTTGAATTGACAAAGGACTTGAGGTAGTCGAAACCTCTGACAGTAATTTCAATTTCATTTGTTTGTTTTGTGTTTTTACTGGTTGTTGAAATGGTTTCCTAGAGATGTGTTACAGTTAAAGAGCAGCCTAATGCCCCATTACTATTCATGGGCCACTGAAGATAATTCTCAGCCAGGGATGGGGACTCCGATAAGAGAAGATATTACACAACACCTGGCACTTAGTACTTCTTCCTCTCAGCTAACTTTAGAAGTAAAGGTACCATTATCTTGAGGTACCTTGAGGTTATTGAACCAATCATAATGGAATCTCGGAGTAGATTACGATAAAACTGGGTACAGTGCCCTAAGATGAGGAACGGTAATTACGTCCTCGCTTTAGGTAACAGAGAACATATATCAACACTTGGAGAGCATTGTGGGTATACAGAAACTAAAATAAACCAACGTTGAGACGAAATTAAATAATGTAAAAATCGGCCATAGTTTGATATTTCTCAACTGCGAATTGTGCATTGCGAACCATATCTACTAGTTTATATGGCAGGAAGAACAACGCCTTAAGAGAAAGGTGAATTCATTAGATATTGTAGAAGGCTACTAAACACGATACTGTGGTCCACGTGTCCTTTAAATATAATTCCAGTAATCGAATCACGACTGAGGTAATTTGTTACAATGATCTCGTAGTGTTTGATCTTGGTCTGATTCCTATAAACTTACTTAGGGCTCAACCGAGGGTGAACTGAAGTGAAGTCTTTGTCAGGAAGATAGGAATTGTCTTTGGGCTAGGGTTTGATGGAGCTACGTTGGATTGAAAAATTTGGAAGCCATTGAGCATCAGTACCTGAAGATTGATCCAGCATGAGAGGACAGGGCTAGAAAATTAATCTGCAATATAGATGGATGAACTTGAACTTAATGAGCTGTCGTAGAGCTCGAATCTCTATAATTGCGGGTAATACTCTATATAATGTATTGTACTTAAGCAAATGGCGAAATATGTTTAGTGAAGGATGTAGTGCACAATATGCAATTTTTTTTTTAAACTTCCTATCTTAAACAAACTTATATATTTTTGTAATACATTAAACATATATATGTTTTAATTTATTTATCCAACATTTAAGCAAAGCACTTAATAAAACCGGTTCACATTCTTTTCAATCAGCAATTGAATATATTTTATTCTATTAAACATCAATAAGCCTTTCATTATCTTATTTGACTGTAAATTATAGTTAAATTTAACACCGATAGGCTTCACCATGCCTGCGTACCTGCCACTAGCGGATCCAGGATTTAATTTTGGGGGCTTCAGCCCGAAAGATTTTGGTATTCATATAAATATAACGATTATTAATTTGAAAAAAAAAGAAAAAAAAAGAAGGAAGAAATTAACTACCTATATGAAATGGTGTTTAAGTAGTTCTTGAAGTCCTATTAAATGTAATTAAACGAACAAGAATACTTTAAGAGGTAGTTTTTAATATTTTTTTCTCTAAAACATGATTATATTTTACCATTTTTTTTTTTTGGGGGGGGTGGCTTCAGCCCGAAAGCCCTCCCTCTTGGATCTGCCTGTAGTACCTGCAAAATATACAGTACCCGATTCGAGCTCTTTTTGAATTTTGGGTTAACTCGAGGTATCATCCCATATTGATATAGCGGACAAAAGCACCCCTGGCTTGTTCACCTCTATCTAACCTATAGGTTAAGCTCCGGTAACCTTACTGTGGTATCACCCTTCTCCGGAAGGGAGTCGCTAGCGGAGGTGTAGAGGTGAACAGTGGCGTAACCAATTGGTCAGCTTATTTATGTCGGCAACCATCTTGTGTCCAAGTTATCTCAAGGTGTATATGTCACTATTATTTTTGTTATTAATAATTAGGAATAATATAATATAGTATAGGAATAATTGTCACATTAGGTTAGAATTCAGTATATTTATAAAATGGGTTTACAGCCACCGATTATATCTGTTGTTTTTTTTAAATAGAGATATCGTTGATAATTTGATGTTTAATTTTGCTTGTTTCTGGATCTAGATAAGAGGACAATATTATTGCAGGTTATATCCTACCTCGGTCATACACCGCGATATTTCATAACAATAACTAACAGACGTTAGTGTTTCATTTTTGACGAAATATATTAATTAATTGTCTAAAATTAAATCAAATCTAAATAAATCAAGCCACAAAGTGCGAGTTCGTTCTATCTTTGGATATGTCTATCTTAAACTAATTGTGATCTGATAAATGTTCGTTTTCTGAGGTAACTACTTAAGTAACATAAATGTAGCAATCATATTCGATGAATCGATTGGGTTTGAACGAATTGGCAATAAAAAAAATTTATAGTCGTTATCGCTTGTTATTAATTTAAATTTGTTCCGCTAATAATACAAGTTTTAAAAATACTGCTAAAATGTTAATAATGGAATGTAGCTGAAAATCCTTCGCACCTAGAGTTTATTTATATTTTCACTAATACAACGTTAATGCTTTATGGCAAAATTTCAACACTTCTTTGTATGCTGTATGTATCTTACATTTTATTTTATCTAAAAAAAACAAAAAACATTGTAATATTATTTAAATTCAAAAATAATGTCATATATGAGAACTAAAGTGTAGTTGAAAAAACATAATAAAAAGTCTAAGGGGACCCTGAGGTTCAATACCGACAACACTAACAACTTTTACCTCCTTCCAAATTCCAAAGGTTCACGCTGTTATCTCCAACACTACGTTTCGGTCAACAACTAAGGCATAACCACACTGGTATAGTCCTCATTGACGTATCTGAGAGAGTTTCTTCATTGTCCGTCCTCAGAATTTCACACGCCTTTTTCATTTTCCGGAATACTTTACTCCAATTAATTTATCCGAATGCTAGACTTTTGCCTCAAAATTTAAATTTTTCTTCATCCTTTAAAGCAGGGTTTGGAATCGAAAATCATTTTTTTCACAAAATCATGTAATAATTATTATATTTGATTTTCAATTTAAAAATCGTGCCTGTTTTATAAATACAAATTTAAATCGATCTTTGATGTTTATTTATTCGATTAAAAATAATGATCCCTCATTCAGTGGATACGGTTTTACGATAAATAATAATGGTTGAATTGTGATCAAAACATTTTTTATTAGAAAATAAAAATCACTTTTACGTATGCGTTATTAATGATATATTTTTTAATATTATATTTCTGAAATTGCTTTAATTATGCACGCGGCACCTGCACTATATGTATACATTTATATATATATATATATATATATATATATATATATATATATATATATAAATTTTGTTTGAGCCAAATTTTCTAATAAATTTCGGAAATAAAGATGTTTTGTCAAGAGTTGACAATATTCTCCACTTATGACTCTAGACTCAAAATATATCATAGAGATTACAAAAAATTTGTATTTCTGATTTGAAAAAGTATTACTCAAGAATTATTATTATTGTTAATTATTAAAAAAAATCAAAACATTTTTAAAAATTTCAGATACAAATGTTGATCAGATTTGATTTTTATTATATATTTCAAACCCTGCTTTAAAGTTAGTGAAATGGTTTCTTATGTGTCGATAGAAGTACTAAGTACAAGATCCTGGTGGTGTTTCATTAAGGTCCTCAATGTACCTGCTGAGGCTAATATTGTTCGTTATCTTCAACATGGAGGAGCTGTTGTCTGGAGGAGAAATCTGAAGTTATTGGGTTATGAAGGAGTTGTGGATGCTACGAACTGTGGCTCCAGGCATTGTTTTGATAAAGCTGCCTCTAGTTAGTGTACTCATGTTCTGGGACAATAATCCATGACTGGAGTATGGGTAAAACATTCTCTTTGGAATTTCTAATCAAATATCTTAACAAATCAGTGTATTTAGTTCAATTTTAAATTACCTAAATCATGATGAGTGCATATACTTGCATATTTTTATGATTTAAAATAATGTAAAGAAAAAAATAAATAACGGTTTTAGCTCCTCTGCTTATGCCCTTTTAAGCCCACAGTATTTTAATTTCAATCTCTTTGTTATTTTCCTAACAAGTGGTTGTATTTATTATTATTTTAAACCCCATTAATATCGTCCTCTCTAAAATTTAAATATTAGATTGACTCTTACCATACTTAAGATGAAATAGTTTCTAAAAAGTAGTTTTTGCAACTATTGTTTAAAACAATATTACAGTTAAAAGAACAAGACGGTAATTTTACTGATTAATTTGATGTACCTATATAAACTTGATTTTATCACGTCTTATCATGATGGTTCTAAAACAAATTTTGAAAGTCATTAATAAATTTTAGTTCTGAACGCGTATTTTTTATTACATTTGCGTTTTTTACTTCGCTCATATTGTCAATTAATTTTTAAAAACAATAGTTATTAATTATTGCTTATTGTAAGTTTACTTATTACATTCATATTTTAGTTTTAATTAATACATAAACATATTTTAAATTAATTTATATAATTACTATTACCAGTTGTGTTTTATTATTTTGATATTCATGTTGAGTTTTATTATTATTATTGTAATATTGTCATCTAAACCTTGGTAACATTGCTATTACAAAAACAGCGAAAATTTCGATGACTTCGATATAGAAGTGAATATGTTTGAACACGTACAGAATTTTAGGTATCTTCGGCCTAAGATAACTAGACAAAACGAAATTGAGAAGGAGATTAAGGTTATACTGAAGGATGGAAATGCTTGTTATTTTTCTTTGTCAAAACTACTTAGTCCTCGCCTCCTGTCCCGAAACTTAAAAATTAGAATTTGCAAAACCATTATCCTCCTTACGGTTTTTTATGGATGCGAAACATGGCCTCTTACATCAAGGGATGAGCAACGTCTTAAGTTTTTTGAAAATAAAGTATTTCGTAGAATATTCGAACTAAAAAAGGATGAGTCAACAGTAGAGTTCAGGCTGTTGCACAACGCTAATTTCGCGAACTGTATCCGGTTAATATAATTGAAGATGTAAAGTTGAGGCGAATAAAATGGGCATGTATCAAAGGGATTAGTAACGAAAGAATCTCCAAAAACGTTAATATACGCCGATTGCCAAGCGTCTATCCCTCTGACATCAGTATAATTAACCATTAAGGATTTGCTAGTATCCATGTTTGATTAATCGCTATGCCTTTTTGTTACCATTTTTAATTCTTCCGACTGTTATCGATATTAGCTCACATCGATTGCTATGCTTCGTATGGTTGGAGAGCGCTCTTCTTTTTGTCACCTTACTCCTGCCCAATTAAAAAATTAACGAACAGGACCACACGTGGATACAGAGCTTTTCATCCCTAATGCTTTACTCTCTTTACGTTTTCATTTTCTCTTGTGGCATTAAGAGCCAATAAAAAGACGTCATCTCTAACAGCGATACTCTGCCGATTTATTATCAAGCTTAAAATAAGCACAATTTTTAGAAACGTTAGTGTATGTGAATATATTAACTGTTTTGCAATATTTTTGAATATTTTATATTTGGTTTTGTTGCATTAAACTCCAGATCTCTAAATCATGACTAACCGTTTTCATCAAAATGACTAGCTCAGGAATGATCCCTCGTATCTTAATTGTCCCCAAAAGGAGCAGCGATAAACAGTTCATAGGAAGGACAGTCATGCGCCATTCCCAACTTATAACATGACGTATTTTTACAACTATGTCCTTGATGAGCCACAGTACTAAATTTTACCAATTTTGTCACAATATTAGGTCATATAAAAAGATTTACCAAGTTAATTATTAATTGATGCTATGAAAAACCATCTAATATGGATCCTAGATTCTATGAAATCTAATTCTTAATATCCATATTTGGACACACGGAGTTGAGTTATTGTACTCCACTAAACCATCGAATTCTTCTCGTATCCAATCCTTACAATCCGAAATCCTTCATAAAATCCTTAACACTACTTCGTTAAAATAAAATCATACTTAACGATCTATCCTTAATAAATTACAGAATCCTCCTAATCATCTAGTTTCTAACCTGGCTTGGTATTCAATTCCCAATTACCCGGGATAATAAGATGTCTGAAAAGAATATGGCCTCGTGATCTCCTGATTTGGAAACTTTATTAGAGTGCTACCGATCTGTAATTCTCCACAACTCTTTTCATTGTATTTCTCTGTACCAGGTTAACTGGATGTGTATTTATTTTTGTACAATTTTAAATTTTATGAATAATGAAAAACAAATGTTAATATATTGAAATAAATATATGGACAATACAGGAATAATCATTTCTTGTAGACTGGATCGAAATCAAAATTTTTCATAGGAAGGAATTTTCATAAAGGGAAATTTGATTTTGCCGCCACTTTTTTCATCAAAAATGTGTTTTTATAGAAATAATAAATAAGGACCAGACTTGGAAAAAAATAATTTAATTATTATTTTAAAATACAGTTTATTTTAATTTTTTAAATTAAAAGCTAAAAATACAAATGCAACTTACTTGTGGACGATTAGCTCATAATATAGAGAACCTAGTCTATTTGGTAATTTATTTTCTGTATTTAAAATACATTGTTTGTATTTTAGTATCTTGGAAATCAGACTTAAGAGTATTTCTAATAAAGAATATTTAAAATATTAAAAAATCGTTTGTAGCTGTATTTTCTTTTTAAAACACAAAAAATATATTTACATTTTATTTCCTAAATACTAAAATACATATATTTTCTTTTGTATTTTAAATACTCAAAATAAATTACGAAATAGAGTAGATTCCCTACTTTATATGGTGATCGTCCACCAGAAAGTATTTTGTTGAAAAACAATTAGAATACTTTGTAATTATAAAATGCACTGTATTTTGAAATACATATGTCCCAGGTCTGGTGGATATAAAATACAATTTATTTTTTATTTGACTGCCTAAAATGGATAAAGACAGGATCATTGTAAAAATAAATATATTCGTGGGAAGGAAATTATCCTGAAGATATTCCACCCTATTCTCCCCTCCCCGAGTCCTTAGTCCTTCGCGGTGAAAGGAAAGGCCGTTCGCCTGAGTCAGAACCGAATTACCACACGATCCTTCTGGTATTCCCCTCCGATGAGCAGGAGGATAACCAGAATTATCTTCCATCAAGTTCTTGGAGGGCAACTTGTCTCTTTTAGCTGTGAGCGAGCATAATGGCTCCGTATATCATGTTATGTTGTTCATGTAATATTGAGATTAAGAAAGAGAATATTTTAAAAAACAAAATTGATCAGCCAGAGCCATGTTACTCAACATATCCATTTTTATTAGATAATTTAGTTACTAAGAAACATATTTAATAGATGAAAGTTATGGAAAATTGGCTGACTTGACAGGCCCTCAAGAAATACAAAGCAGTGACTTCGTGTCGCTACTTTCTGAGGTACAGATTTAGTAACAGAAACAAATTTTAATAGTTCAAAGTTATGGAAGACAAATTGGCTTCCTTTAACACATACAAAATGTACATAATGTACATGTTGTCCATATGTACAAAATGGACATAATTTTTTTTATGAATAGCGTTATGTGATATTTTCAAAGATATTTTTATTTGTTGTAATATGTTTTACCTATCAGCTAAGTATTGACGAGTGCCATACGGACCGACCATTAGACGAAAATAACATCACATTTGTAGCATTGAAGAGAAGATTGGTTGGAGTGTTCAGCAAAAAATAAATGTAGAAATATACAAATTATATTTATAAAACAAGGAGATGGTCCGGGGTGGCGGTCATAAATAGGCTAAATAGTGGCAAAATTATTGTATTTAAAGCCTATAATTTATTATTATTATTTGTTAATTATAAGCCTAAATAGGCTTTTAATAAAATAGTTTTGCCACTATTTAGCCTATTTATGACCGCCACACCGCACCATCTCCTTCCCTTATGATGCAACGGTCAAATATTAAATTATATTTATTTTTTTCCGACGTTTCGGCATAAATTTTCGGTCTTCATCTGGGCTAAGAAAAAACAGATAACAATATGAGAAATTATTATCATTAAAACGAAAATAATAATTATTATTCAATAATTATTTATTATTATTTTCTTTTTAATGTTAATAGTTTCTCATGCCTATTGCTATTTGGTTTTTCTTAACCATGATGAAGACCGGAACTTTATGCGGAAACGTCGGAAAAAAATAAATATAATTTAATATTTGATATTTATATAAGTTAAATAAATAAATTGTATTAATTTTTATTCCCTTCGTGCCAGCGTTTTTTCGGCCTTCATCAAGGCAATTCGGGCGATCTACTCGAAATCTTTCGTCAAATTCGCCTGAAACTTTCGAGTGGATACCCCTGATGAAGGCCGAAACGTTGGTACATGGGGAAGATAAATAAATATAATTAATTTATTTTGACTGAAAATCTGAGAAATCTTCTCTTCAGCCGTCTAATTAAGTTTTACTTTATGATTGATCTAATAATCTGAGATCTAAATGAGTAAAGAACCATTGCATAGTACAATAGCCACTCATATGTATTGTATGTATGATATTTATTGAGTATATGTATTGTTTGGTGCTTCATGAAGTTGGCAAATATTGTTTAGTCGAGGAATTTTAATGAGATGCAATTTTGGGTTGGTTTCGATTCCTCAAGAACAGAATCAACATATTGGTTCCAAAGTTGAAGTCTTCGACTGTTCCTATGAAGGGGTTTATTGTTTTGGAGTACAATAAGCAATTATCTGTAATGGTTATTGCTTGCGCCTATAAAAATCTAGACCAACATTATAAATTAAAAAAATTGTTTTTGCCTTTAATTAAACTCGAACAGGCCAGTGATGAATGAAGACATTATCCATACCACTATCTGAGCTATTCTTTGTTAGAAATCTAATTATTGTTGCAGACAATGCAGCCGTTGTTCACAGAGCTCTGGTTTAAATGCAATATTGCTTGAATTGCCTTTCAAGATAATTTGTTAGTTCTATTAACAGAAAACCCATTACTGTATCGAGGAAGTTACAATAGGGCAAATATTTCAGACGGTTAAAAAAAAACTTATTAATTTATTCCACAAAAAGGAATAAATAATTACTGCCCTGCAGTCGAGGAATGGGCTTGACGCTTCACATAGTTCAGAAATTTTGTATAAATATATTTCTACATCACTTGCGGATCCAGAATTTAATTTTTTGGGAGGGGCTTCAGCACGTAAGATTTTCTTTCATATATATAATCATCATTAATTTCAAAAAAAAGAAAGAAAGAAACTAACTACCTATATGACATGGTGTTTAAGTGATTCTTGAAGTTATATTAAATGTAATTACACGAAAAATAATACTTTAAGATATATATTTAATATCTTTTTCTATATATTTTACCATTTTGGGGGAGGAGATCATCCTGTAATGTACATAAATTATTACATACATATGTGTGACAATTCTTTTTTTAAAATTTCAACACATCCTCCACCTAACTGTTCAAAGAATTAGGTCCTCACTTATCGAAGTGGCAGTTCGGCGAATTCATTAAACTGGTTTCTTTTTCTTTGTTAAAGATTTCTCCTTTTCGTCGAGTTAAATTCCTTGTTCGTTGAACTTGCAAGCACGACCCGACCTGAGATTTGTATAAAGAATATGCCAGATTCTGTTCACTAATATTTGTAAACACGTTTACCATCATACGTTTATAGTTGATATAAAGGTTTTTCTATAAAATATGTTGCTGTTTTTTAAATAAAAATATATTTTAACTTTAAACCCGCAATAGATTCATTGCGTGAAAAAGAACGTTTACTTTATCATAATATTAAGTTTTCAAATTAGTACAGCTTAATTGAGTTTCAATACAGATTATTGTGAATAAATTTAATATATTACTTTAAAATATTTTTGGTTCGTTTGTCGTTTTAAGTAATGGAAGAAGGAACCGAGCTGTCAGTCAACCCTCGTTTTCTGGTAGAAGGGTTTTATCTAATCTTCTGTCCGAATTCGCTTTACATAAAGAACTACAGTGTACGCACTCAATTCATCAGTTCGTATATGTGTATATACACACACACGTATATATGTGTGTCGAAGAGAAGTTGGTTGGGGAGTCCAATCAAACAAAGAAAAAAGTAAAAATAAATAAATTATAATAATATAAATAAATGATTTGTTTGTTTGGCTTGACACCTCAATGAACTCATCTTGAATATATCTACGACAGGCAATTATTAATCCGGTATAATAAATATATTTATATAAAATTGTCATCCATATTGCAGAGATGTTATTGTAAGGAGCCCATTCTATAACCAGCGTAATCCCATCATAATTCATGCATATATATATATATATATTAATTTATATTTATCGATCTATCGAATACGTTCACATCAGCATAAACTTTAATTGCAATACCTATAGTTTGGAATTTATTTTAAACAGTTCAAAAAAATAAAAAAGTATTCTCATAAAAATAACGTATTGCCTTGAAAATTTCACCATGTTAAAGACAAATATTATATTCAAAACCTCTTCTGGAAGTAAAAAAAAAAATCGAATAAGGTTTGGTGTGCATTTATGAATGATGTTATAAATATTTATTAACTTCTATTTCTCCAAATTTTATATATTTTCTAAAAAAATAGCTTAAATAGCAAGAGCATGAAATAGGTAATGATATGATAGTTATTGAGTATTTTCGGTATAATACTTTTCACACCGCGTCTAATGTGAAGAAATCTTGACAATTTAACTTAAATAAAATAACTTTAAATAGATTCTTATACCTACTGTTTCATCGAAACGTCAATGCACTTACAGTAATGTATATTCATGATAGGCATCTCAGAGTTGAACTAGAGTAAAAAAATATTATTGAATTTAATATTTAAGTAAAATCTATTCTTTGTGAATAAAAACAACATAAATTGGGCTACGTGTTTATAAAATGATAAAACTTATACTATTTAACTCATTGTTTTATTTACCGTACCACATAACCAAATCATGGTTTTAATGTTGAAGATATATATTTTAATGATGACAGAGACCGAATACTATACTCGTTATTTTTTTGTTATAGAATAGTGACTCAAAATTTAAGCTGCTAATTACTAATAGTTTTTAGAGAGCTCTATTATTTAGAACTGCTTTGTACAGTTGTAATAAGATAAATAATGCCTCAGTCGCTAGGAGAGCTGAGACACAGACACAAAGACTTGGCTGTGTTACCACAGGGACCTTATGGCGGGGCAAAACCGGTTGTTGCTCGTGTCTTGAGGCAAGCGCACGGATTTCGAACACCCTTCAAGTAGAGAATACTTAAATCATCTGTTTTCATCAAACGTTTCTGACAAAATTAAAGAAATTTACAGGAATCTATCAAGATATTGCCACTACAAAATAAACAGGAGAATTTGTTAATGTTTAAGACTATTCAACATTAGAAGAGCCCCGCCCATTTGAAAGAAAACATCTCATTGCTTGTTTGTTAAAACATAAACCTATCTCGAGTTAAATGAACAAGAAGTTGAAGACCACTGTGCTCGTTATTGTCGAGGAAGGAGTTCGGTTCAAGAAGTAAGAGCACGCTTCTTGTCAACTTAAAACTGTACCTTATTGACCTAAATACATGGAAATGTTAAACAAAAGGATGTACATTAATTATGCATATTTCAAATAGTAGACAAAGAAATGAGGACTGTTAGAGAAAGAAAGATGCCTGTATAAAGAAGGATTGAATTTATTTCATTATACCTGTTGTAGTATTTATGTAGATATGTAGCGTTGCAGTCCGGATTCCAAGTCCCCAACTCCTGAAAACACCGCTGAAGGAACAATCAAGGCACTGAATTAACTCTAAAGGAACTAACACGACCAAACTGCTCACCCGCCACGAACCGACTGAAGCCACCTGTTGCACGGCGGGGTGGGGGTTCAGGCTTCGTGTCTGCTCGGCAAAGATCGGCTACCTTCGGCCTCGAGTGGGCTTTCTACAAGGGGGACAAAGGGGCTTCGTTAAAGTTGTAAATCTTCCAGGATATTGTTCTCTCTATTTAGCTTGCACGAACCTGCAGGCTTCAAACCTCATTTATATAGTGAAAAATACTTCCATGTTAACTTGTAAACTGTAAATGAAAAAATGCTGTGTTTTCATATCTCGAAATCCTTTTCGTAACAATTGACTAAGTGGACATTTTAAAGGATGTTCCATAAATAGAGAAACATTTTAATAGGGGTAACAGCACACTTCAAGAGCCACAAAAAGTTTATATAAACAATAAGCCAATTTTCGGCACATAAGTAGGAAATCTAAGTTTCGTGTTTTTTTTAAGTAAGCCTCGCTTATTGTTGAATAGGAAGCGATAATTAAAGAAATACTTATTTTAAGTAATTAATAATTACTTCACTGCAAACTAGATAAATTTACTTCACGTAAAAATAGATTGTTTTGTTCTTAAAACCATTTAAAGAGGGTTTTAAAGCGGCTTAACTAAGAAAAGTTTTTTCTTTTAAAAAATCATAAATTTTTTTTTCATCATTTAACTATACTACTGATATCCCACTTTTAGATAAACATCCTCGTTTAATAAGCATTAAATTAATATTAATTAAGTTGAGGTTTATTAGAGAAAAACTTGAAATTCATCTCAAGTTGTATAAAAAAGTGATTTTCTATCCTATCAAATATAAGTACCCCTGTTTTCAGCAAAATGTGTATAATTAAATGTTGCAAAGCTTTTATTTCTTATTTTTCCATGATCTGAGATGTATTTTTATAAATATAATCGCCTAAATGCGCTTTTTATTTATAAAATAAAAAAATGAAAAATAATGATTTTCAAATATTTTTCATGTAAAGTGATTATGAAACTGTTTTTTTTTTGTTTTTTTTTTCCCTCAAATCACTGTCATATGAATTGATCCGTATTTATAAGTTGCAAACTTAATGTTTTGAGCCATAATATTTACTTTTTCATTAAAATAATTAAAGCAATAGTTTATTTTAAAGGTTTTCAAATTTTAGAAGATGGAATATGAAGGTTGTCACTTATAAATATGGATTGGAAAAACATATAACTACTTTACATGAAAAATCATGGGGAAATATCTCATACTATAAAACGATTACTGAAAAAAATAAGGGGGGGGGCTTTCGGGCTGAATGGTAAATGTAAATGGTAAAATATAACCATGTTTTACAGAAAAAAATATTAAAAACTACCTCTTAAAGTATTCTTGTTCTTGTAATTAGATTTAATAGGACTTCAGGAACTACTTATACACCATTTCGAATAGGTAGTTAATTTCTTTCTTTTTTTTCAAATTAATTATCGTTATATGTATATGAAAAAAAAAATCTTTCGAGCTGAAGCTCCCCCCAAAAAAAAATTAATTTCTGGATCCGCTAGTGCTTCATGTCGACAGAAAGGTTATTTTTGAAGTAATATCTGGAGACTAGTCTCTTAAGGCGATTGAATAAAATGATTTACGAAAAGTTATCATCTATCCAACTTATTGGCATAAAATGGAAACAAAGTGTATTTAAGTTGGTTTTTGCTGCCTTACAGTATCCTTCAACAATAGTCCACTTATCCCTGTTGAATAAATTCGATGCCTAGGACTTCACCTGGACAAACGACTCACTTGGAACCCCCATACCATACTGAAACGACTAGAAACTGCCCGACGTTTTCGACTACTGCAGCACTTACTAGACAAACGCTCTAACTTCCAACTATTTACAAAAAACTCAAATATATTACTATAATAAGGCCTTTTTGGACTTACGGGATCGAGATTTGGGGCTCTACTAAACCATCAAATTCCTCTCGTATCCAATCCCTACAATCAAAAATCCTCAATGCTCCCTACTTTGTCACAAATAAAATGATCCATAATGACCTTAATGTACCATATGTTTCCGATTTAGGTCAATCCAGATATCTATTCTTCCATAATAAACTTCTGAACCATCCGAACCCTCTCGTTTTCAACCTTGCTTCCTCTTCGATTCCTGATAACCCTTCGAGGCGTCTGAAAAGAAGATGGCCTCGGGATCTTCTAATATAAAAATATAATTGGAGTGCTTTCAATAGGTAGTTTCTCTTTATGTTGTACATGTCATGTTACTTGTTTCATATTTACTTGTTGTATTTATCATTTAATACAGTTGTAAATTTCAATAAGGAAAAAAAAAGTTGGTTGTTATTTGTAACGTCCAAGAAGATACCATAAATCACCTGAATGAAATTTTTCTCTAAAAGATATAGCAAGAGAATTATTGAGAAACCAAGAACACAAAAAGGTCGGTTACGTTCCGCCACGTTTCCATAATATCATTATCCAACAGTTCGGCCTTTAGGAACTGGCTAAGGTATTATCCCATAAAAGTATTATCCAAAAAATGTTAGTTTGTTCAGTAGCAAGTAAGAACCTGTATATAAATAATTATATATATATATATATATACTTGTGGTTATAAAATAATAAATTATCTATTAGAAAAATTACATAGGTTCCCGTTTGCTACAGAAGAACCTAACTACACATCTCGTTTTTGAAATGATAACCATTTATCTCAGCTACTTTATTTAAGCACGATTCAAGGTGTGAAGAAGAGCAGAGAAAAGTTATCCAGCAGATATATTAATTTTACAACTTGAATATATAAATATAATTGTTACAGTAATACACGACTTTTCAGAAGCTCACTCATGTAGATGGTAAATCCCCATGATGATGTTACTACAGTTCTGGCAGCAGCTTATCGAATGAGAACATAACCGCAGGTTTTCCTTTTTAGGGCGTTAAAACTTAGCCAGCTTATGACGCATTAACGGGACATGCGAGGGGAGAAATTGTGGACTAGTTTTATTCAAAAACTAATACTAAAGCTTAAAAATGGAATAATTGGATGTGAATTCTGGAGTGAACAAACCAATCTTGGTTACTCCCTTGGGCGATGCCATGTAACCCCTATCTGAGAAATTTCATTGCTCTCTCTTCTTAAAAACGGTGAAAGTGAATTTAGAATTATAAAAAATGTAGTTTAGTTTTTGCCATGTTTCCTGGTTTCAAAATATCCCAAAATTGAAATTCCAAAGAAATATAGCTCCCTTCTAACATTGTATAAATGTGCCCCCAAATCCATGAACCCGTTAAAATGTTCTGCTCTCGAACGTTTCGATTTAGACCTCTCCTGTCCACCTTTGAGTTAAGTGGGAAATATCTTTCACTATTAGCATTCCTGAACTGATGGAGTTTACATTGAATATATTTTTCAAATAGCTTATACTGGTAGATTCAATATGGCGACTCTGTTTCTCAAACTTAGATTTCCTTTAGTTATTTATGATCCGGAAAAAAGCGGAATCCACAAGAAGATGCTATAATTTTGTCCTATTGTTAACAATTTGATAGTCCATGCGTTGCTCTGCGTTTACATCATCCACAGAATGGCACCACTATTCCATGTTTGATCATATAATTTATAATAATTTGATTTATCAAATTGGGTACCTTTGTGTTTGGCATAAGTACACGTCATGCTACAGTTGACCAGGCCACAACTCCCAGCCCCACCACAGCTCATAGACTGCTGTTTAATTTTACTTTTATTGTTAAAAAGTGCTACCTCTATCTTATATTATATACTTTATCACTTATGTTATTTTGAAGCGGAAGTTGTTGTCATATTTTTTCCACATAATTATCTGATTTCTATCTGATATTCTCATCCATTGAATGAATGGATAGCGACAAAAGAAAAGAAACATGATAAATACAAAAAGATGTATTAACTCAATGCACTAGCGGATCCAGAATTTAATTTTGGGGGAGGCTTCAGCCCGAAAGATTTTTTTTTTCATATACATATAACGATAATTAATTTGAAAAAAAGAGAAAGAAATTAATTACCTATATGAAATGGTGTTTAAGTGGTTCTTGAAGTCCTATTAAATATAATTATACGAACAAGAATACTTTATGAGATAGTTTTTAATATTTTTTTCTGAAAAACATGGTAATATTTTACCATTTGGGGGGGAGGCTTCAGCCCGAAAGCCCCTCCCCCCGTAGATCCGCCTGTGACTCAATGAAAGTTTAGGTTCGGAATGGAGCACTGGCCAAAACATAACCTCCCTCTTGCCTGGCTCCTGCTCGAGAGGATGGAGGGTTATGAAGATGGAAGCAGTTCGCTGTCGATGGAGCGGGCCTTGTACACGAGGACGGCAAATAGAAGAGTGTATGTTCTTCATCCAGCCCAACTCTTTCTTCCGATAGTTCCGGCCAGCCGGCTTCGTCACGGCTCGAGATGGGTGCCATTATCTGTGTCCTTGATGCGGCAGGCTGTGGCTTCCGTTCGTACGTCTTCCATATTATGATACATCTTTGGAGGTTGTTTCCGGCTCCGCCTGTCCGGACACCTTCCTGTCCTCAGCCCAGGTCCCTCCCTCGGGACAGTACTCCGATAATAGTGAGGCTGGAGGAGGATGGACTTGCAAAATATTCCCGACGATCTGCCAACAAAAATTAAAAAAAAAACCCACATCTTCATCGAACAAAGGACAATAATATCGATATTTCATCAGTTGTAAATGCTTTCTGTTATTTTAGAAAATCTAGAGGATTAAAGCGCAGCCGGATCTACGGGGGGGGGGGGGAGGTATTTTGGACAGTAACTCCCCTCCCTCCTATCCAAATGGTAAAATATAATAATGGTAAAATAGAAAAAATATTAAAAACTATCTCTTAAAGTATTATTGTAATTATATCTAATAGGACTTCAAGAATCACTAAAACAGCATCTCAAATTAATTATCGTTATATATATGAAAAAAAAGCTTTCGGGCTAAAGCCCACTCTCAAAAATTAAATTCTGCATCCGCTTGTGTCTGAGAGGTAGATAGGTTATATAGTAGTAAAAACACTTCGTACGTTTCGGCCCAATTTGAAGGTCTTCGTCTGGACTACACAGAACAAGTGTATTATAAAAATGAATAATTCCGAATAATAAAAAATAAACCTATGCAAATTCTGATGAAACTAAAATAGCGTAAGATAAAAAAAAGTGAGTTCTTCTTATAAATATGATAAATAAACAACAGTAAAATGTTGATGAGAAGTGAAAATATCTAAAATATCTATATTATAAATTACGGAACAACAATAAAGTTACAAAATTATTATTTTTTATTTCTCTTATCGGTTGTTATCGCCATTAGCAACGGCTGGTGTTAATTTTGATAGCTTGAGATATTTGAGCGTTTTGTCGATATCTTTATCATTATCGCTATCAATATCACAAAAAAATAAATAGTAAAATTTTAAAAAAATTCTACCTTACAATTAGTAAGATACTGTCTGTTGGTAAAGAAGGTAATTTGACCGAGATCATGCTCAATTTCCGGCTTGTTTTCTTTAATTAATTATTAAATTAAGAGAGTATGAGGTTAAGGGGATGTGTCCCGACCCCAGGGTCAATCCACAGCTAAAGTAACAGAATACAATATTACCTGCCGTCTGGGGTCCGTAGTATAGCTGTACAGTGATCTACTCACTCAGTTATATGATAGTATAGAAAAAATATAAAATATATTACAATCTACAACGATATTTGAAGAATGGGTGTTGAGCTGGAGTGATTAGTTTGTATTGTACAACCGTTGAATTTTCAGTTTATTCCTCGGTTTATGAACTTCAATTTCTTTATAGTTCTATGATTTCGGTCCTCGTCTTGGTGTGTTAGTTCTTCGTCATGAAGGTCATCGGCAAGTCTCAAATCGTCTGACAATTTTTATGGAATTTCCTCACATACTCTGAGGCCTGGATGTTGGCACTTCATAACCACTTTAAATTTATTGAAGGAGGTCGAATCCTCCCATAATAAACTTCGGAACCATCCTAATCCTCATGTTTCTAACCTTGCTTCTTCTTTTATACCTGATGACTCTCCGATTCGTCTGAAAAGAAGAATGTCTCGTGATCTCACAGTTTATAAATTTTATCAGGACCATAGTCTATAAGTCTTTTCATGCCATTTTTTTTCTCTGTATCACATTTATTATATGTATTTCTATTTGAATACAGTGGTAAATATCACGAATAAATAAATAAATAAAATATTTTCGATTGTTCACAGGAAATTGGGCCTGGACTTGGTGCCTAGAATCGGCGGGGAAATGGTAGACCCATGCTCTGTCAGTGTGATCG
Source organism: Nezara viridula (assembly GCA_928085145.1). NCBI lineage: Eukaryota > Metazoa > Arthropoda > Insecta > Hemiptera > Pentatomidae > Nezara > Nezara viridula. Next base: position 2,357,407 of record OV725079.1, read on the forward strand.
AGCTCTATCAAGTGGTGAGTTCTTATCTTATCATATCTTAATAATTGTATTATTGTTAACATTGCAATAGTAGCTGTTGCAATATGCTATCAGTCTATATCTAACTGCTTCGTCCTGGCATCGATATTTGAAAATGAATTCCAAAACAGAAAAATAATATATCTTCATTCTGTATTACAGGTCTTCCACCGGGAAAAAGTTATCGCAAACGATGCTTTAATATTGCCCAATGAGATAAAGTCCTGAAATTAGATATAGATTTATTATGAATACGTCGATTTCGTTATTAGAACTATCGATACTTGTTACTATATATTGGTAACCGCAAGTCGTCTTTTGCCATCAATAAACCCATAATTATTACCATTGTATTGTTACCTCTATGCACTTCATTATCCAGTGTTCATGTTTGGCAAGGTCCACATGTGATCATTAATGGCAATCCTTTATGTTAACATGTTTCCTTAGAAAAAGTTTTTGCAAATATTTCATTCAAAGGATACTTATAATATTACAGATTATTTTGAGTAATAAGTTAAGGAAATAACAATAGTCAATCAACCCTACGTTTTTTTTATTTTTTTTATTTCTAAGAAAGATATTCTGGTGACGGTGAAATAATTTTTCTATTTTAACTTTTGCCATAAAATCAACTCAATTTAAAACTACTTATAATTAGTATTTTCGTTAATTTAATTTAGACAAATTACTAATTTTTTAAGTTTCAATAAATATCTTTAAACGGATCAAAAAAAAATTAATTTCAGTGGAGTTTAAATTTTTTAACTCGTTTAAATCTTTAATATTTTATTTATTTGTCAATTTTATATTTCAATTAATGTTATCTTTTGACTGGTTTCATTGTGATGATCATAAATCCTGCAACACCTATTATTTCATACGAAAAAATAAAAGAATAAGCAAAACATCTATTTTGTGAACTACGAAAAACACCCAACTATTTATATCTATTATCCTTTAAAAACTCTCACTGCCCTTGCGATAAGACGACTTGGTACCTTTATTCTGCGGCTAATTTCCTGATGATTAGTGAATATTTCAACATTTAAATTTTAAAAAAAACACATAAATAACATAAAAACTGTTGAAATTACATAAAAGTACATAAATGTGATAAAAAGTAGATATTTTTCGGATCTTACCCTACAACTCATTATTTGTCCCCCGAATTAATATTATACTATGGTTTATTGTTTCCTAACAGTTATAAATCAAAAACATCTGTATAGCCTCTCCCACAAGTGAAAACGACTTCAAAGTGGATGCAAAACAACAAAAAATATCATAGCTTGCGATATCTTGAGTATTGTTCCGTTTTAAAACTTTGTTTGACAATTTCCTTTCCTTTCATATGATTAATCATAAAATGTATACTTTTTTATTATACATCTAAAATAAAATCTTTGACTTTATACCCTATCTCTTCCCTCCCCCTTCTCTATCTTTACAACATTCAGGACAGAAAATATCTGGGCACTTCATCTGAAAATACGACGTCTTTGTAGATTTAAAAAAAAAATAGATAGTTAAATATGTATATCGAAATACATAATATCGAACGAAAATATCGATATTTTCATAACACCCCTTGTTCAGAGGCGGAATAAACACTTCTTTCAAAAGTAGTGATTTAATCGTTTTTTCCCGTTGATAATTAGCCTCGATCTGGTCTTAGTTTTAATAATAAATTGCCTCTGAGGAAAACATCTGTTTGAACATGGCCGAACGCAATTCTGCTATAATTGAACGAATAGCAATGGACATTCCTCAGTGCTCTGCATAATATTTTTTAAATCTTGTTCTCTGGTTATGGACGGTTTGGTTCTGAAAATACTGTGTTTTAAATAAGGGAAGCCGGGACAATGAGGACGATATAGATCGAGATACATTTCCGGTTGTTAACTCAAGTTGTTTGTTCAAGTGGTTTTATTATTTCCTCGATCTTCCAGCTGTTAGTTCTGGTTCGGTTGGTGATATGTAGCGATCGGAGAACATGGCCGATTTCACTGTCTCATACCTCTATACCTTGTTTAGCTCATTTTTTTTATTCAATCGAACCGAGATTTTTATCGAAGGTGAAATCATATTTACTTAAGTAAATAGCATTCTTAAAGGAAGTTAATAAAACATTTCACTCTCGTTTGAAGGCAGTTGATAAAGATAAGTTGAAGGATACGCGAACTTGTTATTGTATTTAGAAAGTGGAGGGGGAAGGGCTGGGCTGTTCTAGAGGTATTAAACTTATTCTAACCAAAGTGGGAAAGTCAAGATTCATTTATTAAGACCCAAGAATATTAAAGCGGGTAACGCATTAACAGCCTCCATGACCACAACATCACAAACCAGGAAGAGTGGGTGTTAAAGGATTAAACACAGTACTTCACGATTTTTTTTTTTTAAACTTTTTGTCCTTGCCTTTTTAGTTATCACCTCAGATTTTATCTTGTGATCGTTTCATTTCGACGAGTTTTTTTCGCTTCACCTCATCAAACAACATTTGATCCTTCCAACACCATTACTATTTGAATATCAAATTCTCTTTCCCTTCGCCCCTCCCCGATTTTTGAACTTAGCTGGAACAAAATGGAAGGCTTTGGCTAAGGTTAGGCTTAATTGGTACCTTCAATGTACTGGAGCGAAATCTGAGAATTATAACCTGCTTATACGCCATCCTTCGAAAAAAGCAGTATTGGTCCTTGATAGAAAAACTTAGGCCATTGATGGTTTCAATTACAAATATTGCTATTCGAATTAAAGTGTATCAAATTCTAAATATATTCACACCGGTGCCCAGAAGAGTGTTTTATGGAGCATACAATTTTTGAGTAGGAAGGGAGGGAGGAGGTACATTTTTGAAATGAAAAGTTATAAACCAGAAGATAAGGAGAAACATGGAACAGACTGCAGAATATGTAATTTTATATGATCTACGTTTTTAAAACTCTACTTCCACTTAAACTGTTTTTAAGAAGAGGAGAGCAATACAATATCTTGAGAGGGAGGGATTCATGCGTCATTGACTTTGGGGGATGGGCACCCCTGTTAATTAATGTGACCCAATCCAAGCCAATTTCATCCAGAGAGTGGTTTTGAAAGCTAATATAAAATTTTTCCTCATATCAACTTGTGTTTAGTTTTTTTTTCTCAATGATCTATATTCATTTTTTTAAATGTAATTTTCTTATTTTCTTAAAATAATTAGTTGGGCTACTAGTTTAGTTCAGAACTGTATTTTTTAATTTTTAATTATAATTATTTTTTATTTGTTAAAGAATATACGTAAATATTAGAATGCAAATGAACGTAAAATAAAATGAACAGTTGAAAAAAAAATCTTAATTGATCATTGTAAGCCAAAGTAAGATGTAATCAGCATGAAGTTTAAAAACATGTATTATATAATGTTATAGAATATAAACAGTGAAATATAATTTGTACATTTGTAATAATAATGTTTAAATTTTCTTTGTTCCTCAGCATGTTCAAAGCTCCGAGAATTCCCTAAATTCATCAGTAAGTTCCGTTTTCACTTTATAATTAACAATAATTAAACATAAACAGATGTTTTAATTAAATCGAAATTGAAGACATGAGTGGGCCAAGGAGCTGTCTGCATTTGCAACAAAACATTCTTGGTTAGTCGTAATAGTTCCGAATGGATTGTATGGATCTTTAACTTTCATTTTGTAATATAATACCTCTATCCAGTCATGTCTTCATTTTATTGTGGTTTTATATTATTATATAGCACATTGTAATCTCATTTATGTCTTACTAAATAGATTCTCTACGGTTTATTAATCCATTTCTTATTGATACCAATGCCTAACAAGTTGCGAAACTATTGTTACATTATTCCCGTTTACTTTGCTACATTGCTATTAACTGCTCAATGCTGCTAAATTTCTTAAATTGTACAGCAAAAAAAAATTATTTTCAAAAATCTCTGATCTGTCTTTTCACTAACGAAAGTGGTCACATTGAAGTCCCATTTGCGAATACCTGAGATTTTACAGAAATTTTCATTTTGTTAGAATTGGCTTATCGGGTGTGGAACTTTATATCATCGGTGTGACACATTTTTACGATTTTCTCGAATACGGCTGTAACGATTTTAATGTTAAACTCGGTGTATCATTGTCTTATTAAGTAACATTTAATATCATTTAGGTCTTATCGCAATTGATGTCACTTAACAGGACTTCAATGCCCAATGTTCAAAGTGTCTTCCGTCAACGTAACTTTAATTTGTTTTATTTTAAATAGTTAACTATCTATCCATGTAAGGAATTATGAAAAAAGGATTAAAATAAGTTTTGAAGGAATTTTATTATTGTGAAGAAAATAAAATACATATCCAGGTCGTAAATGAATATCCAGAAATAATAGTCCGAAAGTATACGTGTAATATATCGTTGGAAAGCGAAGAATTTTAGAAAAAAAAACAATATCTAATATAGAAAATCGTAGAAAATAATGAAGAGTGACATGCAATGATATTGTTTAAAAATCTATTTCGTTGCTCTTGTGTGAAAGAAGATGTGAAATATAAAAATGTTTCATAGATACGTTTATAACTTTAAATATATTTCCTTTAGTTTAATGACTCTAGGTCTTATATATTTTATTTAAATAATTAGATATCTATCGACCGTTTATTCTGAAAAACCGTCATGTAACCTTTTAGAAAATTTAATTAGTCAATAATTTGATGAATTTTCCCTTTGTGAAATACCAACATTATCTGCTTACAATTAGTGTGACAAATTTTGGCCTATCCATGGCAGGCAATGAAAATCTCGTAATTTTATTTTACCAAACTTTACAATGGTAAATAACAGTTTAGTAATTAATATGTGTACAATCCATAATCATTTATAGGTTGAACATACAGATATGCTTTCAAATCTCTCAATGCTTTCAATCTGTATGTTCAACCTATAAATGATTATGGTTTTTATTGCCTACCGTTGATATAATTAATATGTTTTTTGTCATTAACCACACGATTTGCTAATAGAAACTTGAAGTTCAAGCTCCGTTAAAAATTTTATAATAGCCCAACATTGCCAAAAAACACTAGCGGATCCAGGATTTAATTTTGGGAGGCGCTTCAGCCCGAAAGATTTTTTTTCCATATACATATAACGATAGTTAATTTGAAAAAAAAATAAAGAAATTAATTATCTATATGAAATGGTGTTTATGTGGTTCTTGAAGTCCTATTAAATATAATTACATGAACAAGAATACTTTAAGAGATAGTTATTAATATTTTTTTTTCTATAAAATATGGTTATATTTTACCATTTGGGGGAGGGAGGGGGAGGGAAGCTTCAGCCCGAAAGCCCCCTCCCCCGTAGATCCGCCTGTGCCAAAAAATAATTTCTATTTTTCTATTTTTATATATATTTATATACATAAAATATTTCAGGAAATCTAAAACTATTTTAATATTAATTTAAAACATGGTAATTTAAAATTTTTATTTTTCATTTATAAAAACGGTGCGATAAAATCTAACTACGGCATGGATATATAATACGCGGTACAGTTCCCTCTCAAGAGTGATAAGTGAGGCAGTTAAGGAAAGGGAGTTTCCTTTAACAAAATTTATTGAAATAAGGAGGTTTCAAATATCCAATAAGTCAATAGATCCAGAGGGATCAAATTGCGTTTTAAAAATTTCGAATAGTGCACCAAGAACCCAGTTAAGTTCCTACAGAACCTGAATTTTAAATTCAAAAAATGTATCCATAAATCTTAATTCATTCTAAAAGCTCTTAGGTGCCATAGTTGTGCCATGGGAATGTTTTTTTAGGTTTTAAAAATTAGAATATTGTTAATTATGATTATTGTTAATTATTTCTGAGCTCTCTGGGGCACATAGAATAATACTTTTTTTTTGGCTTATTTTCAGTTTATATTTTGCAGGGGAGCTCTGCTAGGCAATTTAAGTACCCTTAAAATTAGCAAATGCAATATTTCCAAATATTTACAGTTTTCGATTGTTTGAAAAACTAATAAAAGAGAAATGGTTTCTTGGAAATTCATCAAAGTTGTTTTTTTGTTGGTAAGCCTTAACTTTGTTAATTCTTTATCAAATTCAATGGTTGTGCAAGAATTTTGAGGAGTATCTTCTTGAGGAGTAGAAAATAAGAACATCTCCTAGAAAGTATTTAATTAAAGGTATCCACTTTATATAGGCTGGGTATGATCCAGGGGGGAGGGGGACTCCCGACCCCAGGGTTGACCCACAGCCGAGGAAACAGAATAAATAATTTTCCCGCCATCAGCCAGATCCAAAACTGAGACCTTGAGCATTGGAAATCAGCGCAAACAAAAATTCATGATCTCATTGCAAATGTGCACCCTTAAAAGTTGAAACCTGAGATATAGTCCGTCAATTAGAATGATTACTCCCCCTTCCTATATTGTCATTAGTGTAAATGATCTAAATTCAATGTTTTTCTCATCTTTCTTAAACAATTTTTTTTGTTTCTATAATAGTTTATATAAAAATATTAATTAATTATATTATAAATAATTACATAAAGATATAGAAAAATGTCTGTCCCTCCCATGCTTGTACTTTAAAAAAAAAAAAAGACTTGATGAAAGATTTGTTCTGTTTAATTTTGGTATGATTGATGATTAATGATTGCTATAGTCGAGGGGTACGTTGAAGAGAAGAGAGGACAAGAGAACGCTGTCACACCATCTGTACCTCTGCATGAGGGACTTCGGCCACAACGTTGGAGAGACTACGGAGGTCTACCTGTCGTTGTACGATGCCAAAAAGTTAAAGTTTATCAGGTCAATCAACTTAATGTTTGGATTTTACTTTTCTCTGTGGTTTTGTGCTTTGCCTTTCTAACATATTTTTTATCTGATTTCAGTGAGAGGTTCCTAGTCAAGATATCCAAAGATGGTTTTTCAAATTATATTGAAAAATTGAACAGTAACTGTACTATATTCACTGTGAGTTTGTTATGTATTTATTAATTATATTGTTTTGCTAAATATAAACATTTTAAAAAAATATACTAATTTTGTAGTATCAATTGTATCTTTTATTTGATTTTATATAGAATTATTACTAAAATAGTTGTTTTAAACCTTTGAAATTAAATAATATTCAGCTTAAGTTTGTTTAGTTCTTTTTAAATGTTAAATCTTTGTGTTATATTGATTCATTGATAAATGCATCATTCCAAACTATAAAAAGTCTTTTTTCATCTCTAAATAGTGTTTGAACATAACATATTGTGTTTATGAATATTTCTTTTAACCATAATCGGCTGAGATTAGTAATTTTGTATTTATTTTTTATCTGCAATATTTACATGAATGGGCGAGCCTTTTTTTGTATGATGATTATTTAGTAGTTGTAGTCATCTATTCCATTGCCAGTAAGCAATCGATCGGGTTTTGTTCTTAGGATTTGGGAAGCGCAGATCTGAGCAAGGAGCTGTACATTGTGGCTCACGTCTACAGGATAGGAAGGATGCTGCACAACGACTCTGCCAAAAAGATCCTTGCTGCTCAACAACAAGCAAGTGGCACCTTCAAGCGACCTCATGCCGTCGCGGTCCTCAATATTGGAGAAGTATGTAGTTCAATTGTTACATTGATATGTTTTTAATAATGATCATTACAAATAATATCTCCTACTAGCATTAGGCACGGGAATTCATTCTTTAAATTTTCTTTGTTTCTTATGTAAAATATATATAAAATTATTTTTGACTGATTTTGCTTCAATATAATTTTCACTTGTGTAAACACCTAAGGTTAGGATGTGTCAACACCTTCTGTAAGGTTAAGATAGCTACATTCTTAAGGTATTGTTATCGGTTCATATTTTTGATATTTAGTTTCCGCAGATGTTTACGTTTGAGAGTCTCTTGAATGAAAAAGTGATTTTTTGGCCATTGGTCTGTTTGTCTACGTCACCATTCTTTTGGTTATTTACTGCAAGGTAACGACTGTGGAGCAGTTCCAGCCTTTCGCTCCAGGCATTGGCTCGGGAATGGCACCATACCCATAGATAAAAAAAATTAAACATGAACCTAAGAAATAAATACAACTTACAATTATAATCCTTTTAACTACTTGGGACAGAAACACAATAGACTTGGGCATTAGGTGTTATTGAAAAAAAAAAATTATTAGTTTAATATTACTTATATATTTTATATAATGAATTAATTTTTATAAAATTAAAATAAATACTTGAATGAACATTCTATCTATATATCTCTAAAATTTTATCTCAGATAATTAAAAAAAAAAACAACAGTGGACAAACATTTATCTCCAGTAAATGAATACAAAGCCCAATAGACTGTAACTTTCAATGATTTTTTAAAAAGTTTTATAGAGAATTGTACCACCTTTGAAATGATCATGTATATAACATTAATTATATACCTTTTAAGATTTTCTCCAAGGTATATATGCTTGTTTTTTTTGTCACTGGTGGTGAAGATATATCTCAAAACGAGGGATCAAAAATTGATTTAGATGAAATATTAAGAAGATGTAGTATATTGACAAAAAAATACCTTGGAGAAACAATATATAAAGATTTTATTATGTTAGAGATATTCGTATGAGAATATAAGACCATGGAAAATATCCTTTCTTAGTTTGGTCAAGTGTTTTTCAAAATGTTCAATGTTTGCTTAAGTAATTTAATTTTTTTAATTCTTTTGCTTTCGACAAAGGCTTCAAATGTCCAATTCAATGAATTATACCAAACTTAAAACTGCAAGGAAATGAATTTATAATTTTCTTTTAATTTTTAAATGTAATTGTAATCGTATTTCGTTTTTAAATATTGATTATATCGATTTCAGGCTGTTACCGGTACGAACACGGACGAGAGGGAGTTCTCCTTCAAGGCCTATCAAGCCGAAGACAAAGACTTCCATCAGCTCCATGAATTTATAATGCGCAAACAGAGCAACAAATATAGTCCCCTCTCGGGCCAACCCAACTACGGTTAGTTTTGTTGAGTTTGATTTGTTTTGTTTAGTTTAAAGTGACCAGTTAAGTAGTCGCAATGTGTGTGACCAAGTGTGATTTTATTCTTGCTTGTTTTTTCAAAGATTAATTTTTCAATACTATTAGGTGGTGGATGGCATATAAAATATATCATTTGGTATCAATAGTGTATAGCAATACAGCATTAGGTATGAGTAGCTAAAAATGTCTACTTAATGATAACAAATTAAATTCACCATCATCAAAACTAAAATCAGATTGTAATTCTACATTATTAATTTTTCAGTTATTACGAATTTTGTGTAATTTCTTCTTTTTCTACCTTATAATAAAGCTGCATATCTTTCTTTCAGAAATTTTTCATCTCTGTTATTTTTAGCATGCATTGTGGAAGATGACTTCACCAGTAAAACAGTCAAATTAGCTCATCTAAATTTGAAACCAGTGTTTTATATTATTTGCTATGTATTATTATCTGTATTGAGAAATGAATATAATCTGGATCGTGCTTAGAAAATCCAATTAGTGAACTGTTAGGATAGTAATAATATGAGGATGGCTTTTTCAACTCATATTTTTGGTATCATTGTATTTTTACTTTTTTGAAAAGCTCTATTTGCATGTAGATTTTCTATTCATCTAAAGTCTGTTTTTCATTTTTTGTAATAGGCATCGTTATGTCATTGAGGGTTTTGCACGGTGATATTGAAAAAGTTAGAGAAGAGAACCCTCTGCTCTTGAAGAATATAACACTGACAAAGAAGTTGGGCTTTCCAGATGTTATAATGCCTGGAGATGTCAGGTAATAATCAATTCTTTATTTTCTTAATGATATTAATTTTTCTATTATATTCATTTTAAAGAATGTGTATTAGTATAGTTAGAGACCAATTTTGTTGAAAATGAATGGAAAGTTTCTAAAGTATTTTAGAAATGTCGATTCGTGATGATAAGTTGTATTTTACAGCGACGATGAGCAGGAAGGGTGGAACGTTTTTGAGGAAGGACGGATTACTTTTCATCACCTCTACTAGACGCGTGACTAACGACACTACTGACCACTTACATGTTTTTATTTAAGGTATCATTAAAAGATGCCTATAATCTCCAGTCACGGAAAAATTACCGAGTGCCTTGATCACTGAGCACCTCATCATTTAACGAGAATGAGCCCGAGAGACTTCTGACTGACATATCTGTCCACTGTCGCCTGAGTTCGATTACTTCTCAACTCATAAATGAGTCTGCTGTCTTTAACGGGTTAAAAAAAAGAAAAGAAAAGAATTATGTATCAAACATTCAAAATGGAAGTGCACATTTTAATAAGTCTTTTCAAGAGAAATTAATATTTGACACATAAAAAGGCCATCCAGAGTTCTTTCTGTTTCATGACAGGTACCTGTCATCTAAAAGCTTATGTTAGATCAGCTGATCTGCATTTTGTTTTAGCTTAATATTCAAATGTTATGGCCTGTCAAAAGTCTAATGGTTAAACCTGTTTGAATCACATTAAATCTTCTTTCTTAATGTTTAATCTGTTATTGTATCTGTATATAATCATAATAAGTATTTAGATTATTATAATAGTAAGGAATCAGTAACATAATCTTTATTATTAATATAATTATTATTTTGTTTAGGAATGATTTATACCTGACTTTGGAGAGAGGAGAATTCGAAAGAGGTGGTAAGTCAACTGGAAAAAATATTGAAGTGACGATATTAGTCTTAGATGCAGAAGGAAACCCACTTGAGGTATAATTATTTCTATTATTATTAATGGTATGAACAATTTAATAAATTTATTTTATACCTATATTATTTAGATAGTTATTGTAAAGTTGTCATGAAAAAAATAAATAGAGAGTAGTTTCTATTTTAAAGTTTTTTTTTTAATATAATAGAAGTTGCCTAACATTTACTAGCTACTTACAGCTTGGCTACAACGGTACATTTAATTATTGCAGATTACTTTTACATACTTCTGCGCCACAAGCTATCTCACTATAAAATGTTTTATTAAGTGTGAAATTGTGGCATTTTTTATTTTTAAAAATGTTAAAACATGAAACTTATTGAAGTGACACTTTATTGCCATTCAGAAAAGTTTATTAATGTTTTGACTCTGTTCCTTGAAAGTATCTGCTAGAACTGAGGCAGAAAACTTTTTATGTATTTTAAATCTTATTATTTTATTGATGATTTTGTATTTTAGATCTTATTATTTTATTGATGATTTTGTATTTTAAGTAGTTAATAATCTTTGAAAATGCAGGTTATCGCTATATGTATTCTATCCAGGTTTTCTGTATTGTCAGTGTATTTAATTATGCTTATAAGCTATTGTTAGCTGCAATATGTTTCCTATATGTTTTCTTCTACACCTGATAGGCAGTTATGTCATTCTCTCACTCACAACCCAGTATAAATTACTTTTGTTTTAAATTCACTTATGTTCTGTTGTACATTGTTACGCAAGTGGTGATACACCTAGATAAGATTGCCATCCATATTCCATTGGGGCCATGTCCAAGAGTCTGGTATACCTTTCAGATTGAATTGATTTAGAAGATTGTGTCTTGTCCAGTAAAATATTTTTAATAAAATTATGTGCAATAAATATTAAATTATATTTTCCCGAGTGATTAAAACCATCTCTGGGTTGTTATACTGCTCGACTAAATGAGGTTTGTGTAAAGTAAAGGTATGCTTTGTACTTTGTGCTGAAAGTATATATTTTAAACAAAACAATACATTAAATGCTGTCCTTGTAGATTGATGCCAGTGAAAAACTAAATGTACAGTTTTTCAAGTCCTTTGAATATTATTTTGAAAATATCTTGCTACTACAAGATATTGTGTATTCTCTTAAAATGGATTATAGCCATTTTCTTAGTTTAGTATTTTAGGTTCTTAAAACTTAATGATATATAGAAATATCAGTTGATTGATAACAAAATTTATTTTTGTAAAACCTAATTAGTTTTTCATTGTTACTAAATTGAATTGTCAAATCTGTTCAGGGCTGCTTGTGGGGAGCTTCGGGCACGGATGGAAACTATATGTACCAAAGCAGCATCATGTATCATCAGAACTCGCCGGTTTGGTGCGAAACGATATGCCTTTCTGTGCCGATCGAGAAGTATCAAACAGCTCACATACGTCTTGAATATAGGCATTGTTCAAGTTAGTGTAGTTTTAAAAAAAATTCTGGATAACTTCTATTTAATATCTAGTTAGTATTTATGCTTTAACTATAAAGTAAAAAAATATATTTATATTCTAATTATTTCTGCATACTGTGCAAATCTGTTATCTCTAAACAAAAAAAAAAAAAAAAAATTGGTTTTAATAAATAACATGCTGCTGAAGTTACTGAAAGCATTGTTGTTAAATAGTTATTACACTACATGGGAGTTTTGAATCCAGCCCGGCCCAATGTGAAAATTCCATGAATTGTGAAACACTATACCACGTTGTTATGGAATATGAGGCTTACCAATCTCACCAAAGAACACTTTTCCTACAACACTTTAAATAGTTAAAAAGAAAAAAATAAGTAATTATTAGTAGAGGATCCTTGGTGGAAAAAAAGATTTAAAGTGATTTATTGAGCTTGATAAAGATCCAGGAGCAATGATGAGGATTTACAGTTGGTTGAATCAAGGATTACAAGTGTTGTGATTGTTTTGTTATTGATTGGAGTCTTGAAGCTATGGATGATCTTGAGTTGTGTTCATTCAGCAAGAGAGCATTCATTAAACAGTCTAAATCCAAATCAGGAAAGATTTGTAAAAGGCAATTGAGAGTAATTGAGATTGGCGCCTGAGTGGTTTCAATATATTAAAATGATACACACACGTCAGGAGCCAATAGCTGAATCAGAAATCAGAGAAAGAACAGGAGCTGGTGTTTGAATTCTCTTGAAAGAGAGAAAAATGATTTTTTTTTTACTTGTTTGAATTTAATTATAAGAGCTTTCAAATTTTAGTTATCTTTTCAAATCATTGTGTATTTTTATATTTTAAATTATTAAATTAAACTTTGTTTCTTGGTCAATTCATTATTGTCAATTATTGCAGCGAGGGAGAAAGCAGAAAACAAAAAATTGATTGGATTCAGTTTCGCAAGGCTGATGGAAGCAAGTGGTGCAACTTTGCAGGTAACATACTTATTTCAAGAAATACGCTCTTCATGTTATGTTTGTATCTGATAGAATTTAACTTTAAACAAAAAGAACTATAAACATTCATAATTTTGTTATTATTTCTTTTCTTATTTTCAAAGCGGGTATGCAGGTTGAAACATTGGCACACATAAACAGAAAAATTCATTACTATATTTATATTCTTGGATGCATCTCTTTTTTTAAATTTTATATAAATAAAAAAAAGTTGAAATGATTAAAAAGTATTTATAAGTTGTTAACTTGTTATGGATTGACCGATTCTATGTCGATTTTAGATTATCCTGTAATAAAAATATTTATCTTTTTTTTATTGATTTGTTAAATCATTCTTGGTTCACTCTTTGTGCCTCAGGATGGGAGCCATGAACTGATCATATACAGATGTGAGCAGATGTCCCGATTGCATCCGTCACACTATCTCTTCAACGCCAGCAGCCACAGGCAAGCGAGCCACTTACCGCACAAAGAGTTCCTCACAATCCGCACACTCCTGTGTTCTACCAAGCTTACTCAGAACGGTAATATCATCGCCCAGTGTTGCTATTATCACTGCCTCCCTTCAGAGGCCATTGACTTTATGATCACTGGTGGTTTATGATTTTTTAAATTTATGAAGGCTGTTTTAATTAATTAAGTAATGAGAGTAAAAATGATTAGGATAATATTGGAAGGTTCAAAAACTAAGCGTCAAGCCTCTCAGATAGCAATAAATTATCAGTCAATGTTTTGCCAGTGAAGTTATTATCGTCAGAACTTTGAATTAAAAACTAAAGGTGACATAAATGGAAGCGAAGAGTATCAGCTCAATGCTGAGGCAGCTGGGCCAATCGATATTGCTTATTATTATTAATTTAAATACTGAAATAGCTAACAACTAACTAACAAAGCTCAGATCTTAATCAAATTTAAATAAAGTATTGGCTTTCAATGGAAAAAGAACTATTTCATAACAATTTTTGATAATAAATGGAAAACTAAAAAAAAAGACAATAATTAAGAGGAACCTTATCAGGTTGCATTTGTTGTTCATGAACACTTTGAAGTTTTTTTTTCCTTGCTATTTCCAGCATACGGGATTATTTATTAAACTTTAAACTATTACATTGTCTTTGTTTCCATGATTCTAGATTATATAATGCTAAATTTTTATTTAGCTGTTGTTTTTCGTACATAGTATTGATGTTACGTAAAAAGATTAAATCAAACAATTCATTAATTTTCAATAAAACTTATTACTTTTATAAAACATCGCCAATATGTAGCCCATTTCCAAAATGATGGAGTTAAAAATTTTCAACACGATAGTTTTAATGCAGGAACCTGTTTTATGGGGGGAGGGAGTGTCTTCCAAATTATTGTGAATATTTTAGGTAAAGTTTCTGTTGGAAATTTGAACTCACAAAATTTTTGGTTTGATGATTTCAGAACTATGTGTTAAGTTGCATGCTGTTATAAATTTTGTTTAAGGAATTGAGATCCTTTTTGCTATTCCTTGATTTAATTATGATAGCATTTATTTATATTTTCATTTTCTATATGTTGTATGGATATGAACATTTGGTATTATTTATAATTTCTGTTATTGAAGCTTAATGTAATACCTACTGACATAACAGTTTTTTTTTTACAATATTGTAATATCATAGATAATATATAATAGATATTGTATTATTAATTTAGTCGATCTACTTTCGCTACTTCAATGGAAGACTCACCCTGGCAAGATATCGGATGCTCTCACTAAGGCCTTGCATTTATCAGGCGAAGAACTGGTCAAGTTTTTGCAAGATGTTCTCGATGCGCTCTTTTCCATGTTTTCCACAGAAGATGGGAATTCTACTCAGCATTCTGGTCTCGTCTTTCACGTTTTGGTTAGTGGAATTTTTATCAAATTCAAAAATCTAGGCTGTTATTTCTAAACAAATTTTTGCTCATCCAATCGGTTATTAATTTAAAACTTATAAATATAGCTTAATGGAATTTTATCAATATAGCTTGATATAATGTAAATTATATAAATATTTTATTTTAAGCTTATAGACACAAATAAAACAAAATAAAATTAAGAAGTGGTTGTGTCCACATAAGATAGTCTATATTATTTTGACTTATAATTTATCTTGAAAGGTTGTTCTTTTTATTCTTACATATTTGTTTGATAGATCACACTCGTGGAATTAACTGTTAAATATGAATTTTTGTTTTATGTTATTCGTTTTTGCAGGTTAGCATTTTCAGCCTGTTGAACGATAACAAGTTCCAGCACTTCAAGCCGGTAATGGACGCCTACATCAAGAACCACTTCGCCGCTGCTCTAGTCTACAAGTGAGTACTTTTTATATTATTATCATAAAGGTGCTATTTAGGCCTATTAGTACTTTTCTTTTTATATTGTCATAAAGATGCTATTTAGGCCTTTTGTATCCTATCTGATATCGAACTGTCCTTCAATAGTTTTTATAGCTCAACTGGGTGTTCATGTGTTTTTGAACTTTATAGAATGGATGTGCTTTTGTAATAAGAAATAAATTTTTTTTTTCCAGAGGGTTAATAAGCTCTGTGCAGCATTGTGCCGATCGAGTTGGTGCTACTGACAAACAAGAACCAATCTTGAAATGCTTTCGCTCGCTCGAATCAATCTTCAAATTCATCGTTGAATCCCGGCTGTTATTTTCTCGAGCAACCCACGGGCAGTACGAAGAAAGCTTCACACGTGATATTTATAGTGTCTTTGCTTCCCTTAACAAAGTCCTCACCGTAACATCACACAATATCATCAATACACAGGTTTGCAAGATTCTTCATTTGCTTTAGTTTTAACTAATATTGTTATGAAGTGTCATTGTAAGCAATCAAGAAATAATCTGCCTCCAACCGCCTCTTATAATGAATTTTTAAACATTTTAAGTAGTTTAGTGATAAAAAAAATTTATACTTTACTGGTTTTTTTTTTTATTTAATTGTTATTTTTATAGTTGATAGTTTAATTATTTTGTTGAATAGAACTCTTTGATTTTGTAAATATTCTACTTTTCTTTGTTACCTGTTAGTTAAAAAAAAAAATTGAAGTCTATAAATTCATTTTTTTTTTCAATTTATAATTTTTAAAATTTCGTCGTTGTAATAGTTTTATAGTTCTGTCAATCAGGAAGTATATTTTTTTAAATTCAAATTTAAAAATGTTAATACTTTTAAAATTTGAATATCCCATAAATGATCTAAACATTCCTGATAGGTGGCACTGGTGGAAAGTTTGCCAGGAGCGTATGAACAAGTCTCGCGAGTGGTTGCTCTCCAGGACGTTGCTGGGATGGTCGCGGCCAGCCTCGACATGCTGCACGGGCGCCACCTCGCTCAGCCCTTGGTCAAATCTAAGCTGATAGCTCTCGATTCCATCGTACAGGGGCCACTTTTCAAGGCTCAAGGTAATGCTAGCGTCAGTTCAGGACCAGGTTTTTAATGAATTGATTTTATTAGGATTATTGTAAGGAAAAGGCAGAAATAAAAAATATCATAAAAATTACATTAACATCATAAAAACCTCACAGTAAATCTTGTTTACGCGTAAGGTTGTCTGTTTACCTTGCCATGATAACTTCATAAATGTGGAAGCAAGTTCACTACATTCTTTTTTTAATAATTGTAAAGTTATTGTGGGAAAACTTGGTATTGGTATTTAAAAAAGTGTTAGAACGTGAAATACAATTAAGGGAAACTTTATTTCAATTTAGACAGATTTATTGTAATATTAAACCTGTTACATGGAAATGCCTGTAAGAAAGAAGATTGAACAGTATTATTATTATTTTATTTAAAGTTATTATATATTTCAGGAGATCAGTAAGATAAAAAAATATTTTGTTTTTATTTCTATCTGCGTAGTTATTGTGTTTAATTATGGTAGTGCAGCTAACATCTGTTACAATCTGATTCCCATTCTGTTTTTTATTGATATGAAATGGAATAAATAAATAAATGTAATGTTTTATATTTTTTCCAGTGATTGAAACCGTCATTGGAGCAGGTAACAAATCAAAACAAATATCCTAACTACTGGAATCTCTATTTATTGCTTTATAGATTCTATATAAAAACTTAACTTTTGATGTGTTCTAATTTTTAAAAAAAATAACTCACAAAATTATAATTTCTGAACAGAGTCGAGACCAGGGCTACTGTCGGTGATCTGTAAGCACCTGCGATCCCATTTGTCCCATCGAGAGGAACTCAGGCTATGCACGGATATATTGGGCAAGTTGATAATATTTATCCACCAGCAACAGCGAGGGGAAACGGCCGACGGCAAAGTAATTAATCTGCTTATATTTATTTTGAATTAAATAACTTAGAGTATATATAGCATCTTCAAGGAATATATAAGCCCTTATACTTAAATGATTTATTCCATTTCAAACGATGTTTCGTGCTGATTAGCTCATTCTCAAGTCAATGTTAAACAATAGAGGTAAGAGGTAGTACTGAGTTTTGGGAATGACAAGCATCAGGAAATGCACAAAAAATAAAACTAGGAGTAGTGATAATTTTTGTATTTGGTGTACCACAAATGAATGTTTAATGAAATTATAACATAGAAATATATTTTGATAAACAATGTGTCGAAAGATAACAAATTTCATAAAGAAGTAACTAATCCCTGTTCGAGATATCTAAATGGTCTACAATAAAAATGTCAGTACTCTGTGAACGCAAACTTGATTTAATTCTCTACAACTTTGATTCTATGGGTTTTTCTCTTAGAGAACTCATTTCCAAGTTACGGGGCCATTTATCGTAATTGTTTTTTGACGAATTTGATAAAAATCAGCATTGGTTGAACATAGTTTTATACCTTACCACGTAACCAAATTATAAAGATTATGTATTCGTTCGATGCACAATTTAACGTTTTTGAATTTCATTACATTTCAGAGTACATTTTTCGCTTTGATGCATTGTTTAGAAGTTACAGATAAATAAACAAAGAAATCTTACTTTTTTGGCTGTAAAAAGTTTTTCCTTTGTGGCCCACGTTAGCAATTTTGTTTTTTACATGTCTAAACCCCTATATACAAGTTAAAAAATAAAAGATTTTTCTCAGATTTTTCGCAATGGATTTCCTGTTTCGATCCTCAAATTACTAGCCTAATATTCTTTTAATCAGTCGCCACTTCTGAAAGCAGCTGCTCTCGAATGGCAGACAAGATTCTTTTTACTCATAATAACGTACACTTTCGTAATTAACAATCAAACCTTCGCCTGCGATCAGGTCGATTTTTGAGCTCTGGCTCCAGGGCTATCACCCCAAACTGAATCTTATTTGGGTTCTCCAAATTTAACTGTCAAACAAAATAAATAATCCCCGTTTTTAGTTTTATCATTATTCATTCTAAATTCCTATAAGAACAACAGACTGTTGATTTCAGTGTTTTCACTTTCCTAGCAGGTAAGAAAGGTATTATCATTATTCATTCTAAATTCCTATAAGAACAACAGACTGTTGATTTCAGTGTTTTCACTTTCCTAGCAGGTAAGAAAGGTATTGTGGTCGAGTCAAGTTTCCGATGTGCGGTTTTCAACTGATCTTTTACATTTCAGAGCACACTGAGTTTGAAAAACACATTTTCAGTCATTGGTCTGTCTGTCTATGCCAAGATTATCTCGGGAACGAATAGACTGATTTTGTTGCTTCTTTTTTATTTTATCTTGATAAAAACTTAAGATAATATCATTTTTAAAAACATAAATAATTATTCTTGATAGTTTTCATTTTTATGATATCTATTTAAAAATTTAGTATTTGTATATTATGTCCCCTTTTATCTTCCTTTTTTACAGGTGAACAATTGTTTACACCACGATATTGAGGTAGTTGCGATGAGCACTCTTGATATTCTTATTCAGACAGTTCTAATAATTATCGACAGATCTTCTCCTGTACTTGTAAGTTTTATTCTACTGCAAAAACTCATTTTTAATGTGATTTATATTACTAGATTTATACTGTTGAATATTTATTTCTAAATAATATTGCTATATTACTAATGTATTAAACTCATTTTTAATGTTATTAATATTTTTATTTGTAAATAATATTGCTATATTTTCTCTCAGCAGCAGTTAGATTAAACCATAGGAATTTTCTATTAATTAAACTGTTGTTTATATTTTATTTTATTCATACTGTTTATTTACAATTATATAATAACAAAGATGCTCATAATTTATAATTAGTAGGATTGTTTATATATTTTTAAATATAAGTGCATTTTGACATACAGGGAAGCCTGGTGGCCTGCCTCATCGGGTTGTTGCAAGTGATGTCGAGGGCTCACTATCGCAGGCTGTTCTGCGACAACAAGGATCTCCTCCTCCGCCTGCTCCTCGTACTGAAGGACCTCACCAAGGAGGAAGTCTTCCCGAAAGAGTGGGCCGAGGTTCGACTGTCGGCCAACTCTATCATCCTCCCGGCCATCAGGGAGCTACCCATCCGTATCAACCCTTTTGATTACCAGGTCCGCTGAAACTAATTAATTATTATTGATTTTACTCTTGTAACTTCAAAATCTTATCTTATGATATATAATGATCAATGTTTATAATTAATATATTTTGTGCTTATTACCAAAGAACAAAAATAGGTATATATTAATTTTTTAATTTTCAGTTCAAGTTTTTTCATTCTTTTGGCAATTTTAGATATCAGTAATTAAATAATAATTTAAATTGATATAAAGATAAACATTTTTTTTTCCCTTTCGTCGGCCCAAGACTCACTGAAGTCCTATACTGCCCATATTATTATATTATAATAGAATGGAGATATGGAATTAAAACATGATTGATATTATTATCATAATGCTCATGATATTATTATTTAAGAATTTTTTTATTTAATGACTTTGAACTAAATTTCTATTTTGACCCCTACTCCTGTCATGTGAAAAAAGTGTTGTATTGTTGCCAGTGATTACTTTTATACTTGCTTCTTCCATTCAATTAAATGTTAATGAATATTCCAATCAATTCTTGTTACCTATTATAGGTATTTTCAATTGCTGAATCACTTCCCATCATGAAGACAACATGATTTCCTTTTAATTAATAATACCTTAATAATAGTAGATAACAGTTGACTTTTGAAGATGTATGGAAGTTGGTTGGGGTTTTCAGTCAATGAAAATACAAAGTAAAAATAAACAATTTATATTTATTTTTGTTTCCTTTGTGCCAACATCTCGGCCCAACTTTCAGGCCTTGATCAAGGCTTTCACTCGAAAGATTTATAAATTCGGTCACTCGTCTGAAGACTTTCGATTTTCGTCATGTAATTTATTTATTTTTACTTTGTATTTTCATTGGCTGAAAATCCTAACCAACTTCTCTTCAATAGAAATTCCCTAATTTGATATTTAACTATTTTGTTAACACTTTGAATCTTGGAGCCATAGCATATTAATACCGAATTCCCTGCCGTTTGTGCTTGAGGCTTTTTAAGATTAAAAATAAATTTTAAAAGTTTTCATTTTTTAAAAATTTTGTTTATTTTTCATGAAAACATTTATTTCCTATTTAATAATATAAATTTAGAAATGATTAACAACGATTATTAATAATTAGTTTTTTGTCAAGTATCCATCTCACCAAGTATCATCTTCTATGAATCTATGAACCTTATATGTTGGATATAAATTTTTCCAAAATCTTTTGGTTTCGCGACATTATATTATACTTCAATATTACTATTCTCCTTCCTAGAAATTTGTTTTCAAATATTAAAATAAAATATTTCTCTCTTTTTATCCAATAATTTATTATAAAATTCTTTCATATTTAATATTCATCCATTTTGTATTATTAATAAGTATGGGATGCTTAATTATTTTGAACAAACAAAATTAAAGGCACTTTAGAGAAAGAACTTGTGAAATTTTGACATCTAAGCTCTGTAATACTATTTTGATCAGAACAAGCTCTAGCTCTAGCTGATATTGAAGGTCATTTAATTTTACATTAATGTTATCAGTTTACTCAAAGTCATCAGAGCCATTTTAAAGAAAATTGTAAAAATGTGTAAAATAAATGGTATAATGAGGCACTTTTGTGGTTCGATTTTAGCAAAAAAGTTGCTGTAACATCCCATACATGTGGCTACATTAAGTATGTAATTACAGTTTTGAGCTTCACTGGAATCCACACACTGACATACACATTGATTATTTGGATTCAAGAGACCTTAAAACATATATTTCCATTGAAAACTTGGATTGTTATAAACTGTCATGGTCGAGAACTATGTAGGAGGAACAGTTGTTATTATTGTTTTGGTAATTTAGATTTTTATTCTCTCTGCTAACCTAAAGGTAATTTAGTTTGTAATTTGCGATAGGTGTGGAGCAACTACTTCAACTTGGCGGTGGCCTTCCTCACCCAGCCGTCGCTCCAGCTGGAGAAGTTCTCGGAGGTGAAGAAGCAGAAGATCCTGTGCAGGTATGGTGACATGAGGGTGCGCATGGGGTTCCAGATCCTCGAAGCCTGGTCCAACTTGGGTAAGTCACTTTTCTTAAAACTTGCTATAGAAACAAATTATGCAGGATTTCAAATTTTCTTTATCATCCATATTGTAAATTGGTACTTGTCTAGAAGCCAGTCGAGGTCGACTGCTATCTGCCACTGTTTTTAACCTGATCACTCATAATTCTGATAAGGCACTGATAATCCCTATCTTATTCATATTTATTGTATTATATTCATATTATTGAAATTGTAAACAAAAACAAATATAATAATGAAAAAATACTTTTATTTTATAATATATGTATGAAATAGACGAAAATAAATGTAATAATAACAACACAGTTTGATTTCAAATTGAAATAACAAAAATAAATGTAATAATTCCAATAACAATAAGAAAACACTTTCATTTTACAAGATATACATGTATATATATATTTCCACGATTTGCCAGGCCCTCCAATTTTTTTACTTGACCTGTATAACATGTTATGGGCACAAACCTCTGTTAAAATTTGTTCCACGTTATCGTAGTTGTCTTGGATAGTTTCAGCTGCTCTTTGCCCCACTGTATCGTTGTTAAATTATGGGACTTCTCATAAATTAATTTTAAAGCCGTTAAAATCGAAATTCTCTACCCCTCTAACCATGTTCCTTTCCTATCTTTGCTGAGCCTCTCTTAGCACACCAAGGAGCAATCCCAGGCCATTCCTTCCTGCCTCCATTCTCCATTTTTGGGTGATAAATATTCAAGACACAGTCATTTTAAAATTTTTATTGGTGCCGACGTTTCAACCAACATTCAATTTGGGGAGTCATCATCAGGGTGTTTTGAGCACTGAAGGTATTCTTGGAATCTCTTCTATCTATTGGAGGAATATCTTCAGTGCTCGAAACCTGCCCTGATGATAACCCTTGTGTTTGGGTTGAAACGTCGGCACCAATAATACTTTAAAATGACTGTGTCCTGAATATTTATCACCTATGATATGTAGAACAGTCGACTAACTTCCTTTAATAATTTCTATTTAAAGTCTTTCAAAAAGAATAAGAAGTTGGCAAAAATTAATTTTTACAATTTAGTCTGTTTTCATAAACTAATTCATTCAAATGAGCACATAAACATCATTTCTGGCGTATATGATAATGTTTTCTATGTTATTATTCTTTGAAATATTATTTTATTTTAGAGAATAGACTGCTCAATTTCTGTTTTATATCCCTTTCAGGCGATCATAAAATTCATTTCATCCCATCGATGGTCGGGCCGTTCCTCGAGATAACTTTAGTTCCTGAGCCAGAGCTGAGGAAGGCTACTCTAAATATATTTTTCGATATGATTCAGTGTGAATTCAACGCTCATGGCAACTTCAAGCAGGTAAGTTAATGGTAAATAACTTAATTATTTTTTCATTACGTTAATAATTAATTAACTATTACTTTTTTAAATATTAGGTTGAATCAGAACTGATTGACAAGCTAGACGTGCTGATCAGCGAGAACAAAGGAGATGAAGAATATAGGCAGCTCTTCAATACTATGTGTGTATTGCATAATTTGCCAATTTTGATTTGTTATCAAGAACGGCATGAAGTTAAAAAAAAGACAAAAAATAAAAATGACTATTACATGATAGCGTGTCCTTGTACCAGTGGTGGCTTTTTGTGATGAGAAACAATTGGGAGAGGTACAAAACTAACTAATTGAATTTTTTGTCTGAACGAAAATAACTTTTAGTGAAGTTCTGAAAATATATATTATAGTTTCAAAACTTGTCTGCAATATAAAAAATATTTAATTACTTTAAAAAAATACTGTTAAGATATTATCAGAAAATTGTTAAACAAAACCTTTAGCCTTTCAGTTTGCACTCAATTACCAAGCAGTAAATATTTCATAAATTGAGGCGTCATCAGGATGAGAAAACTGAATTTCACATAAATCTTTTATCAACATCAATGGTGTAAAAATGACAAACCAAATAGAGAAAATCTGGTGCGCGCATCACACAACTTTCACTTACCACCCTCTTCTTAGCAGAAATAAGTATTTTCAGACAAGGGGGAAGTGAAAGTCAAAATTATCGGTGCTATATTTATTTACATTTCATTTATTTACAAACATTATTTTATTTTTACTTTAAATACCCTAATATAGAAAAAATTTAATTTGTATATCATTGTATTCCATACAATTAAATATTAAATAATACCAACGATATCATTTATGAAAACCACACATGCATATGTACATAATATTGTTGGAGTCCGTATTATATTAAGCTCATGTTACATATGTACTCTTTCAGGTGAGCTCGGACTCGCTCGTATTCTTTTGGTTCTTCATTACAACTATTATCCATTACGATCTCTTATATCTCTTTTACTTAATTTTAAAATTCTTTAATATTTTATATTTAACTATTTTTTGTATCAAAGATTAATGTGAAATGCTTAATTATTTCAAATAAAATAAACATATCCATGAAATATTTTTATATTTCACTTCTTCTTTCACACAATTATAATGAAATTGTATTTTAAACAATGGCATTGGTTTGATTCGGAAGATTTTAAATCAATCTTAGAAAAAAATTTAAAAGTTTACATATAGTAAGAAAATTTCATTTAATTTCCTTGAAAACATGTGATTTACTTTAAATAATATTAGTTTTTACAACTTTCTATATTATATATTGTTTTTTTCTAAAATTCTCTGTTTTCCAATGATATATTATACGTATACCTTCTGACTAGTATTTCCAGAGATTCATTTTCGACCTGGATAAGCATTTTTATTTTTTTCTCCTTTATTCAATAACCAAATTCTTTCAAAAGTTATATTAAGCATTTTTTCGTAACTTTTAATAATGTGAGATGATTAATTATTTAAAATAAACCATATTAAAGGTACTTTAGAGGAAGACGTATATGAACATTTGGCATTTAAAGCAGATAAAGTGACATCAATGGGGATAAGACCTAAATGATATTAAAGACCACTTAATTATACAATGATACACCTAGTTTAATCAAAATCGCTCGAGCCGTTTTTAAGAAAATTGTAAAAATGTGTTTCAACGTTGATAAAAAGTGGCACTTCCGGTTAGCCGATTTTAAGTAAAAAGTTGCCAGGACATCTATAGCATATACCTATCTTAAATATGTAATATCAGTTTCGTACGATTTTCGTTTTTGAGCTAGAGTGTTCACATACATACAGACCATTTTTCAGGACTTGGTTATTTGGACTCAGGGCACCTCAACATATTCCTTCCAGAAACAGTCTAGAGTGGGTCTGTTCTTTCAAGCACCAATTCTTTTTAGTTTCTGCAGCATACATCTCCCCGATTCTGTTTGTTATTAGACACTACCTAATTCCAAAGATGGGTTCCGGAGCTATAGGTGTCAGTTGTGAGCCTAGTCTAGCTAGTTCATCGGCCATCTCATTGCCATCTATTCCAGAGTGACCCAGAATCCATTCAATGTTTACCTTATATCTAATTAAGTCTGGATAAGTCATTGAGAATTCTAACACAATCCCCAACAGCCTTAGATCTAGTTGTATAGTTGTCCAGTGCTCATATGGCCGCTTGCCTGTCAGTATATATTGCGATTCCCCTCCCAACTCACCAGTCAAGCAAAATATATTAACTTCATTCTTTGTCATAATTCCTGTCCACTAGTTTATTTTAACTCCATCCAGCTTCCTTTCTCAGATACCGTTCAGTATCTTGCCTTTTCTCTTAGACAGACGACTTACTTGAAATCCACATACTAGACTTAAAAGACAACTGACATGGCCAACTATATAGACTACTCAGTAGAAAATCTCTTGGAAACAAATTACTAATCTATAAGACAATCCTGAAATCTATTTGGATCTATGAACAAAAGCTGTTGGGAGGGAGGAGGAGCTAAATTTTCTAACATCAAATGCATTCAATCCTTCCAATCTAAAGTTCTCTGGACAATGGTCGATGCTCCCTTCTATGTAACCAACACAATCATGCACATGGACCGTAATATTCCATTTATTCTTGATCTAATCCCAGACTAATTTTCTAAATTTCATCATCCAGATCCTTTAGCACAATCCCTATCTAGCACCATCCATCCCTGCAATCCTCCTCGTAGGTGAAAACGGCGATCCCTGAGATCTTTTTGTAAATATGTATATACTGGACTTTTGGAAATGATTAAGCACTATTGCTGATGACGGCACCATTCAAGTTGTATGTGTCTGTAGCGCCCTTACTCAACCTCCACTGGTTTTTAATTACAATAAAGTGGTTAAGGGGGAAGTGCTATGTTCTCCTGGAGCCTCACTTTTCTCTCCACAAGTGAGGAGAAAAACTTGGCTCAGAGTCCCTGACTGATTGTAAATAGTATATATAAGTATAACTATGGCTGTGTCTAAGATTTTTATTTTACTTTTTAAGTACATTTTATTTATTTATTAT
This sequence comes from Nezara viridula, assembly GCA_928085145.1. Lineage (NCBI taxonomy): Eukaryota > Metazoa > Arthropoda > Insecta > Hemiptera > Pentatomidae > Nezara > Nezara viridula. Next base: position 2,383,602 of record OV725079.1, read on the forward strand.
TTTTTATAATTTGTATATATTTATTTTTTCTCTTTATGCTATTTTATTTTGTTTTTATTTCTGTGTATTATATTGCTATTACTTTATTTATATTTTCTGTAAATATGGTGTCATTGTGCTCTCTGATCTCTATTATGAATGTCCTTAATTGAGACAGAATGTAATATTTAAGAATTTGTTTTGTTACCTCTCTCAATTAGCATTTATATATTTTGTAAATAACACTTTTCTTTTTACCAATTCATAACAAATTATATTGTCATTGTTTTTGCATTAATGTGCTTATTTATTTTATTTTCTGCTTTTGCTTTTGCTTACCTCAGGGAACACTTGAGCACTGTGTAAGTACTGCAATTTGTTTACTTATGCTATATGCTGAATTTTTATTTCTTAAAAGTAAGTTATGTTTATTTCATTTTTGTAAACATGGTCTAGGTACAATAGAATTGGACACTATTTAACTTTCTAAAAATAGAAACCTGTACCACTACAACCCATGGAATGTCTCGGGTACAGTACCTTGTTAGGAAATACTATTTGTAGGCCAACTGTGATTGGACCTAAATCATGCACAACCGCCAGATTTTCTCCTTTAATTATTTATTTAATTAAGAGAAACCACTTTATAGAGGTACCGGGTGTTCCTCAGGAGGGTCTCCTGATCCCAGGATAAATCTACAGCTGACGTAACAGAATAAATAATTATCTCCCACAACCAGACTTGAACCTGGGACCTTCGGCATTGGAAATCAGCGCCTTACTCTCTGAACTACTTCACCCCATATATTTAACTTATCCATTTTTAATCCACAAACACTCGCGGTTGCCTGATTTTCAGAAATCCAAATTGTATACATTTGATGAGAGATACTACAAACAGATATATAGATAGATACATAGAAAACAACTTTATTCTGGGATTAAATCCCTTGAGAATAACAAAATCATACAAAAAAAAAAAGATTACTTCTGGTTCAAAGATTTAGAACAATACATAAAAAAAAAAATAAAGAAAACATTAAGTGAGTAACCTATAAACAAAACAAATCAAACTATGAGAAAAACACTTAAAACTATATAAAATGTTAAAAAAGCATAAATATACACTTCAAGAAAAGAAAAAAATAATAAAATAGATTAAATTCTTCTCATAACTAAACTCTGTGTTTCTACTAAGAAAAAATAAAGCTGTATCTGTCAATATAAAATGCTTAATTATGTAAATGCTGGATAATATGTTAATATATCATAAGAAGAGCATAATAATTTATTACGGTAAATACATGTAAGAGTTTAATGTTATGTAAGAAAAATATTAGTTATAAAAAAAAAATTAAATAACTTAGATGAATCACCCGCTGGTATTCCAAACTGCTGGTTGGTTGCCAGGTACCACTTCCTACTTGTGTACAGTCGGGTACTTCTCTCTACTTGTGTATACTCCTACATTAAATAAGTGCAGACGAGAAATGACAGTGCTTACTTTCGTCAGGGTCAGCTGTTATTGTGCACCAAATTTTGATTGGCTCAGCTGAAACCAATGCCAACGACAACAGCAGAGTTCTCTTTATCGATGGCTCTTTTACCATCCAAAGTTGAACTTTCTCTGCACAAAGTACCTTCTCAATGACATTGACTGTAGTGAATAATTGAAGAGAAGGCTGGTTGGGATGATCAGTCAAAATGAAAAATAGTTAAAATTAATAATTATATTTATTTTTATATTTACTGACGTTTAGGCCTGAAGTTCAGGCCTTCATCAGGGCTAAGAAAATTCAGTTAACCGCTACAGATGGTGCTATGTAGCTCTACTTTTTTCTGCTATAATACTTTTGTCTTTCCACGCTCCTTTGAACTGGTCAATGTCTGTTTATCTTTCTTATCTTAGTTTTCTCCTTTTTTCCTCTTTCCCGTCGCTCTATTTTCCACATCTCCAACTCTATTTTGTTTATCTCTATTTTTACATTATTTTAACTTTTTATTCCCTTATACGTAGTCAGTATATTGTTATCAATTTCACAATATCTCAATAATAACTTCATATTCCTTTTCTCTGTTTTACATTTTATTCTAAGATTACCATTATTCATTTCTTATGTTACCTTATTTTGATTATGTTTATTTAATTGGTCTGTGCTTTGTTCCTGTTATTATTATTTATTTCTTAGTTCTCTGTTACTGTTATTATTTTACCTACTTTACTCTTATGTTCACTCTATCTATTTCACTTTTACTTTAAGTTTATTCTGCCTAAATATTTTAGTCTATATCTTTCATCTTTTTAATTTTAATTCTTTATTATTCAATGTTCATAGTTTCTCATATCTATTGTTATCTGGTTTTTTCTTAGCCCTGATAAAGGTCTGAACTTTGGGCTGAAACGTTGGCAAATATAAAAATTAATATCATTATTTATTTTTACTATTTTTATTTTGACTGATCACCCCAACATCATTCTCTTCAATAAATATAAAAGGATGTAAATAAGTATAAATATGAAAATAAAACAAACATAAATACTCACGTTTCACCACTTTCTTTTTCTTATTCACATACTTTTATATTTATCATTTTACAGTTGTAATTTGATATTTTTAATTTGTAGCCGTGATGATGAACCACATGTTTGGTTCGAAACGTTGACAAACTCAATAAACATAATTTTTTTACTGCACATCCTTTATTTTTAAATATATATTACAACGGAATTGTATGGTATTATAAAGTAAAGAAAAATCCTCAACTATATTGAATTAAGTCAGTGTTCTGGAAACATATTACTTGTTCCTAATGATGTGAAACTCATTATATTTCCTTTTTCTTAATTACCTTTTTATGTTAATTAAGGCCTTATTCTAATAATCATGACTATTTATTGCTTATGATGAAATGTTTTTAATCTAAATTCAAATGAAGATATTGAATATAATTTTAAAACAGATTGACAGAGAATAAATAGCAATATTAAAACAGATGCTGTAGAGTAAATAATAATGTTAAAACAGATTGCTGGAGAGAGTACAGAGAGAAGACCCTGCATGGAAAGAAACTGGGTGGGTTTTTATATCTTCAGTTACTAAACTTCTTGAACGCCTCCTCGATTACAGAAGTGTAATCCATGGCGACGACAACAGAGACAAGAGGATGTCTTGTACTGTCAACCTCCTGGTACAGTCATATACCTCATGTTTATTAATTTATTGATTATTATTACATAAATATAATCATTTCTTACCTCTTTATTTTTATAGAACTTTTACAAAACAGAAATTAACCGAACTGAAATGTATGTTCGCTACATCTATAAGCTCCACGCTCTTCATGTTTCTGCTGAGAATTATACCGAAGCCGGTTTCACTCTTTTGCTGTACTCTGATTGCCTTACATGGGAAAAGCATCACACAGCCAAGCTAGAACTGTATCATACAATCGTCAATTACTTTGATAGAGCTAAGGTAAGATTAGTGTAACATTTAAATAATATATTAATTAGAAAGTATTATATTTATTTTGCATTTTAGTGTTGTTTATTTAATTTCTTAGTATGTATTTATTATCTACTGTTCTTTACGGGTGCACAACAGGACCAGATTGGTCATCGTAAGCAAAATACATACTATTTACAATAATTTTGACAAAGAAAGATAACGGTGTGGTAAAAGAAAAAGTTGTCAATGTCATTCCCGTGGGTATTACCCAATTGCTCCTGATAACCCCATTTGAGGATTGACCTTAATCTTATCATTAACAGATTTATTTATTAAACCTATTTTTCAATCTGCTGAAATCTGTTGTTATTTGTTAGGTGTGAGAAAATAAAAGAACCTACCTCTGCTAAAAGAGTTGTCCCACGTCTTGTAAATAACCTACTGAAAGTTAATTTTAAATGATTTGTTTTGGCGGGAATAGGCGAATAGCCTTCCGTTTATATATCGGGGACTTTAGGTTATTTACACTCCTGAATATTAAAATAAATCCCCGGCTCTGGATATAGACTTTTGAGGGTGTTTAACTGTTGTTGGGAATCTAATACTTTTGTGACACTGTCTGAGAAGAAACAATAAGAATATATATTTGAAATGTGGGACTTAGTGAACACTTTAAATGAATTGACTCACCTGGTTTATTCTTCAATTGTGAGGCCTATAGGACAACTAAATAAAATTACTATTCACTCCTGTCTAACAAAACAAATTTATTTTAACAACTGATAATGAATATATATAAGTGAACGGTCGGCTTGATAATCTTGGTCTTCAATGTCGTAAGCCTCTCTTCCCAGATGACGTCTTCTCCTGTTGGTGTCCAGGTCTCAAGTGTTTGGTGTCCTCTTTCAGCTGCTCCGTCCAATTCCAATCTTCTTTCTTCATCGATTGTTTATCAATATGAGACTTTCCAATGAGCAATTTGCCACTGCACCATTGAATACAATTCACAGTGCAACCTCACATTCCTATATATTATATATTCCTTCTCATTCCCTCATACATTGTCATATAAAGGAGTAAATACAGGGAGATGTCTACTACAGTCTAAGAAGAGTGCATCTTTGATTATTATTATTTAATTTGTTATTGCTCACTAGGTCTGGGAAAAGGGCCTGCCCTTGCTAAAGGAGCTGGGCCACGTCTACGAGGAGCGCCTCTACGATTACGACAAGCTGACGGAGGTGCTGAAGACCCAGGCCAGGTTCTACCAGTCGATCCTCCACCAGCTGCGCCCGGAGCCCGAGTACTTCCGGGTCGGCTTCTGGGGCACTTCCTTTCCCATATTTCTCAGGGTAAGCAATTATTTCAATTCGTGTAAACTGTTCAAAAATGAATAAATAAAGTAATAATAAATCATTATCAAAAAAATAATTCTTCATAGTAATGTTTATGTATCATAAAATTCAGTTTATATAGATATGTGATTTGTCAGAGACATTAAAAGATACATTCTGTTATATTTTATTTATTTTGTTGAAATTTCGATTCTGTAAAATGTTAAAATCATTGACTTAAAAATACTTAGTTTAAAAAAAAGGTATTCTATAATTGGAATAAACAGATAGTTATTAAATTTAAACAGGTAGTTATTATAGTAAAGCTGTAGTGAAAAAGTATTTTTTAGAATTTTTGTGAGGTTTATTATTATTATTATTATTATATTTGCAATGTGTAAATTTGGTAATATTTCTTCTTTTCAGAAGCTTACATGTATTCAAGTTTCTAAATATTTATAAATCATTCTATATAAACCAGATAAGTAAATAAATGGCCTTTGAAAGTTGTCGCTAATAAAACTTAAACCAATCCCGGCTAAATTAACACAGTTGACTGGTAGTACAATGTAAATAGAAACAAAAATTCAAGTTTGGCTTTCAAGGACAGAAAATTTAAAATTTTACTTTGAGATAATTCACAAGATCTTTTATTTCATATAATTTTTTATGATTAGTGTGATCTATCATTAAGGTTTTTGGTAACATAACATGATTAAATTAAATTGACATTTTACTTATAACTAATCCATAATCTTCAAAATCTGTGTGGCAGTCACAAATATAACCATACTAACGCTCATTTTTTTTTTTTTTTTTATAAAATTTAATCAATCTTATTTTTGTTAAGGGTAGACCGTACTCTGAAAAATTATTTGAAATAAGTTACGCATAATGCTTAGTTTGAGATGAAAGCTAAAGTGAGAGTGATTTATTATGTTTCTAACATGATTCCTTGTTTAATCTTAATATTAATAGTTGACTATATTTGTTGTTATGTTTTTACTCTCTGCCATTCCAATATTGTGTTTTGCATAAATCTAAAGGAAAACTTAAAGAATGTGATATTATCTCAATCGGTAATCTTCTCTTGAAATTTCTGTGTTAACTTGGAAATAGAAAACACCATCCTATAAATTGAGAGTATAAATTATTTTAGTGATGGTTTTGTTAACATGGCAGAGTATTTATCATGAGTGAGACCGATGTATAATTTTTTCTTTCAGTTATAAAATTTGGTATAATGGATTTATTATTTTTATTTCCTTAATATATATGCGTAAACTATCTGCCACATGTTATATTTACTAAATGTTTCTTTTATAGAATAAAGTATTCGTCTACCGAGGACTGGAATATGAAAGAATTGAGGCTTTTACTTCTCGTATTCAGACTGAATTCCCTTCAGCAGGAATATATAACAAAATCACTCCTCCTCCGTATGCTATAAAGCAGTCTGAAACACAATGTAAGTTTAATTCATTAAATATACCGTGTCATGGCTGCAAGTCTCTTGCAATTGAAAGTTTACCTCTAGTAATTAAAACACCATAATCTCGATGTTGAATGTTAAATGAAGTTCAAAACATTAAAATTATAATAATCGTGTAATTATTTTAGAAAGATTTATTATTTATTTATAGTTAAATTATGAACACAGTGTTCCTTTTATATATCTACTGTCCAATTTACACAAGTTAAAACAATGTTTATAATTTAAAACTATCTTCAGGATTGTGCGATATCTTTGAACAGATGATATCTGTTGGAAGTAGATATGAGCCGTTGGTATCTTTGGTCAAATATCTCCTGCAAGTCATCTTTCAGCCTTGTGGCGACATTAAAAGTCTTAACTCTGATGGCAAATGTTGCTTCTGAAAACGAGAAGCATAGCATACTTCTCTCTTAATGATTTTCACCTATTTAAAACAACCCAAAATATATTGTAAAACAAAAGTTAATCAATTTGTAAGCTATAGAAATGTTAATTCTTTATAAAAAAAGATTACAATTATGGTCATTTTATCCAAATTCTTTAGAAGCCTAACAAAGCTTCCAGTTGTAGTTTGAGCCTTTATAGATATTTAAGGTGACCTATGTTAGAATAAGATTGCTAGCCATTAGTCACCCGTTGTTTCCTTGCTCTCTCTTTTCGCAGACATCCAGATCTGCAACGTTAAGCCGATCCCGGAGTCGAGGCTGCCTTACAGAAAGGAGGCGCTCGGCCCTGTACCGGAGAAGATTTCCAGGTTCTATCAGGTACTTTTGCAGTTGCCATTTTGTTCAGCAAGTGGAATAGATATAAGCTGAAGGAAAAATTTTCTTTATATTTTCTTTGTTGTTATTGCAGGTGAATGATGTTCGCCAGTTCCAATTGGATCGGCCAGTACACAAGCCGCCTGTTGACAAAGATAATGAATTCAAGGTAACACTTGCGTTTGAAATTTCGACATATTCTTAACATGATAATTAACTATGATGAAATTGATTAGAATTGAATTGATTAGGCTAATAGAAATAATTATGGAGACTAATCTTATTCAGTATGTAATGAAGAAACAAATTAGCATTTCTTGATCTGCGTTCTAATTGATAAGTTGTAATTGATTCTTAAAAATAATAGTCAAAATAATAAATTAAACTGTCTAATGTTAACTGATGAAATACAAACATTGAGATCGAGATTCATGCACGATACTTCCTTGCTCTTGGAGCTATGTCAAAGCCCAGTAAGTGTACCTAGATTTAGCATGTTTGGTCTTAATTATTAATTAGAGAAATTCCCAGACAAAACGACCATGTTAATGTTCTCTTAACAATTATCTTCCTGTTGATTTTAATAACTATCACAAGAAAAGCACCCATAAGGAATCTTTTTTTAGGATTTATGAAACCAGTTATAACCTTTTGTAGAGTAAGTCAAAGGAGAAAAGATAAAATTGCCAGAAATAGTGACGGTACAAATATCCACATTTATGTTTATTGGTTACTTTTATTTATTATAAGTGACACCATTTTATTAACCTCCGAAATGTTTACTTTTTTGTCTAAGTAAATGTTTTAAAGTAGGAAAAAAATATTTCCAAATTACCTCTTGACTGTTTGGCTCCTTAGCATGAATTAGCTTACCATCTTTGTCACACAATTCCTAATCCCCAAATTTTCTAAAGAACTATAACCTTCAATTTTCCAAAATAAATTGTCATTTTTGAAAGATGAATAAATGAAGAAAAATAAAATGTAAAATTATATATATTTATTAATTCATGTTTCAATGGAAGGTGGAGAAGCCCTTTCCGAAGTCACATTCTGGGTGCACTGAGTAACTTTTGCTTATACCTTACAATGTTTAAACTTTTTAGCTGCTGGCCCAATGCTAAATTTATTAAACAGATATTCTGAGTTATAAAAATAATGTATTTCCTCATTTTTTAAAAGTTATCTACAACTATAATAACATTGGTTTCTTTTTTTTTATGCTAGTACAGACATGTATTGTTTTTTAAAACTATAGTTTTGCTAATAAATTTAACATGAAATGGCTGTGTTAATAGATTATCAATTTATATATTCCTAAATATTTATTTGAACAATTTCAGTCATTGTGGCTGGAGCGTACAACGCTGACCACTGCCTCTCCGCTACCAGGGATCCTGAGGTGGTCCGAAGTGATGTCGACCGTCACCGAGGAGGTGGCCCCGGTCGTCTTCGCCTGCGAGACAGTCAGCACCGTTAATCGTGAATTGGCCTCTCTCATTGGACGGTACACTGCAGAACCTAAGCTCCACACTAACCCGCTGTCAATGAGGTTACAAGTAAGTCGTATTATATCATATATGTCTTTTTAATTATTTATTTTATTTCTTTGTTCAATTAATTCGTAATTAATACTGATAAATTTATTTGTAGGGAGTGATCGATGCTGGAGTAATGGGAGGTATAGCGAAATACCAGGAAGCCTTCTTCACTGACCAGTTTGTCGTCGAGAACCCAAACGCTGCGTGCCACACTGCCGCGCTGGCACGTCTACTTCAAGAGCAGGTCTTTATTTTATATTTAGTCAGTCACTAGCTAATAAATAAAATCATTCTCAATTTCTATGATAACCAATGTAAATGTTAAAACGATTCAAAAATATTTACAGAATTTTTACTTATTTTTTGGTTTAATGCTTTTCTCTAATTGAAATTTGGCAGGAAGTATAGCTTATACTTCCTATTATTAACCCATTAAAGCCAAAATAAGGGCAAGTTTTATTCCAATTGTTGGCCTCCAAGACACAATCGATTTAGAATGCGTAAAGAGTTGAAAAATTAAATTTATTACAAGAAATGATAATAGAATTAGGAAGAAGATGGTACCAATCTTATAACATTGTATAATCATTGTTGAAGAAACAATGAACTGTACTATCAAGTACCTTATCCAGATTTCTTTATAAATTAAAAGTAATCAATAGTTTACTTTGTCAGAATTTCATATTTGATTTTATGGATTGTAATGAAATGAGAGTTTTATTAGCGGTTATTTTAATCAAATGATACTCTCTTTAATTTTCGTATGTATGATATTTATTTTCTACTTGGAATAAAGAAAAATACTATTTTTATATTATTTCTTCCCAAACTAAGTAGCTATAAGCAACTGTAAGGTCCCTTTCACACTGAAATGCAAGATGCAGGGTGCATATATCTTAAACACTGGGCTGTGTAATAGAGAGAGAGAGAGAGCTTTCACTCCGAAGTTGCAAGTGCATCTTGCAGCCTGGATGGGAATCAGCCGGCTGCAGATTTTTAGCGGGCATCTTTGTTGTGCTGGTCTTGCATACTTGCCCCTTCCATCAAGCAAAATAATTTTGAGGAGGAGCAATGATTGGGTCTGGTCGGCTAACACAGCCAACGTTCGGTCTACACTCTCCCTTCTCAATTTTTTCTAAGCTCTTGTGATTGATGTTTCTATCAATTGCTTTTTATTTTCGACTATTGTTTTCTTTTTTTTATCTATTGTTTAATTTTTTTTTTAACTGTAGATTTTTTTATAATTCCTCTGATTTTCAACTATTTCTCTATATGTTTTTACCTTTTTTTCTTGTTATTACCATGGGAGATTTAAAATTTTATGCCAACATTTCAATAAATCATTAGTAATTGTTTTCTATTGAAATGACGAGTGAATGCCATGAAGTGGCGTGACCTTGTGGTGTGGCCTTGTGGTGTGGCCTAGGAGTTCTTTTCTTTTCTGTCCTGATGATGCCTGAATTGGTGAATCGTTGACGCCTTATTTTATTCTTTATCTGCATTTTAAAGACTCAAAGCTGTGAGGTTGGAGTTTTCCAATTATAAGCTAACATTTATTCTTCCCCCTCTCCACAAGATGTGGTATTGATATTTTTAATAAATAATGCTGTACAAAATATTCCTAAGTAATGTTTTCAGTTTTGAGCTACATTCACATGTTTAAAAAATGAGTTATATCATTCCTGGGAAAATATAGTTATTTACTCATAAATATGATTAGTCTTTCTTTCGCAGATACACACAACCGACAATTTATATAACGACAACTCAGTGACGGTTCCATGAGATCCAACAACTTGTTAAAGGTCGAAATCTCCATTTTATAGTACGCCTGAAACTTAACTGGATGGTTCAGTAATTTCTGAGACACCATAGTAGGGCTATAATCTCCATCATTATTCCAGTATGGTTGCATCCATACAAGATTTCTTCTTTGTCTTCGTCTTCTTCTTACTGTACAAGCCAGAATTGTAATTCCGTCGTATGAAGAGTCGGATGATTGATTATTCATCTTTCAAACTCACGTACTAAACTAACAGAGATAAAGGATATAAATAGAAGATGCAAGAGGCACATGCATCCTTGGTGTGAAAGTTCTTTCATCGAGATGCAATCCAGCATCCAGGACGCATGCATCTTCGGTGGGAAAGGGGCCTAAGAGGGAATAACATTTTATTAATTAGCAACTAGACTTTTGTCTTCCTTTTCTCTTACTTTTAATTATGCCAAAAGACTCTTGATCAAGTCTAGTGTTATTTATTATTGTTTATAAACAATAGCCCCCCCCTGCTTTCAGGTGGAGATACTGGAGAGTGGACTAACCCTTCACGGTCAGTTGGCACCGCCTGACATGCAACCTCTTCATCAGCGCCTCCTCGAGAGGCTGGCGCAGATCAAGATTTCCTTAGCGTCGCTTCCTCCTCGGCTTCTTCTTGGGTAACTTAATTGTTGTTACTTTATACCGTATAACAGATATTATAACAACTAGATTGACATAACCTTTTCCATCAGGACGTGCTCCTTGTCTTGCTCCGACGGTAGAGAAGAGTACACAAACAGTTCCGCCTACTGCCAGCTGGCCAATGACGTTTACTCCCAACCTCAGGTGTGTTGGTCTTAGTTTAATGTATTTGTGTGTCGGACTTAGTTTTAATGTATTTATGATTTTTAAGATAATCATTTAAATAATACTTGTGTTTGTTGAGAGGTCGAAACTTGACCATTTTTTAAAGTATGAGAAAAACATAAGTAGATTTGCATGTTTTCTGCACTTTTTTTCTTCTATTATAGAGTTGTTTATTTTATATGTGACAACATAAAGTTTATATGTGCATTTTATTTGTACTTGCGACACAAAACAGTTCAGAATTTGATTTATACATAAATAAAATTCAGAATCCATCGTTACTTTTTTCAGAAACTTTTTGGGGAAGTATGTTACATATATAATTTAAGAGGGCTTCAAGGAGAACACTTTAGTCAAGTTTCATTAAAAACGTTACTGTGGTATTGGCGCTATTGTCTATAACGATACACACTGTTTGGCTGCCATTTCAAAACAAAAGACCAGATGGTAATGAAATGTATGTAAAAATACTCCTGAATTTGTATAAAAATTTCAAAGCAATTGATTGAATGACTTTCCAATATTAGCAGTTTTGAACAAAAGAACTTTTACATTTTTATTCATATAAACTGCATTCAAAAATTTTTTATTGACAAAACTAAAACTTGTCAATAATTAATAAATAAAATATTGTCAACAGAGGAGAAAAAGGTACTTAACTGTTTTGTCTTTACCTATTCATATAATGATTGTACTAGATAGCTCCCTGTATTTACTCTTTTATGTGACATTGTGTGAGGGAATGAGAAGGAATATATAGGAATGTGAAGTTGCACGATGAATTGTACTCAATTGTGCAGTGGAGAAATTATTATTGAAAAGTCTCATATTGATAAACAATCGATGAAGAAAGAAGGTTGGAAGAGGAAGGAGCAGGTAGCCACAGCTGGAGGAGGACGCCGGAGGAGAGGAGAGAAGGCAGTTGAGGCTGGGACATTAAGACGTTATCGGAACGACGTTATCGGAGAAGAGAAGCCTACTAAATTGAAGACTAAGAATATCAAGCCTACAGTTATAAGACTTTTATACATTCATTTATTACAGTTGTAAACTAAATTGTTTTATTATATAGGAGTGAAAAGTCATTTTATTTAATTGTCCTATATGCCTCACAATTGAAGAATAACAAACTAGGTGAGTCAATTCATTTAAAGTGTATTTAATAAGTCCCACATTTCATATATTCTTATTGTACCTATTATCCCTGTAAAAGCGGAAGGAATATTTACATGATATAATGATTATAGTATTTACTATTAAGTGTTTTGGTATTTTCTTTACCTATTCATATAATGATATAATGATTATAGTATTAAGTCTTTTGATTTTTTAAAAAATAAATTGTCATTAAAATGTTTCAGGAAGTCGCTGAGTCCGGTGATATCAATGAGGTACCATCCCTTCCTCTCAGACCGAAGTCTTACGCAGCCAATTCTATTGAGAGGTATTCTGTTCTTAAAATGGAGTAGTTAAAATATCCTTCATTTAATTATTGATATTGTTTGCTTATTTTGAAGTTTTAAAATATGATGTGGAATATTTACGCACGCTCTAAATTAATATTAATTTGTTATTGCTCGATGAGCTTCCGTCGTCCCTGCTACTACTTCTACTTCTACTTTGCAGTTTTGGGGAACTACTTTCCAATCACGGACAAACTAAAATCTTTTTACATTAGTCGCTGCTCGCTATGCCCTTTATAGCTTTACCACTCTTTCCTCCACATCGACTTATTGATAAATTAAGTGAAATATCCATGTCACCTTCAAAGATATTGTAAGTTAGCAATTTTTACTTTCACTTACCTATATATTTAATATATATTAAGGGAAAGTATTGCGATCGTGAACATTTTTTAATACGAGTCTTCAACAGAAATACACACTTTGAGGTCACCTGAGTCCAAATAATCAAGTCCTGCAAAATGATCTGTGTGTCTGTGTGTATGCCACTTTGTGAAAGTTTATAATTTTCTAATAAACGGCTCTAATGATTTTGATTGAACTCGGTGTATCATTGTATAATTAAGTAGTCTTTAATATCATTTAGTTGTTATCCCTATTGATGTCACTTTACAGGGCTTAAATACCTAATGTTCATATACGTCATTCTCTAAAGTACCTTTGATATGGTTTATTTTAAATAATTAACTATCTCTCATTATTAACAGTTACAAAAAAATGCTATATATAATTCTTGAAAGAATTTGATAATTGAATAAAGGAGAAAAAATTTAAAAATGCTTACTCAGGACGAAAATGAATCTCCAGAAATACTAGTCAGAATGTATAGGTATAATATATCGTTGGAATGCTGAGAATTTTAGAAAAAAACAATATCTAATATAGAAAGTTATAGACAGTAACGGGGATTGGTGAAAAAAATATGAATTATTTCCAAGAAATAACATTATTTGATGTAAATCACATGTTTCCAAGGAAATTAAATGAAATTTACTTACTAAATGTAAACTTTAAAATTTTTTATTAAGTTTGAAATAATATTTAAAATCCAGGGATTCAAGGCAATGACATTGTTTAAGATACTATTTCAATGTACTGATGTGAAAGAAGAAGTGGAATATAAAAATATATAATATGTGTTTATAATCTTAAATATATTTACTGTAGTTTAAAAACTCTAGATCTGTTATTATATTTAAATAAGTAGGTATCTATCGTCCATTTATTCCAAAAAATCATCATGTAACCTTTTAGAAAATTAAATTAGTGAACAATTTCATGAATTTTCCCTTTGTGAAATTCCAACAATATCCACTTATCATTAGTTTAACAACTTTTGACCTGTCTATGATTGACAATGCAAATCTCTTAATTCAGTTTTACTAAACTTTGCAATGAAAAATAACGGTTTAATAATCCGGTTAATTGGAATAATCCATAATCAACAGTTCGTACAATCCACAATCATCCGGTGATACAATAAGTAGGACTTTTGTTATTTTAATAGTATTTATGATTTGTTAAGCTTTAAGATTTTAGCTTCAGCTCGGTTAAAAATGCAATTCAAAAATTTTATAATAGCCCAACATGGCCAGAAAATAATTTCTATTCATAGTAGGGTGGTAAGTGAAAGTTGTGTTGCGCTCACCAAATTTTTTGTTTTGTGTTGAAATGGAAGTGAAGGGGAAAAATGGAGTTGTTGGTTTAAATGAATCCAGAATGAAAATCTGTATTCTTTCAGGGATTTAGAATGTGAAAAACTAAATTTAATGACAATATTTGTTGTACTGATATTTTTTTCACATTTTAACATCTTGGAAAGAAACAACTTTTAATTATTAATCTTTTGATACCAATGACTTCATTAAAGAAAAAAAAAATTAACTTGCTCTTCTTTCCTCCTTTCTTTTGATTTTTCAACTTATTTTTTAACTTTTAATATTGAAAATATTGAAAATATAATAAATACAATATAATAAATTTAAAGAATAATATATATATTCTACCTATTACACAGTATAATAAATATTGATAATATAGTAAAAATTTTAATTACAATAAATTGTTGTTATAAATACAATATCGTTGTTTATGGATTGTGAACCTGTAATAATAAATTATTCACGAGTGCAATCAAAATTTATTAACTTCAGGTGCGCAATGTTCTGATTGCACTGCGGTAAAAATTATCCAATTTCTTTTCTTTACAAGTAGACAGATGATATATTTTATTTGTTAAATATCGAACATGATTATTGTTTCCAGAAGCAGCCGCAGCTTGAGCCGGAGCCTGTCGCAGCGCTCGACCGTCAGCGCTGTCAGCCAGAGCTCTCAGGAGCCAGAGGAAGCACCCCCACTCCCACCGAGGGGCTCCAGTGAGTACTCTTCTCTCATTATTGTTTCTCAAGAAAATAACAAGCATCAGAAGCATCAAGTCTTGGTTTAATGCCTACTCTAGATAGCGAAGGAAGTCTTTTCAAACTGCCACTATGGCTGATTAGTTCTTAGTTAGTTGATTTCGATCATTGGTTCAATTTCTTGTCCCATTTACTTTGTACAGTAGTCAAGTAATCTCAGTAAAACATTTTCCATTTCTCGGGTTTTCACTTTTATCTTCAGCTTCTCATAATTTGTTTATTACAATTTGGTGCCGACTTGTGGTTTCAACTAACCGTGGGCCAATATTGTACAAGTGTAGGCAAGGAGTGTTTAGGGTACTGGGCTGGGGCTCTTCTTCATTCTTCTTTCTTCTTTTATCTATATCTCTTTTTGTATATTACTTGAGAGTATGTTATCTTGATTCTTATTAAGTACTTCTCCTTTTAGTGTCATAATGGCATTTGAGTGATAATTATGGTAATAAGAGCTTTGAGAGCTATAATAATAAAAGTCTGGAACAGATACACGAAATAACTATTAATTATTTAATCTTATTCTATCACTTCTTCTTGGAGATTTTAACTTCAACTTGCATGTCTCACTTGTTTAATCATACATTTTCCCACATTTTTTATTATTGCTAATATGTCTTCCATAAATATAATTAATGTGAATAATTCATATAATGAATTGATCAATGAACAATTGGCAATATGGAAATGTAATGGATCATGAGAGGGGGGAATTAATTTTCATTCAAAATAATTAACTGAAATTCTTCCTACCTGAAGAAGATGATCTTCAAAATGGTGGCTCAATTATTAGATTTAATGAATTATCAAAGATACTGTGTACTGTTGAAAATACTTTTGAGAAATGATGTACAAAAACTAGATTAAAAAAAATATTTGTAATTTTTTTTTTATTAGTTATAGATAAGAGGAACGGTGAGGTCCCACCTGCTCCTCCTAAGAGGGTCGTCGGTAGAAAGGTAATTTTTATGATGTCGCAGATTTTGTGTTAAATTTTTATTTTATTTATTTTAATTTAGACTAGGTTTCTGTTTACTGTGTTCACTTAGGAACAAGAGGAGTTTGCCGTTCGCGATTCTGGATTTTCCGAGAGACTGTCGTCAGCTCTAAATTTTGAAGACTGGCACTTGCCCCGTCAGCCCCCACCTGTGCCACCCAAGTCTTCCGAGTCCTCTCTACATCTCCGTTAGTATCAGTCATCATCTTAACATTTTCATCTTCAATGTCATCACTGTTAAATTTACTTATTGCTTTGTAGTTTAGACAATGACTCAATTTTTCAATTTTTTTTTTCTGCCCGCAGCAATGAACATCCCGAAGAGAGTCTCTGAGACCACTTCTGCTCCTCGCAGTGACAATGAGGATCTGTCTCCAGATCAGAACTGACCAGAATTCACAGGTTGACCAAAATCTAGAGATCGGTCAATAGAGCCTCTGATCCCTCTGTTTTTTATTAAGTAGGATTCCGTTGATACCGCCAACTTACAACAACTACATTTAGTTGACATTTATCCGCAAGCTATATTTTTAATATCTTTTTTTTCACAATGATAAATATGTATCAGTAGTCGATGAATAGAGCCTTTATAATGGGAAAAATGTTGATAACGTCGCAGGATCGTAATTTTCACTTTTTTGTCTCTGAGGAGCTCAGAAGAATTTTAATTTATAGTTTAAGTTCCTTTTTTTGATTGGTTGTTGTAGGATGTCAAAAATACCCACCGCTCTCCGAATTTCTTGCTGAAAGGAGTCCTCTACTCAGATTTCAGTTTCCTGCTGACTTGCTGGATCTTAGGCGTCTTGTTTACTTTAATCTCGGCCTATTTGAAAGTTTCTCAACTAATATCTCGATAAAATGACTTTGACAAGTCGAAATATGACAATATTACAGATAATTTTTTATTTTGAGTAAATTTTTTCTTAATTCCTCAAAATGGTTGTCGATAACTTTTGTACAATTAAAAATATTGACATTCCTCATTTTAAAGTATTATAGACCATTGAAACTAGAAAAGTATTTAGTGATGAAGGGTTGGGCATGAAATGCTATATATCCTGAAATCCCTTAGTCAGTTATAACTAATAGCTCATGTAACTTTTATTTAGATATTTAGTCTTGTAGATTTTTTATGGATTATGAAATTCTCTTTTTATTAGCTTTATTAATGAGTGAGTATATTCGAGTCAATTTGTGGCATTTATTCGCCTCATTTATTGAAATATTTGAGTCAATTTTGCGCTATTATTTGTCTTGTTCTTTCATTTAAGCAGCCATGTTTTGAATCTATCATATTGTTGTAATTATTTTTTGTTATTCTAGTTTTTATTTTAAAGACAGACCATGTACAAGTTACCTAATTAATTATTAAGTTAAAACAATTATTTAAAGTCATGACATAAGTGATTATAACGAATCAGAGAGGCTACTATGGTTGAGATAAGCTGAACTTTGTGCCTTAATCGTGCTGTACCAAGAAGTTTTTCTTCTTAATCATACGGTACAAGGAGGTTTTTTCTTAAAAATATGTTTTCATCTGAAGGCAAACAAACAGTTTCTGCATTAAAGTTTTGATTGATTGAGAGTAGGTGCAGCAAGTAGCCAACAGGTGTGGAAACCAAAGTGGTCTCTCTGCTTTGTTTTCTGATTTTTTAAAATTAATATTAATATATTTTTCCCATTCTTTGTTTTAAGATTCTGTATAGCAACTTTGACGGTTGTATTATTTTGGAAGGTATTTTAATGCTTTTAGAGGAAATATTGTAATTATAAATTTTTGGAAAGATTTTTGAAGAAAAGAAGGAAAAGACAATTTTTAGGACTGAGCCAGGCTGTTTGGATATTGTTGGTAAGTACCTAGTAGCTAGTAACGAAGTAGCTATATCGTAGCCAATATCTCTTGAAAGGTTTACTCCAACTTTCAAAGAGGTAGAAGCCAATTCGATTCAAATCCTAATATATATATATATATATATATATATATATATATATATATATATATATATATATATATATATATATATATATATATATATATATACGTAAACAGTATTCATAAAGTTTAATTTTTCTCTTGAATATTGTATTATAAAGAAGTAGTGCTTCAGGATATCATTAAAGTTCACCTTAATAATGTCAAATTATTTGTCTGAACAATCATTTAGGCACACAACTGAATTTTCTTAATTGGAACATTTCTGGTACCTGATGTTAAATTGCTGAAGGATATTATAAAATGTTTACGCAGGCCATTACCTTTTGCCAGAAACATGAAGCTTGTGAAGGACGTGCAAAGGTGTCGCTGTGAGCCCGCCAGGCAATTAAGATGATGATGCAGGCAGTGGTGCCTGCCTTCGATAATAACGGTTGTGCTACAAAACAATTATATCTCTAGATATAACAGGCATAATTTTTAGTTTGATATGTGACCACTCTCTTGGACCGATGTCGCCGCTGTTGGGCCAAGAAGGAGAAAATAAAAAATTAAACAAAGAATAAATTAATATCTGAAAGTTTTTTTTTCGTTTTGGACGGTCATGATTTTTTTAATATTCATTTATAAATTAATATAAATTCTTTCACTTTTATTTACTCTACCCATTTATCCCTATGTTTTTGAATACTTAACTGTTAAGAGGAGAGATATTAGAATTTTATATTAATTCACAAATTTTTAACTTAAATTGACCATTTCCCTCATACAAAGTTTCTTTTTATTTATACAATATTTTTAACAAATCTACTTTCTTTACCATGGCAAGATTCATAATCACCATATGGGTATTTTCTGGCCGACTCGATTATTATTAATGAAGACTGAATTAGTAAGCGTTCTTGAATAATTATTTCTAATTATGGGTAAATGGTTGACTGTCGTGAATAATGAAGAGAAGAATAGTTAGGGTGATCAGTCAAATAAGAAGGCAAAAATAAATGATAATATTTAATATTATTATCATTAATATATTTATATTAATTCACCATATTTAAATATTATCAGTTATTTTTGCCTTCTTATTTGACTGATCATCCCAACTATTCTTCTCTTAATTATTTCTAATATATTACAAAATAGTATGCAAACTTTCCCCGTCATATAATATTTAGGCAAACTATTGCTATCATGATAATGATTCTAAGGATGATCAAAGAAATTAAGAAGACCCCATTTTTGGTACATTTTTGTTCCCTACATTTTGTGTGATTTATTATTACTTTTATTTTCTAAATAAAATAATAATTCATGTGGTACTTGAATTGTCTTTGTTACATTTTCTCTTGAAATTTATTTTTCTATGTTTGAAATTCGTGGTAAATTGAAACATTTAAATCAATGAAATTGAGGAATTTATGTATGTATATTTCTTGAATATTGATTCCCAAAGACTGGAATATATTTGTTTTGTAATCGGAATACATCTCCATGTTCAAGTCCAGCTCTGCCAGATAATTATTTGTCTTGCTATATCAGCTGTGATTTCAACATGGATTCAGGAGACCCCACTGGGGCACATCCAGCCTCTATAATTGGGTACCTTACTCTTCTGTGGGTTGAGGGAAATCGTGGGTGTGACATCGTCTGGGAGCCAGGTCTCATACTCATCCATACCACCATTGTTCAAAATCAGTTGGTCGCTCAACTCTAGACCCCAACCCACAAGTTGTAGTTCAGATTATTTGTATTTATTTTATTTTTTAAGTATAATTATCTATATTTTAAGTTTATTTTGAGCAGCTTTCCTGAATTATTTCTCATATATTTAGATACAACCGTACCAATTTTCATTTTGTTAAAATATTTTGATAACTTTTTTTTTAACTTATAAAACGTATTTTTCTATAATATATTTTGAAATAAGTGAACGCCTATGGATTAAAACCAACATTTGATTTTTACTCCTATTCACAAGCAGACGTTTCTTTTGTGCTCTTTCTTGTCTGTCATTAAAACAGATATCAGGCAATAAGCATTTGTCAGTACCCATTTTTTATATTATTTTTTCCAATCTTTGATTCCATAAATGAGAAAATATAAAGCTGAAATTTGATTTAAAATATCTAATTTGTACAACCTTTTTAGAAAGAAATATAACTATATTGTGGTGTGGAGATGGTCCACTGTATTTGATATTCGAACCAAAAAAAGTGGAATGTATGATAACAAATTTAATCTTGTTTTTTAAAGTAACTTGGACTGATTCCTGGTAATATATACTCCAAATAAACTCTAAAAAGTCAATTATATCTACTTATTTATTTTAATTTAATACTTTCACACTCGTATTTCTGTTGCATATTTAATTTAATGATTTTAATGCATAAAAAAGCTGGATCAAGGTGGATAATATTCTTAGTATTAAAAAAATTATTAAAGTTTTATTATTATACTAATATTAATTCTATTCGATCCGTCGTTTTGGCCAACATAGTTAAAGGCTTCAATAATGATCACACCATCACTTTTGAAACACTTTTGGTTAATCCTCGTCAGAATGAATAAGTAGCTGGTAATATTGAAGAAGTAACAGAACAGAAATTGATATGAGGAATTGTCGAGACAATGTTATTCAATTTGTGATAACGAATAATTTAATTAAATATTTTATCTTATTATTTTCAGTATTCTAGTGGATAAATATTTTTCCAATATAATTAAGTTTAATAGAAATAAGAAAACTAGAATGATTCCTGAAGCAATGGCTTTGATAACAAATTTCTGAATATTATTATTATGAAAGAGGAAATAAGGATTTGAACGAAGTGACTGTCATTATCAACAGTAAGTTATTATATTTATATGTATATAAATATATACAATTATAGATAGATATATTTATTATGAAAGAGTATTTAATATAATAAGATAATATTTATCGCTAGTCATATATATTTTTACATTAATTTAATAGCTGTTGTATACTTGTCAGTAATTTATCGTTTATATTGAAATGAATTAAAAAGTATTTTTTTGGAAATTACCATTCCTTAATTTATTTTATTGTACAAAGTTATATTATTGTAATTAAAATTTTTTTATACCTGTACTGTGTTTATTTTAAATAAATAATCACTAAGAAACTTGATATTTATTTAATCATACTGTGAAGGAAAAAGAAAGAAACTAACTACCTATAAGATACGGTGTTTAAGTGATTCTTGAAGTCCTTTCAATTGTAATTAACAAACAATAATACTTTTTAGAGATAATATTTTTTCGTAAGACACGGATGTATTTTACCATTTTGAGGAGGAATTCAGGCCGAAAGACCCACTTTCCACCTCCCTCCTCTCCTCTCTGCATAGATCCACCTGTGCCTGCTCGGACCATCTTGCTTGTAACAATTACCTTTTTTCTGAAGAATGAATAGAAATGACTATTCTCCCAAGAGGATGGATCATGAGAAAACATAAATTAACTGTTTTCAGTTGCGATTTGACCAGGTTATTGTTCAGTATGATAAATGTGACTGAGAGGGAGTAAGAGGTAACGTTATGGAACTTATTGTTCTCTTTAGGAGGCATAGAGGGTTGCTAACACATGGTACTCATACAATCAAAGAGCAAATTATTCATTTTCAATTTTATTTTATTGGTAATGTTATAAAGCTAAGGCTTGAAGTAAAATAGTATAGTAGCCACCAATATCGGTCAACAGTGCCAATCTTGGGCAGTATTTCAAATAAAGTTTTTTAAAATACAAAATAAGGTGCATTTATTGTATTTTAAAAAGTAAAATATAATGTATTTTCTTTTGAAAACATAAAAAAGTATTTGTATTTCATTTCAAACATACTAAAATACAAAAAATGTATTTTAAACAAATAAAATAAATAACCAAATAGAGTAGGTTCTCTTTATTATATGCTGATCATCCACTAGAAAATATTTTTTTTTTGTAATTAGAATAAAAATAATTTTAGTATTTTGTATTTTATCTATCTTATTGTATTATTTCTGAAAACAATTCAAGTATTTTATAAACAAAAAATACATTGTAATTTAAATATTTAAAATGCATTTTGTCCAGGTCTAGTTTGTAACACAGCAATCACAGAAAATATTTTAAATTATCTAATTTTATTATTATTATTATTATTAAGATATATGACTTCATTTATCAAGCTTGGAATTCATAACCTCATATATATATTATTTTTCAAACATTTGTTAACAGCTCGATTAATATCCTGTTAAACACAGGCTATCTAAAACCAAGGGGGGAACTGCCAAATAAAACTGTGAATTTCTTTGTTCATTCTCTCAATATTCTCCTTGATTTTTTGGCTCATCGTGTTGATATCCTCATTGACTTTATGAATTTTTTTCTTTACGTCTTCCTCAATATCCTTCTGCATCTTCTCCATCTTCTTCTTTTCCTCAGGGGTCATCGGGCCAACCGAATTGACAGAAATGCCATTGCCGATTTTCATTTTGGTGATGGTGATGGTGGATTCTCCAGAGTGTAGCACATATTTCTTGTACATGTCTGTTTCCTTGATCACTTGTAGTTTGGTTAGATCGACTTTTTGGTTATTCACGAACACATCGTTGTTCTGCACGACGACCGACACGCCAAAAACTGTGTCACACAAGCCCTGCAATAATAAATTTAAACTAGTTTAAACATATAAAATAAGAACACAAATGTATATTATTGAAGTAATTAAATAACAAATTTTTATTCTTCTGATAGCAGTAATTATGTGATCAAAATTTTACGCATTAAGGCTTGACCAGAGCAATAAAATATAACATCACATGTCTACATACCCATAGAGAGCACTACTCACAACATCATAGTACATGAACATGGTATAATCATTTACATAGCATAATTAATTGTGTTGTGTTTACAGTATTTTTTCTAAATACTCGAGCGGAGGTAAAAAGTATTTTTCAAAACTGCATTGAAAGAGGGGTTGAGAATATATATATATATATATATATATATATATATATATATATATATATATATATATATATATATATATATATAATATTTAACAATGATGGAAGGCACCGTAAGTAGAGTTAAGGTGAAAGGAAGAATTGGCGACTTCTTTGCAGTTTGTTCGGGCCTTAGGCAAGGTGACTCATTAGCCCCATTCCTCTTTAATATTGCCTGAGAGACCATCATGAGAAGGGCAAGATTAAAGAACGGATGAACAATATTGCACAGAATGACCCAACTGCTCGCGTATGCTGACGATGTGGTCATTGCAGGGTGATCACTTCAAGCAGTGAAGAGTGCATTCAGTAGGTTGGAGAATGAGTCAAGGAAAATGGGGCTATGCATCAACGAAATTAAAACCAAGGTCCTTGTTTTAAGGAAGAAACATCTTGTCCATCCACCACAGCGCTACGTCTTGGGAAACCATACTTTTCAAGCTGTATCAATCAAGCCTCACCTACCTCGGGTCCATAATTAACAATAGCATTAATGAAGAGGAGGAGAGAGGAGCTAGAATAATGGCTGCCAACAGAGCGTACTTTTCTCTAGCAACCCTTCTGAAAAGTAGATTGTTAAGTCGTACAACGAAGTTTAGGATATACAAAACGATTATTCGGCCAGTTGTAACATATGTGTACGAAACATGAACTCTAACAAAGGCATCTGCTGAACGAATAGATCAGTTCGAAAGGAAAATACTAAGACGGATAATAGGACCTAAATTGGAGGAAGGAGTTCCCGATTGTGAACAAACAAGGAGGTATACTCAATGTATGGTGATCTGTCTATATCTCCCAATTCGCTCTAGTGCAGCGAATGAAATGGTTAGGACATGTCCTGAGAATGGATGAAGCGAGGATAGCGAGAAGGCTTTATCATGGGAAGCCAGAGGGAGTTAGGTATAGGGGAAGACTGAAGGCAAGATGGATAGATAACGTAAAAGAAGACTTGAGAAAAAATGGCATATCCATCAGGTGCGCAGGCAACAGGGTCGACTGGGCGAAGGAAATTGAGCACGTCAAGAACCGCTACATGCGCCTGTTGTGCCAATAATAGATGAATGAATATATATTTTTCAGAACCATTCTCTGATTTATTTGTTTGTGTGTATCAATTTTCTCTGTGTACTAATTTTTCCAGACCTCCTGTAATGACATATATTACAAAATACATTTTAATAATAGTTTGTTTTATATATTTCTAGAGAAATCATTCATATTTACTCTGAGCAAAGAGGTAGTTCTTTTTCATTCAGTGGAGAAACTATCTCTTTGGACTAAGGTATTAAACTCCTAATTCATTAAAAAGAGGAACTCTAACTCTGATCATGAGCATACCAGGGAAAGGAACAGACAGGGGGTTTTTACCCCTCTCCTATCTAACTTATTTGAAAGAAAACAAATCAATATAGTACAAGAGGTTTCCGAAAGTCCAAGAAATATAATAATTGTTATTATATATATCACTATATATATATATATATATATATATATATATATATATATATATATATATATATATAATTGGTAATTGGTTGACTGTCGTGGATAATGAAGAGAAGAATAGTTGGGGTACTCAGTCAAAAAAGGAAGGCAAAAATAAATTATAATATTTATTTTTTACATCTGCCGACGTTTCGACCTGAAGTTCAGGCCATCATCAGGGCTTTCTCATTTGACATTTTAGGAGAAAGCCCTGATGATGGCCTGAACTTCAGGTCGAAACGTCAGCAGATGTAAAAAATAAATATTATAATTTATTTTTGCCTTCCTTTTTTGACTGAGTACCCCAACTATTCTTCTCTTCATATATATATATATATATATATATATATATATATATATATATATATATATATATATATAGATATAGATATATGTTGTGTATTATATATATATATATATATATATATATATATATATATATATATATATATATATATATATATATTTATATATATTGTGTATCATAGAGTTTGAAATCATTTATCACGCTGAGATTTTCTTTTATTCAGTTGTGCCCCCTTCCCTCGACTGTGACTCAATAAAAAAGTGATGAGCGACTAGGATAAATGATTTATAAAATAAAGAGCTATTTAGATTAATCATCAAATATAACATTATGTTTGCAATATAAAATTATTATAGTTATGCCTACCTAGTCTTGTCATAAATATTGTTACAAATATACAGATTTCAACAGAAAAATAATTTTTTTTAAAAAACTTTATTAGAAAATAAAATGTATATCTATAGAGAGTAAAACAAAAAAGAAATTAGCTCGGATCAGAGAT
The DNA here is from genome assembly GCA_928085145.1 of Nezara viridula. Lineage (NCBI taxonomy): Eukaryota > Metazoa > Arthropoda > Insecta > Hemiptera > Pentatomidae > Nezara > Nezara viridula. Next base: position 2,408,903 of record OV725079.1, read on the forward strand.
TGTTTGAGGCTTTCCAAGTAAGCTAATCTAATGGGTCGAGATGAGGGCCAATACGAGGCAGATATGAACTCTGGAATGTTCTTTTGCAGCCCCTGCTCAGTAAACCTGGCCTTGTGAGCGAACAGAGTATCATTTAGAGGCTTGACAACTGGTGCCAAAATATAGTCCTGGTAGTTTTTAACTCCTTTTTCACAAAAATAGAGCTTTGTGGTGCCATCAAAGCAAACTCCCACCAAACCATCACTGCGAAAGGGTGATGACCTCTTTCCACTCATGATAGTTACCGACAGAGGTTTGAGGAAGATGAAGTAATGACTAAAGGCCTTGGGTTGGGAATGGTATGGGTTGGATTCCTCACCTTGTAGGTTAGTGTTTGTTTCACCGTTGTCCCACAAAATGAATCTTGATACTCCCACTAAGCTTATTTAGAGTATTCGACCACTGAGGGGTTGTTAAGGACCAATTAGTCAGTTCGCTCTTTTTTCGATTGTTATTCTTACTAGAGAATGTAGTAAGACATCCCAGATTCCCTGCAATATTTGGCTAGGACCAATATTTGAGAACAATGAAGTGTTGCATGTAGGTTTGTAAGTAGTGTTAGAAGTAATACTAGTGTAGGTGTAGTGATAAAAATAGAAGAAAGTTGTTCAAGTTGGATGAATATACCTCCTTGGATAAGGAAGTTGAGAAATCACATCTTCCTTGATTGAAATTTCGCTTGAGAAGAATGCTATCTGATCCAAGTTCCATTAAGCAATGGCGACCCCTACACCCACGATGACATTATTAACTTGCTTTTAGCCTTTAGTTTTTTTCCATTGTATAATAAATGATTCCACTTAATAGTTATTGGCATAAGTTAAAGAAGACATATTAATGCCGAAGCAGATAGCGAACGACCTTGGTACCTGTTTTGCCACCTGCTTAAATAGAAGTTGTTTACATTACTCGACGATCCGTAAACAGTTCTGTGCTGCAATGAGTTCGGTTAATGTCCTTCTAGAATGTATTTCTGGTTAGGATATTGCAATATGTACTAACTATACTTCTAATACAAATCAAACATTAAGAATAAAAGAGGAACAATGCAATAACTTTCAGTTATAACTAATATCAACGAGGAACAGGTTGACATTAGAGCAGTTGATATATCTATTTTTTAATCCTGATAAAATTTTCTCGAGCACAATTTAATTAGAAACATTTTAAAGTTTTAAGCAAAATATCTGAATATTAATTTATCTCACAAATATTCTTTGTAAATCTCTTTTTAACTTTTAAAACCCATTTTCACTTAGTAAAATGCAAATGACCGCGGTGATAAATCGAAACATGCTACGTATACCTTTCCAGGTGACAGCCGTCACCTTATTATGTCGCAACAGTCATATTCCTCATCCCGAATATATTGTTCCTCCACTCGTCAGCATGGAAGAAAATACTCCAAATAAACGACTGGAAATACTTTATTTTACTCCTCTCCTCAAACTTTTGAAAATGAAACTTAAAGAGAACCTGAATACATACATGTGGCTATTTAAACCCATACGTAATTAAACTCTAACGATTAAATCATAGTAAAAAAAAAAAACTTAGGTGTGTGGTTTAGACCACACGATATAAGTAAAAACACCAACAAGCCGGGATTGTTAGTATGAAATATCGATATATATATATATATATATATATATATATATATATATATATATATATATAAATGAATGTATGTCCGTCTGTTTGTCCTTAGTGCATTACTAAACCATTCAACCGATCGCCACGAAACTTTGGAAAGTTGTTCTGTACACTCCTGGGAAGGTTTCTGGCATAGTACTTCTGTTGTACGATAATTTTATATATGCAAAAAAAATAAAAATGTAAATGTTTTTCTTTTCAAAGCCGCAAAAAATGTATCGCTATAAACTGTAGCGCCAAAACGGCTTTACCGATTTTAACGAAACTTGGCTAAAGTCTTCCCCTTGAAACCCTTTTAATTTATGTGTATAACATACTTTCCCGAAAACAAGTTGAAAAATGTTACGATGAATTCAATATTTTATTTGACGATAACTAAAAAAGGTACACAATTTTTGACTAATAATAACCACATTAATTTGAAAGATTTCTGAATCGCTAAAAAAAAATCATCGAAATCGGACGGTTAGTTGCAGAGTTATTGATTTTTAAACATTTACTGCTTTCTCTTCAGAAAAGGCCGTTTCCTTTTGCTTCCTCACTACCAAACGTCGGCAAGTATTATTTTTTTATTGATTAATCGAAAATTTTATAATTACTACAGTAATTGAAATTATCATTTGAAGAATTTATATGATTCTCCCTATGTAGGTCAATACTATTATACGTTTTTTTTATTAATTTTTTTATTTAGTTTTATAAGTTCAACTCAGACTGTTTCTGATGATTATGAATGACAGCGTATTCACTAAGATGATTATGAATGTTCAATTTGAATCATGAGAAAGAAAACCATTAGAATTAGTTGAAATTGAAGCCATTTTACAGACAAATGTGTTTCCCAACTTTTTAAAAATGACAGAAGTCCTTTGCTATTAATCTACTCATATGTGCTTTCTATTTTCTTTCTTTTTCATTTTACCAGGCTAAGCCACAGCAGCTCGTGGCCGGGTAAAGCTAGTAAGTTATAAACAATAGCTCATTATGATGAGGATAAAATACTGAACAATTCCCTCGCTTACAGTGCGCAGGCCCCATTTTTAGTTTCTAAGGTATTTTAATCCGTATCTTAAATAAAACTTGTTATCATTTGGTTTTCGACACTATTTTTTTTCTTTTCGCCTCCCTAACACAATGTCGCGTTAAGATACAATTTTGAATTATATACCATTACAGAGAGGATAAAATGCTGAACATTTCCCACGCTTACAGTATGTACGATTTTCGTTTCTGAAATATTTTAATCCAAATGCAAAAGCACTTCAATTGGTCAACTCCAGCCAACTTTACCGTTTTGTTACACATCGGAGGTCTGACGGATCAATCTAATTAACTCTCACATAATTCACAAAAGAAGTGTACCTAAGCGTACCTAGAGAAGATTTCACTTCAATAATCGCTCAATATCAAAAAGAATAACTAGGCATCCTACATACGTAAATAAAAAATCTGGTGCGCGCAACACACAACTTTCACTGACCGCTCTACTTTGAATAGAAATTATTTTCTGGCATTGTTGGGCTATTATAAAATGTTTGAAATGCATTTTAAACGGAGCTAAAGCTTAAAACTTACGGATAACAAATCATTGAGACAATTAAAATTACAAAAAGTCTATTCATCATATCGACGGTAGGAAATAAAAAGATAGTTACTCCATCTGCTTTTATAAACCGCACAACTTTAGACTCTGAGCCTTTCAATGGACAGAATGACTATCTCCAATTTCAACATTTTTAAGTTGTGCCATTTTAGTAATATTTCTATTTGGAAAAGTTATCTATACAGACTGAGTAAGTTGATTCCAAAGTAGGTGATTGCAGTGTTGAAATATAGAACTGTGAATAAAGGTATACATTTTGCAACAAAAAATATTTTGCAACACTAAAATTAATAATAAACAATGTTGAAATTGTAATTAGTCATTCTGTCAACCGAAAGTCTCATATGTATATTTCCAACGATAAATTATACATACACCTTCTGACCATTATTCCCGGAGATTCATTTTCGACCTGGAGAAGCATTTTTATTTTTTTTCTCCTTTATTCAATTATTGAATTCTTTCAAAAGTTATATTTAGCCATCTTTTATAGTTACTGTCAATAAAAGTATGTTAAATTTTCAAATAATTAAAAGTTTTAAATAAACCATATTAAAGATGCTTTAGAGGAAGAAATATATGATTTATATATGATATAAGATATATATGGTCATTTAAGCACTGTTAATTGACATCAATGGGGATAAGATCTAATTGATATTAAAGACCACTTAATTATATAATGACACACTGAGTTTAATCAAAATCATTTGAACCGTTTTTGAGAAAATTATAAAAATGTGTTTCAGCGTTGATATAAAGTGGCACTTCCGGTTACCCGATTTTAAGGAAAATATTGCTGTCACATCTAAGGCATATATCCATCTTAAATACGTAATATTAGTTTCGAACGACTTTAATTTTTTTAGCTAGTGTTCACAGACACACACAGAGATCATTTTGCGGGATTTGGTTATTTGCACTCAGAGGACCTCAAAACGTGTATTTCCATTGAAAACTCGGATTCGAAAACTTTCACGATCGCAATAATTTCTTTTACTATATATTTCATATATAGGTAAGTGAAAGTAAAAACCCGGCTTTTTATCTCCATTTTCGTACAACACAAGGCCATACGAACAGACAGGAAGTAAATGGCCACGGATCCAAATTTAATTTTGGAGGTATAACAATAAATATTACAAATTGAATCTTGATTTATTTGTTTTAAGCTATTACTATAACCATAATTACCTACTCCTGAATTCAAAATAAAATATTAAATTATAAATATCAGAATCGTTTCTATTCTTCATTCCAATTCACCTTTCCCAATTGTTATAATTTTTTAAAAGTTGTATAAGGTTTAGAACTGCTCTAGATTCTGCAACTTTCATTATTTGTGAAAGCAGTGTGAATATAGGATAGTTATTGGCTTCTTCGTGGTATATTTAATCTAATTTGAAGAATAGACGAGCCTTCGGAACGCTTATCAAGATGGCATCGCCCTATTATTTCGATATTGCTGATTCATATAACAGTGTATTATATTGTAGCCAGGTAACAGTTCTCCGCTCCAGTTTGCCTTCGCAATATATAAACCGCACACTGTTCCCGCTGAGGCTCCGATCGTGGAGCGAAGCATCACATGTCGGAAGGTTCTTCAGGGAATCAAAGCATTCCATTCAGTCGCTTTATGAACACACAAACCTGTGCCACTCCATCAACCAGGGGCTCCAAGGTTCATCGATGAGAGGAAAGCTACTCACTTTAGAGAGGCTGAGTGAACCCACCGATCAGGGTATATCCATGATAGGCGCATTATAACACTTTTTCTGCAACAGTCGAACCGGAACCGATAGAAAGCTACCCACTCCTTGCGATGAACCGATATTCATCGAAAATAGGTAATTGAAAGAATTATTTTTCTTCACGTCATGGTCGTTGATAAATATATATATATATATATATATATATATTTATTATATAACACTGTTAAACTAATATTGTTGAAGCGCTGCCAACTTGAGATGGCTACTTTATTCTAGAAAGTAGTGAGTACTTGTGACAGTTCGAACGTCTTTCAATAATGTCGTAATGATTGTGGTTTTTATTGTGAGAAAACAATGGACAAAAGAAGTGAAATTCGAGCGATAAAACAAAATGGCTGTAATTAATCTTCTACCGTAATAGAATGTTTATTGTTTTTTCTTTTATCGCAGCCTATTATATTATCCGTCTCTGTTAAGGTACCAATTTTGTTAAAGGTGCTACCGAAGGTGTAAAATTCATCTGGATCATTAACAAAAATAATTTCTTTGAATAATGAAAAAGGTATTTATTGGGAGGCAGAGAAGTTTTTTTATTCTATCTACATTAAAATTTAATAGTTGATCGTGCATATTTTGAGTAATGAGTTTATCAGAAGTAGAGGTAAAAAATAACTTGAAATTGTGTTAACTTTTTATTTAAATTTAGATTCTGGTAAATAGTTTACAAGGTTTTTAAAAGCATCTATTTACTTTCACTTAGCTATATATGTAATATATAGTAAGGGAAAGTATTGCGGTTGTAAAAAATTTTTGAATCTGAGTTTTGAACGGAAATACACGTTTTGAGGTCCTCTGAGTGCAAATAACCAAGTCACGAAAAATGGTCCCTGTGTATGTGAACACTAGCTCAAAAAAGAAAAATCGTACGAAACTGATATTACGTATTTAAGATAGGTATATGCCTTAGATGTGACTTTTCTCTTAAAATTTGTTAACCGGAAGTCCCACTTTATATCAACGGTAGAACACATTTTTCTAAAAAAACTGCTCTAACGATTTTGATTAAACTCGGTTTATCATTGTATAATTAAGTGGTCGTTGATATCATTCAGGTCTTATTCCCGTTGATGTCACTTTACAGAGCTTAAATGCCGAATGTTCATGTACCTTTAATTTGGACAAAAACTAAAAAATGAGTAAATATGAAGTTTGAAAGAATATGATAATTGGATACTGGAGAAAAATGCTTATCGAGGTTGGAAATGAATCTCCGGAAATAACAGTCAGAATGTATACGTACAATATATCGTTGGAAAGTGAAGAATTTTAGAAAAAATAATATCAAATAAATAATGCTGTAGAAGGTAACGGAGAGTGACGAAAAAAAATATAAATAATAATTTCAGAGAACTAATATTATATAATTCACATGTTTCCAAGGAAATTAAATGAAATTTTCTTTTTAAATGTTTACTTTTAAATTTTTTCTAAATTTGCAAAAAAAAAATATTTAAAATCCATCGAATCAAGCCAATGCCATTGTTTGAAATAGTATTTCATTGTACATCTGTGAAAGAAGAAGTGAAATATTAAAATATTTGATGGATATTTTTATAATCTTTTTATAAAATTATTTTTATATTTAAATTATTTTTATAATCTTAAATACATTTACTGTAGTTTTGTAACTCTAGGTATGGAAATATATTTAAATAATTAGATATCTATTGGCCATTTACAAAAAATCATGAAGCAACCTTTTAGAAAATTAAATTAGTGAATAATTTGATGAATTTTCCCTTTGTGAAAATCAAACATCAACAACAGTTGATGAAAGAACTCAAGAACTCAGACTCAAAGAAACTCCTTATCATGATATAATTAGCGCTTAAAGATTATGTTGCGAAAACTATTTCTTCGGTCTCTTAACAAAGGCGACTTAAGTTTGCCAAAGAAAAAGATAGTTAGACGGAAGAAGAATGAAACAAATTTTTATGAAGAGATGAGTCAAAATTTGAAATTTTTGGTTCTGGTATGTTAGAGAAGTCCTGGAGTGAAATTTTCGGATGAATGCTTCTTAATGATTCGCGAGTATGTTTCTAGATCTAGAGCTGGATAATTTAACGTTACTCTAAAATATTAAATTCAGAAATTGTTTATTTTTGATGAAACATTTCGACAATTCAACCAAACTCGTTGAAGATGAGTCTTGGAGTTAATTAGAGGATACAAGCAAGTGATTGGTGGAAATATCCTCCTATCACTGACGACAATGCAGTTATAGCCACTTCTAGAACTATCAGTGTAAACAAAACAATAAACGTCTCCGTTAAAGAACCGTTCCAAGAGAATTCTCAGTACAAATCTTAATTATAATATATTTCCCTAAATGACACCTGGCGACCGTGTAAGATTATACTCATCCGAACAATAACTGACAGTAATGAGCTAAGCGATAACCGAATACCATAACCGGTTACGTAACTCCACTAACTTTGGAACTTACAGTTAACTAAATGGAAACAAAATGATAGATTCTGTAAACGGACCAAGGGTAATGCCGTTCTAAATTGAATGAGATAACTCTCGTTCGTTAACGAGTATTTCCTGATCACTCCTGTGGAACCGCTCATTAACAGAACGATTACAGCTTGATCTATAAAAAATTGATCGGTTTAGTCGCTGGAATTTTCAACTTGAAATTAAAATGGAGTTAGCCCAAATTAAAATGGCAAATATTAAATCTATTTTGTAGAAATTCCGCTTCTGCCTTCAACCGATAGAGCATTTAAAGAGACTAGGAAGAAAAAACAGGTTCCAGTGACTTTGATGTGACTTTTTTGTCCATTTGCATAAATGGATTCAGAATAAATAGCAACATTCTCCATTGAATTACTTCGCTAAATGAATAGAAAATAAAAAGGTAATGAAGATTTAAAGAAAGGTTAAAAGTGGCTAGGAGGGAAGGGGAGGGGAGATACATAAATGATTTTTAGGGAAATTAAAAAGAAAACGTCAAAGCACAATTAAAACAGGAACCCTACTGTTTTGTTGGAATCCAAACTAAGGTCAACTACAAATCACGATTAACTTCAAATTCATTACTGTTGGAGGAAAACTTTCAAGAAAACTGATTCAATACGATAGGATGAAAACAGCAATCATATCTTCTATCTAATATGCTTTTTGACGAAAGTCTATAATTTTTTTTTGTCATTTATTTAATAAACTTTAGAACTGTATAAAAAATACCGGTAAAAATGCACACATTAGAAATCATGACATGAACAGACTTGAAGAGATACTGCCCAGTGGTAGCACTTTCTATTTGATTCTAGGTGAGAAGATCACGAGGCCATCTTCTTTTGAGACGCCTAGGAGGATTAGCAGGAATCGAGGAATAAGCAAGGCTGGAAACAAGTGGATTCGGATGGGATTGGAGTTTATCATGAATGGAAAGGTATCTGGCTCGGGCTAAATCAGCGACGTATGGTACATTAAGGTCTTTATGAATCGTTTTATTTGTGAAAAAAAGATGAGACTTTAAGGATTATGGACTATTTAAACATGGATAATGGATTATTTAAACAGAAAATCCAAACTTTCTATTGAAAACAAATTACTTATCTACAAGACAATACTGAAACCTATATGGACATACGGACTTGAACTGTGGGGTACAGCAAAAGCTTCTAACATCAAACGTATTCAATCCTTTCAATCTAAAGTCCTTCGAACAATAGTTGATGCTCCGTTCTATGTAAATAACAAAATCCTACACCATGACCTTAATATCCCATTTGTCCTAGACCTTATTCCAGAAAAATTCTCCAAATTTCACCAGAACCTTACCTATCATCCAAATCCCCTTGCACAATCTCTATCCAGCACCACCCATCCTTACAATCCTCCTCGAAGGTTGAAGCGGCAGTGGCCCAGAGACCTTTTGTAAATAAGCATCTATTGGAGTTTTGGCAATGGCCAGATCCTCCACTCAAGCCCGAGTGTGTATGATTAGGTTAGTTCTTTTGTTTATATACATTTATTTTATTTTATTGTATTTATTTTTATTTTATTTATTGTATTTATTATTATTAAGTTTCTATATTATTATTATTTTATTTTATTTTTTTATTGTAAATAGAGTGTGAGTGTGCTTTCTCTGAACACTATTATAAATGTCCTTGATGTGACAGAATGTAATATTTCTAAATAAACAAATAAAAAAAAAAAGAAAAAAAAAAAAGGATTATGGATTGTAAGGATTGGATACCATAGGAATTCGATGGTTTGGTAGAGTCCCAAAGCTCAACTCCGTATGTCTATATAGGTCTTATTATGTTTAAGTAGACGAGTCTTTTGTCATTAATTGAAAGTTTAGAATAAGTGTTAGACCAGTCGGAAACGGTGAGACGTTTATCCAAGTGGAGTCCTAGGTAGTAGATTTGTTCAACAGGAACAAGTGGAATATCATTGAAGGATATTATAGGACAAGAAGTTGTGGGTTTACGAAAGTTTATAATTATTTTTATAATAATAAATATATTAGTTTACCATGAAGGATTCATCTAAACAATCATTATTATATTTTACATAAGTTTATAATTCGGTTGATAATTGCTTTAATAATAAATGATAAAGGCACAGATTTCCTTTTGACTGTAGACAAGGAGAATGATATAAAACTTATTAAGCTGTTTCTTACCTGTTTTAATTTTGCGAAAATGAGTTTCAAAAAATAAAACTAATACTTATTTTATTATGAGACAAATATTGTTTTGTTTATGATATAAATATGAAGGATATTAGTTTAAATTATTCCAAAAATTAAATCTTCTTCTCGTGAGCTTTGCAAAAATTACTTCCACACTGACATATGTTCAATTTGTTCGTCATATATTATTAATAACTTGACATTTTTCTTTACCTTCCTCACTACCGAAGGTGGAGAAGCATTGTATACCTGCGAGAGGTTAACAAAAATTTTGTCCTCAGAATCGAAAATTTCTACTCGCGTTTTACGTTTCAGACATCAAGGATCAAATTTGGTTCGGTCTCTGTCTGTCTGTAGTCAAATCGATGTAACGGGCATATCCCCTACTACCGTTCATCCAATTTTCAGGAATTGTGCGGTTTGTTGTCTAGATGGTCCCATATCAATTATATTAAATTCTAACCAGACCTTCCGCTTAAGCACGCGCAGTACTATCTTTGTAGATATGCCAATATTTCAGAAACTGCTAGTTCGATTTAGCTCAATGTTGGATAAAAGATAGGTATTTTTGAAAAAATAATGTAGGATTAATTTTATTGAATTCTTATATATGCGCAAACGTGTTTTCCTTGATACGTCTATATCTCTAAAACCACAAGTTCGATTTGGCTCATATTTTGAAGGGATTTAGGGATTGGTAAACGTAAAATAATATACGCATCAATTTTATCAAATTCTATCTAATACTAAAAAAAAAAATACTTCAGTTTTCAGAAAAGGAAATGTATTATTTGATATGTCTATAGTTTTAAAACGGTGCATTCGATTTGACCCTAAGTTGGAGGAAATTCAGAGAAATAGCAGTATAGAAATAACTTAATATCAATTTCATTGAATTCCATTTAATAATTAAAATTAATATATATAATTGATATCAATATAATGTCTGTAAAATGTGGAAGGCACTGATCATATGGAGTGGGAGTTAGGTTATTACAATATCGTTATGGGATTATAAAATTTTTGGTTTTATTCAAAAAATTAATTGATGCTGTATTGTTTGGTCGATTCCAAACATTACTGGCATGACATTTACTGCCTTACTCAGAAGTATAATTTTCAGTAAATTTAAAGTAATTTTTACTCTGAATTTGTAAACAAAAAAAGGCTTATTGGTGATTGTGTTTATTTCCATTGAAGTTCAACCAGTTCATCTTGCTCTCGATTTCCAACTTAAATATCGAAGTTGTGTGAACTTCACCCATATTCTTATATTCAAGTTTAATTAGTTTTCTTCTGACTGAAGAAAAGTATTGGTCAACTCCGAACAGACAACAAGATGAATTTTTCCTATGGTATTTCTAGTTCCATCCATTTTACGAACTGAAAACGTACCTATTAAGTATATATCTCTACTATTAGTGCAAAAGGTGTATGTAAAAATTTTCAACTTTTATTCTATTTGTACTAAAGGTGACATTTTGTAGTCTGCAACTGAAATAAGTAGACTGCTACTATGGAAAATAGCAGATGACAATAAAATATGAAATTATACTAATAAAGCATTAAGAAATAATGCGTTTTTACATACGACCTTTTGCACTATCAGTACTGAAATGCAGGTTCAGTATGCCATGGTATTTTTTTTAAAATTAAGAATAATCAATGTGGAAAAAGAAATAATTATTTTTTATGCCCTCATTCAATTTTTACATACGACCTTTTGCACTAACAGCAGTGATATGTATGTTCAGTATGTCCGGGGATTTTTTTTATTCACGATTCATCAAATATGCAATTTGCAGATGTGAAACTCTTTCGCATCTTAATATTAGCTGATAAACGAAATTCATTGATATAAAACCCGCGAATATTGAAGGGTAACTGTATTTCCGAATCGGCTTCTCCCAGAGATTTTATTCTCATACGAAAAATTGTATACCTTGTAATATAGATATATTTTAGCCAATGACAACGGTGAGGAAGCTATACTGAAATTACTTGGCAGACGTTTTTATGTTTGTTTGTTTTTCACAATATTTATAATTTATGAATATGATCGTATTTGCTCCCATTTTCATCCGACTAAGCGAAGCGACATGGGGGGTCTGTGTTCGGGTTGTTGAGGTATACTAAATGGTATATAACGGTTTTTAAGCGAACGGGTGGATCGATGATATGTCTTAAATTGTTTGTTGAGATCCCTTAAATGTTTTGAAACAGTTTGAGCTCAAAATTCTTACTAATTACTGTGTATAATGTGTTTAATCAATCTGCTAAAAGATATGTTACCATTTTCTTTTTTTTTTTTTTTTTTTTGAGCGGTTGGCTTAACCGATGTTTAACTTTGACGGCTGTAATTACTCAGCGAGATCCCTTGAATGTTTTAAAACAATTTGAGCACAGTATTCTGATAATAGAATGTATTATAGTTGAAGTATATCGATTATTAATTGATTTGAAAGGATATGTGTAAATATGTTATGAAAATAAGTTGTTAATACTTCAAATAATTTAAATAAATCAACATTTTTTTTTCTTACCCTCCAAAATGTTTATTGAAACAATTTACATATATAGTATACATAACAATACAATATATACATGTAACAAATTCCTTTCACTGCCCGAGGGCATTTTAAGGATTGGGGATAGCTAAGGGGAACATATGTGGCAGAAGGTGATTAAAAATGTTTTAATCAAAGAAAAAAACGAGTACGCAAATAACTGTTATGGTACTCAAATATCCGTCTTAAGAGACGATAAATTATGTATAAGAGTATCCATAAAAATATAAGAGGTTTTTTTTTTCCAGCTTTTATCGTTCTATGCACCTGCGCAATGTCAGTATTCAAAAATGTGCAGAATTGTATGATTTCTAAACACCCACAAGTTAAATTAACGTGTTGTCAGAAGGGTTCAGAGTTTCGTTCGGGTGTGGAAGGAACTAGAATACTTCTCCAAGTTCCAATATTCAATATAGCCGCTAATTAACAACCACTCATGTTTTTTATGGAGATATACATAATTTTCCTTTCCCTTTCTTAATACGGATAGAGTTATTGATATCACAGGAGTTAGCTTGAATGATCAATCATATATCGCTTTAGTAATTTTTAATGAGTAAGTTCTTTATAAATGTTATTGCCAGTATTTTTTAAATGCATCAATATGGCCGGCCATTGCTGTCAAATGCTACCTCGATAATTAAACGAACCGTTAAAGTATTAAGTTTTTGAGACTTCATAAAATACAGAAGGCTGTTTACAATTTTGGTATTTTATATTGTGAGAGGTCTAACAGAACGTTTGTGGGTAAGAACAATTTCCCCATTTGTCCAAATCCTTTTTTATCTAAAAACGTTTATTAATTTGTAAGAATCGTCAAGGAAATCTTTCATTTTTTTCTCCCAAATCCGGAGTCATTTTACGGAGTGTGATTAATTGTTTATATAGTGATTTATTTGAAATTTAGATTTAATTATTTGTCCATCCATAGAAAGATTAATCTAAATAATATATTATATAAAAATAATAATAATAAATCTACTGATGAAAGTAGTGTATTAATGTTAATTCGTATGCTCATGTGGTCTTGTGTTCACACCTGTCATTCCTTATTGTTTCGTTCAATATTTGTTTTAATGTTTCGTTTGTACCTCCAAATTTAGAGTAAAGGCTTTGTTAAACTTTTAGATTTAAGGATTTTTAGGTCTACAAAATGGATTTGTGATATGCTTTAGTCCAAAATATTTAGATAACAAAATGGATATGAGACAGGTAACAAACAAGTGTATGAAAAATAATATGACACGCCGGTGATCAATACAAAACTAACGGCAGTAATTTAAATAAACTGTTCGCCATTATAATATTTTCAATTATAAGTAAGTAAAAATCAATAATAATAATAGGAATAATATAATATGTATATTAATAAGCAGATTTTGAGAGTGGATAAGAAATGTCCAGTGCTAACTAGTTAATATTAAAGTTTATTTTAATTTACTAATGAATTTATTAAATTTTGGACTTTTAGTGTGTGTATTTAAAATAATTTCGTAATAGTTTGGAAAATGTGACACGAGCACTGGCAACAATAATACATTGGTTGTGCTAAAAATCATAAAATGCCCTTAGGTCGAAATGTTTTTTGTTTTTACTGACTTTGTAGTTTGGAAAAAAAATCATGATACATAAATTTGAAATAAAAAATAAATAAGAGAAAAATGGATGTTAATCTCTCATCAATTCCAAATATATGTGTATAACTGTTTATGTATCGAACCAAAAAAATAAATAGACAAGCTAAATACCATTGGAAAATACCTAAAAATCGAGCTAGACGCCAAAATAAATTATTCGAAAGAAATAATCAGTATTAATAAAACTGTCACTTATCTGACTTTTAGGTTGTAGAATTTTTTTTTATATAGGCGTTTTTGATATCAACACTTCATTTATATATTTTTTCCCCATTAATAAAGGCTATAATTTTTAAATCAATTAAATATATACTTAAAATTAGATATATAGCTATATACTACGACTTTATATACTCAGGATGTACATAATAATAACAAAAATAATTAAAATTAAACATTTTTTTTTGTAATGTTTGACTTATTAAGAAGAAAATTATTATTATAAGAAGAGATCTTCCTGAGGAGAGGTCGTCAAGTTTTCATTGAAACTAATTTTTAAAATTTCTTAAGCAGAGCAGGTAAGTGGAATTTGCTTCAAGTGATTTTCTTTCTGTTCTAACTGGCCCATGACTTGCTTTGAAGTTCTACTCAGCCTAACACGATTTGAAAGTTTATTTATTGGAAAAGCATTTGCCGCAGAAGGTATATGCTCTGTTAATTCAACCAAAACAATCAGATTGCTTTATTCAGACAACTATTTATATGTTCAACAGATTACTGTGCCTTATATTTCCAGAAGAACAATTTATGATACTCTTAACGAATAAAAAATTATTTGTACTTTCCAAATGGTATCATTAGATTTTGTGAAAGATTAGACTTTTTAAAAGGAAAATTCTAGAAAAAAAAACTGTTCAATTTCCTTTAAATTTTTTTCCCAAATCAGACGATTGTTGATTGAAGCTCTTTTGTCGCCATTATTCTTCAGTCTGCTGGTTGTTTTATGGTCCACCCTTTATGTATGAATGCAGTATATATAATGTAAAATTACTTCATATTTAGAATATTGTATGTACACATAAAATGGATTTGTATTTAATTCAGCTGTTTATATTTATTGATATTTTAAATTTTGATATTAAAATAATTAAGCTCTAATGAGAGTCGAAACTGTTGTGTTGCTTTGACTAACAAAGGATCAAAAATTTTTAATTGTTTTATTATGATTGAAAAAGTTCTAATGTAAAAAGAATCCTTTATTTACAGAAAAACAGGCAAACTGGTGGATTACTAATTTTCTCCTAAAATTAATATTGTTTTGTTTCTTGAATTCCTTCTGTTATTCCAAGTTTTTAAAAAGATAGCTATGTAGGAAAATGAAGTGACTTTTAACAAATCCTAGTGTGTAATCTTTCTTTTTTAATTAAAGGATTTAACCATTTGGGAAGTACAATCCTTTTAATAAAAATGTTGGAAGGCGTACACAGTTTTGTTTTCAACCTCAAGCCCATTAGGTTACAAAGGACCATTTTCATTTTAGACATATTTTTTGAAATAAATATATTGATGACATAGATTATTGGTATATGAATTAAATCTATCTAGTCTTATAGAGAGGATAGATTGGACATTAACACTGTTATCGAGTGTGCCTAGAACTTACATAACCGTTACATATGTTGATATATACTCAACATATACTCAATATGTACTCATTATATACTCACTATTACGGCAAGAATTGCCGGGTAGAGGATCTTCATGTTGCCGCGTAAACATCAACAACTGAAGCGAAGGAGGTGCTCACTAGCGGTTATATAGTGAGTCGGCTCCCCGCTGCACCAGCTCTGACTCATCTCCGACTTCTGCGAACATCGCCAAGCATCATCATCATCAACATCAACATCATCTTCAAGTTGCGGTTGTCTGAAGAACTGCTTCGTGTGCAGAAGTTAAGGATGAATTGTCTTACTTTAGTCTCAACACCAAACCATCAACAACTTGAAATAGACCAGCGAGCCCAAAGAATTGAGTGACCTCAACAAAATACGGATATATCCAAATCTAAGCCGCTTAGCTTGGTCAGACTATTATTAAGCTTTGGATATGAGAAATATTATTTTAAAAAATGATTGCAAAAGAGCGGGCTGTCCTCCGATCTGTGCATTGAGGTCGCCCAGAACTATCTTCACATGATGGCGTGAGCAGCCTACAAGTACTCTTTCCAAGTCTTGATGGAAATCACCTGTTCATCTGCCAGCTCGGGCGGTGCGTGAACGGGGACCAAAGGGTAATATCTAAATCTTTTCCTAATCTGCAGCATACTTCCTGAATGAATGAATTCATGACATATTACCGCTAACCCCCAGCAAAGACATGTTGATTCCGGTGGCAACTATAATATAACTTTCTTCTCCATGATTCCAGAGCCAGCCCATCTTATTTCCTGTAGTGCAGTTCATCCAGGAGCATTTTTAATGCGCCAGCTCTATATAAGGTACGAACATTCCATGTCGCCAAGTTAAATTCCTTGAGAATGTCGGTTCCATACCGTTTAGACTGGTCAAATCCGAGGCAATTTTCTTGATGTTTCACAGCCGCAAGAGGTCTTGTGAAAGAGAAGCAGCTGACCCCTCCGATCAACCCCCAACCTGGAGCACCAGTCCTATAACCCTTGGAAGGGGCCTTACTGCGTGTTATCAGTCGGGCCCGCGGAACCCATGTGGTTAAAAACCCCGCGGGTTTTTAATGTGGTTGTTACTCCTCCCCATCTCTTCTTCCATTCTCGTTTAAGGGATGCAACGAGAGAGATTTTTGTGATACTAGGCCGAAAAATATGTCCAAGGATTGTTGCCAATACGCCCTAGGAACCTAGAAAAGAAAGTTTTATGCAATTCCAGACATAATTTACGTAAAGATAAGATGGTTGGGGCAATAAGTTAAAAAAAATGTAAAAATAAAGAAGTATGTTTATTTTTATTTTTGCCGACGTTTCGCCCCAGTGTTCAGGCCTTCACCAGGGCTGGTCAAACGAAAGATTTCCTTAAGAACAATTTATGTTATTTATGTTTACCTTTGCTTCACATGAATTTTTAGGTTATTATATACCAATTAATTTTTTTTTTTGCAGAATCAGAAAAAAATATTGAGTATAGTATTAAATGAGTTGTAAAGTTTCTTAAACAACAAAAACCAAAAGGCGCTTCCAGTCCACTGGATTTTATCCTAATTATTATTTATCCTACTCCAATAGGCCGTGTAAATTTTTGTTACGTAAAAATACAGCTATATTAGTTTTTGGTATTTTTTAAAACTGATCAATATAAACGTAAATATCGATGTAGAAAATTGCAAATTTGCCGAATTGATTATCTCGGAGGCATGTTATTGCGGCCGTTAAATGAAGTATTTATAACTTCTCAAGCTTTTCTTCAAATTCAACCTTGGAAACCTGACGTACTGCTTTTCCAAACCACATAACTTAATTTTTGATTTCATTAGTTTTTCAGCTAGAAATTTAGAAAAACTTCTCAAACATTTTTGTTTTATACATTTTACTTCCACTTACGTATATATGTAATATAAGGGTAAGTATTGCGATCGTGAAAATTTTCGAATCTCAGTTTTTTTTTTTTAATAATACGTCATCGTAGCATACATAGATCTAAGTCCGTCATAATTTTTGTGTGATTTGGTAGAGTCGTTCTGAAGTTATCAGAATTTTCGTGATTTGCTACAAAATTTCAAAGGGCTCAATTTAGGAGAGAATTGTAATGTTTCCATTGACATAGAAATTCGTACAGTACAGTTTTCAGTCAGAGAGGTGCGTAAAAAGGAATGTACCACAATATTATTATGTAGGTTGTCAATTTTGCGTATGTGGGCATGCGCATGAGTAGCTGTCAAATCGGTACTGGAATTTAGTTCCTGCGCAAGCACAAGCTTTCCTCTATGCAGATGACGCGGTCCTTATTGCTGACACCCAAGAAAGGCTTCAGATGGCTGTCAATGAATGGTCAGAAGAGCTCCAGAGGAAGGGAATGGAAATAAACCCTACAAAAACTAAGTTCGTCGACCGAGATGTGGAAGAGCAAGTTCTCACAAAATATAATAATGAGCCATTATAAAAGGCAGATAACTACCAATACTCGGGCACGATCGAACAGGAGGTTTTAAACAGAGTCAAGAAGGCCAACGGTGTGTTTTACTCTATCTGCACTACAATATCGGGGATAAAGAATACAAGAGGAGGTAGATAGATAGATAGATAGAATAGATAGAAAAATAACTTTATTCTGGGACACAGTCCCTTGAGAATAACAAATTAGAACAAAATTAAAATATTACATCTGGCCAAAACAAAATAAATCGAAAAAAAGAAATAATGTAAAAAAAATATAAGGTAAAAACTCTATATACAAAACAAACTAAACTATATACAAAACCATTAATACTATTACAAGAAACTTAAAGCTATTTAGACCAGTATACACTTTTCCGAAAAAAATAAAGAATTAAAAAATAAAAATATATCAAATTCTCTATTAAAATCCGCTCGAATGGTTAGCAAGTATCTGACTGTTTTTGTGATAGGAATTGGAATAGGAGGGATTTGAATGTGGATATGGAGGGGGAATGTCGAATTTTGATAGGGAGGGAATTCCAGAAATTGACAGAGCGAACAATAAAGGAATTTTGGAATGAGGCAGATCTGTGAGAAGGCATGTAAAGGTCAGAAGGTCGAGATCTTGTGGACAGGGAATGGACTGAGGTTTTGAACTGGAGAAGGTTGTAGGCGTAAGAAGGACGATGGTTGTTGATGATTTGGTAGAGGAACGCACCTAGAAAGTATTGTCTTCGAAAGGAGGGGTAGAGCCACCTTAACTCAGTGTAGTGGTGAGAGACATGGGAGTACCTCGGGGCACCAATAACAAATCTTACGCAGCTATTCATTAATCTTTTCAGTCTATCACGGAGCTCCACCGAGAGGCCATCATACACCACACAGCTGTAGTCAAAGTGGGGGAAGATGAGAGAGGAAATTAGGAGTCTACGGATATGTTGAGGTAGGAGATGGCGGAAGCGATGAAATAGTTTAAGGGTAGAGATTGTCCGACGGGAAATGTGAGAAATATGGTTGGTCCAGGAGAGGGTTTGATCTATGAAAAATCCTAAATTTTTAACAGAGGAGTAGAAGGAAATTGGCTGGTCATTAAGGTGTAATATGGGAAAGTCAGTATGGGATCTAATGAGGGGCTTGGAACCAATGACGATGGCCTGAGTTTTGGCAGCATTTAACTTTAATCCATTTACATTTGCCCAGGCATTGATTCGATCAAGATCTTCTTGAATCTTGGCAAATGCCCCCAGTAACTCAGAGGGAGAAAAGGATAGGTAGATCTGGGAATCATCTGCATAAAGGTGATGGGAACAATGGAAAATTGATTTAGGTAGGTCGTTAATGTAGGAGCTGAAAAGGAGAGGAGATATGCTTGAACCCTGGGCAACTCCAGAGGATAAAGAAAGGAAAGCAGATAGTGGTTGGTTGGGTATGGAGACTGCTTGGGTGCGTTGGGAGAGGAAAGATTGGAACCAAGAGATGGAACTATTGGAGAAAGATAATGATTTTAGTTTGTTGAAGAGGATGGAATGGTTGATGGAATCGAAAGCTTTGGAGAAGTCTAGAAGAATAAGGACAGTTAATTTTCTATCATCTATTGCAGATTGAATGTCGTTGGTAATTTTAATTAAGGCAGATTGTGTGGAATAGCCGGGACGGAAACCAGATTGGAGAGGATCAAATTGGTTGGAATTTTCGAGGAACTTGGAGACTTGGGATTGCACCAGTCTTTCAAGAGGCTTTGAGAGGTTAGAAAGAATTGAAATTGGACGGAAATCTTCGGGGGAGGATGGATTAGGCTTTTTATTTAAAGGAAGGACAATGGCTTTTTTCCAAGAGGTAGGGAATACTGAATTCTGAAGGGAGAAATTGTAGATAAAAAGGAGAGCTGGGAGGATTTCAGGTAGACATATTTTTATTAATTTGACAGGAATGCCGTCTGGCCCTATGGAATTGGTATGGGATTTCATTAACGCGGTTAACAAGTCTGTGGGAGAAATGTCGGAAAAATAAAAGTTATTGTCGTTAAAGGATATCTCTGGAGCAAAGCCAGAAGAGGAAGGTAGAGAAGAGGTATTAGCGACAGATATAAAATAAGAGTTTAAATCATCGGAGGATACAGGATAGGCTGTGGTAGGGGATCTGGAAGGATTACCAATGGAAAGTTTACGAAGCAGTAGCCATTTCGATTTGATATCAGGAGCTGAGGAAAGGGTTTCATGGAAGTAGGAAGTTTTCGCACGCCGGATCCTTGTCTGTGCCAAGTTGCGAAGCACCTTGAACGCTTGGTAGTCATCTGCAAGCCTCATACGTCTAAAACGTCTTCGGGCAGCGTCGCGCCTCTTCTGCAGATCTTTGATTTCCTGACACATCCAAGGAGCAGGCCGGTGACGAAAGGTAGAGGTTTTGAGGGGAGCATGGGTATTGAGAATATTGAGAAGATTGGTGGTAAGAATGTCAACCATGGAGTCGATGGAAGAGCAAGAATATATTCCGTTCCAGTCTAGGTTTTCTAGGTCAGGTAATATTTTTTCTCGAGTAAGGGAATCTAGGTGACGGAAGGTGATAGTTCGAGGGTGGATTGAAGGAGTTTGGATATTATATGTTATTTGTATAAGATTGTGAGATGATAAGAATGATACTGGCAATTGAGAAGAGGAGAGGAGATTTTGTACAGAGTCTATAATGTAGAAGTCTAACCAAGTGTCTGACCTGCTGGTGTGGTGGGTCGGGGAAAATGGAACTATGAAGAGGTGCAGAGAGAAAATTAGGTTTTCTAGATAGGATTTGTCATTGGAGTTAGAGAGGAAATTGGTATTGAGGTCACCGGAGATGATTATTCTGGGATATAGAGGAACGAAGTTGAATAGGGTTGATTCGAAGGACTGAACAATGGAACATGGGGAGGACGATATACCACAGTGTAAAGGAGAGGAAGATCCATACAATGGATTTCTACTAGAAGGTATTCAACCTGAGGATGATCGGAGGGTGGTGAGGAATCGAGGATTCGAGTCTTCAGGCTATTATGGACAAACATGGCTACTCCTCCGCCATTCCGGCTTACCCGATCATGACGGAGGAGGGTGTGATTAGGCAAGGAAACAGAAGAGGAAGGAATGTAAGGTTTAAGCCAAGTTTCCGAGATTGCGATAATATGATAAAAGTTTTGAGTGAAATATTGCAGGAACTCGTCATAGTGGGCAGGGAGGGATTGAGAGTTAACATGACAGGTGATTAGGGTACTAGCCATGAGAGGAATTGGGAGGAAAACAGTCAGAGTTTGGTAGAGAAACTCTAAAACAAATAGAAAATACAAAAAGGCGTTTACAATTAATGAAAATAGCAGAAAAGAAAGTGTAAGCAGGAACCAAAAGAAATAGAAAACATATGGTCAATAAAATATAAATTAGTGTGTAAGTGTGAAGAGATATCTCTATGCGTAGAAGTGAAAATGTTCCTTTGTAGATAATTGAGTTCAAAGTTATTTTAATGAGGATGAGGAGTAGACGAATTCTTCGTGGTCAGGCAAATATATCGAGGTCCGAGGTCTGTTCAATCAGAATAACTTTATGCCCGTCCTCCTTTCGACATCGCACCTTTCCGGCGGCAAACCACGTATATTTGATTTTCCCCGCAGCTCTCTTCTGTCGGGCGAGCCAATATAAGTGTCTGTTCGTGGGAGTCATTTCCTCACTCAGATATATCCGGTGACAGTCATTCTCCTGCCAGCCGATATCCCGAGTAGTGAGGTCTCTCTTGACTTTTCTCTTCGTTATTAAGTCGTCCCTGACTGACTGTTTGACAAAGCGCGCGATGACAGGCGGCGGTCGTGGGTCATCTTTTCTACTTCTGCGGCGATGTACTATGTCCAAGTCATCTGTACTGAGCCTGATGCCCAAACTTGCTCCAATGCAGGTCACCAAAGCGGCGGGCGTTTCACCAGTTCGCTCCGGTATCCCTCGGATCTCCAGTGATCTGGATAACAAGCCCTGCTCTGCGTTATTCAGGCGAACCTCCAATTCACCCACTCGAGATTTGAGGGCTTTATTTTCCAGAATTATTTTTTCGAAATTACTGGCTTGACTTTCGAGGTGTTTCTCAATTTTCGATAATTTTTCATTAAGCTCAAAATTGAGCTCTCCATATTTATCGAGGGTTGTTTTTATGTTTTTTATGTCTTCATTGACACTCGAGTCTAAGCGATTTACTGCCGCCAGTATTTCTGAGGCGGACGGCTCAGTGTTAGATTTTTTGGTCTGGTCACAATTAGGGCATACCCAAGTTTTTTTGGTAAAGAAGAGGTAAAGAAGAGAACAAAAATAGCTTTGTTTAAAACAATATTTCTGCCTGTCCTTTTGTATGGTGCAGAGAGTTGGACGGCCCTGGACAAACATACAAGTAAAATGACGGTCATAGAAATGAGGTACCTCAGGAGAGTTCTTCAGAAGAAGAAATGAACTAAACGCCTTTAAAACAAGTCGTGGAGGTGCGCCAACTGAAGTGGTTTGGCCATGTGTACCGGATGGCTGATAGCCGAAAGGCAAAATGGTTCCTAAGAGGAAAATCAGAGGAAGGTGACCTAGAGGCAGGCTCAGGCTGTTGTATCGTGAGTAAATGGAGAGGCTCGGACGAGCCAGAGGTAGCACCATAGTTGGTGGATATGAGAAGGAGGGCCAGCGTGTTGTTGCAAAAGAAGAAGAACTATCTCTGAACAATTCGAAAGTAAAAAAAAAAAATTATAATAGATTAATTCAACTCGAATCATCGAATTAATATTTCGATATTTTTGTAAAACCACATTTATTTCAATTTTTGGAAACAAAATCTATTCATTAATTTAGAGTACGCAATCTTCATATCCTTATTGTATACCAAAGAAGATCTATTAATAATTATTAAAAACAAAATTTGACAACAGAAAAAAATGTAAAATTAAAGCAGATAAAGATTTTAATTTTTTGAAGAAAAATATTATTTTTAAGCCTCTTGCAGAACATCAAGAACATCCGTTGAAAAAAGTTAATTTAAGCAGCTATTAAACTTATAAAGTCAAACTTATAAAAAGTAAGACTTAATAGAATAATTAACAAACTAAGCGTCATTATTTGATTGAATTGGACCTATAGGCAAAAAGTATGATAAACAACCATGATATTAGATTTTGTGGCTAAATTTTTCAAATCGTAACAGTTTTATCAAAAAGAAGACTAGATTATTTCAAAAATTAACTTTTAACTGTTTATTACATCTTACTTCCAAAGAGATCTTTTGTGCGTAATATATATACACACATATATATATATATATATATATATATATATATATATATATGTATATATATATATATATATATATATATATATATATGTATGTATGTATGTGTGTGTGTGTGTGTGTGTGTGTGTGTGTGTGTTTGTATTTAGGTGCATATCAATAGCGGATCCAGGATTTAATTTTGGGGGTTCACCCCGTATGTTTTTTTTTTCGTATATATATAATAATAACTACTTTGGAAGAAAAACACTTAACTACTTATGTGAAATAGTTTTTAAGTGATTCTTCAAGTCCTATTATAACACGAATAATAATACTTTTAAAGATAATCTTAAAAAAAATGTTTTCATAACACATGGTTACTTTTTTGGGGGGGGGGCTTCATCTCGAAAGCTATCCTCCCTAGATTCGCCCGAGGTGCATGTATATATATAAACATACATATATACACGGGCGGATCTATGAAAGGTTTCGGTCTGAAGCCTCCCTCTCCAAATGGTAACCCATGTCTTATGCAATCATTGTTAAAAACTTATCTCCAAAAGTATTATTGTTCGTGTAATAATAGGATTTCAAGAATCATTTAAACATTTCTTGTAGTTAGTTAATATCTTTCTTTTATCCTGAAGTAATTATGGTTGTAAATATATAAAATATTAAGTTTTCGTGCTGAAGCCCCCAAAATTAAATTCTGGTTCCATTAGTTTATATATGTATATTTATGTATATATGCAGATACGTGTGTGTGTAACAACACGGTCTTAGAGATCCTAGCGGCGCCCTTGTATACTACTAGTATAAGACAGCGATACCTAGTGAGTTACGAATGAAGCTGGCGGACTTTAAATACCTTTTTTGTTTTTTATTAGTTAATATTAATTTTATTCTATAATTACTAGGGAATTACCTCCCATTTAATAAATTAGGCAACTGATCATTTAATTGTAGTAATCGTTGCTCCAATCATATAATTTCAATTTACATGTATTCTATATTTCAGACTATATATTATATTTTATCAAAATAAAATAAACTGAACGAAACCGCAGTTCAGACATATTTTTAATTTCTTTAAAAATCTATAATATATATGAGGCCTTATGACCAATTTATATTATTATACAATTATAAGTATTGCGAATTGGTAACAATAATATATATTCAACTTCTCTAGCTTCATATAATCCCAACAATAATTTGAGCCTCTTGTTTCTAATATTTTCATTCTACGTTATATTGTTCTTCAATGTATATTTCTTAATAACTATAATTATATCACAATATAATATAAATAATATAGTAATTAATATATTTTATCCAAGGGAAAATGGCTAGACGAACAATAACTGCTGTCACCTAGGTGAAATTAAATTACCACCTTCAGATGAAAATACTATTTCCCGTTAAAAATTTTAGTCTAAAATCTTTATTTCGTATTAGGACGTAACAGGACGTATGTAATTAATTGAAGAGCCTTATAATTTGTAAAATAATCGCCTAATAAGTTAAGCTCCTCTTATCTCCTACTCTCTTAATACTGAAATAAAATATGAAAGTCACTAAAAACTTTTTTATATAATAGAGAGATGTTAATTATTGAATAATTTAAAACATTATAAATAAATTCAACAGATAGAGATCTGGATGCATTTGAAATTAATACTTTGCTAATGCTTGTCCTGACCATGAACTGACAGTCACCAATAATAAGGCGATATTGACAATAATAAGGCGATGTTGGCTATATCTTGAGGGAAACTTATTTTTTGACTTGACGTAAGCTAAGCGAGTAAATTCAGAATTTAGGAATAGTTTTAATTCTCAGGAATTGCGAGAAATATTTTAAGGAAGAAAGCAGAACTCGTAATAGCCGCAGGACATAGGGTGTCTGAAAACCTTCAAGATCAATCAAACTAGACCATTCATTAGTATTACTAATTTCTCCTCCATTGTTATGGGCAACAGATCTAAAAAATATAGAGTTTTTAAATATGTGAATTTTGATTACGTGTAAAACAGTTGTATAATAGTGTACTAACGGATCCAGGATTTAATTTTGGGAGAGGCTTCAGCCCTAAAGATTTTTTTTGGTATATATTACGATAATTACTTCGGAAGAAAGAAATAAACTGACTACTCATATGAAATGGTGTTTAAGTGATTCTTGATGTCCTATTAAATGTAATTAGACGAACAATAATACTTTTAGCGATCAATTTTTTTATTAAACATCGATGGTTTCCCCTCATTAGGGGAGGGGGCTTCAGCCTAGATCCGCCTATGTAAGGCCGTGGTTACACTGGTTCCGTCACGTCACGACACGACGGCTCTACTGTTCAACTCAAAAACATATGATTTTCATTCATCTTTTATTGTTTATCATCCATTTAATTGTATTATATTCATGCAATAGACATACAAAATAATAGTTAATACCTTTAAGAATGTCTAATAATTAAAAGGTATTAATTACGGTATTATTTATTCAAAATACATTAGAAAATTACAATAATAGCTATTTTCATTTTATTGTTAACAACAAATAATTATTATTGTCATTTAAATATCTAATACACTTTCATTATTGGAGAAAATAAGTTGTAACTTTTATTGGTCAATAGTACACAAAATATTTTTTTTTTTAATTTTATTTTATTGAGATTTACAACTGTATTACATGGAAAATATAATAAGTAAATGTGAAATTGGTAACATGACATGCACAGCATGAAGAGAAACTACCCATTGGTAGAACTCAAATTAAAGTTCTATATTAGAAGGTACCGAGGCCATCTTCTTTTCAGACGCCTCGGAGGATTATCAGGGATCGAGGAGGAAGCAAGGTTTGAAACGAGAGGATTCGAATGGTTCTGCAGTTTGTTATGGAAGGATAGATATCTTGATTGCGCCAAATCGGAAACATAAGTAAACATAAACATTAAGTTCTTTATGGATGATTTTATTTGTGACACAGTAAGGAGCGTTGAGTATTTTACGAAGGATTTTGGATTGTAAGGATTGGATACGAGAGGAATTCGATGGTTTAGTGGAGCCCCAACGCTCAATTCCGTAAGTCCAAATAGGTCTTATTATTGTCATATATAAGAGTCGTTTGTAATTGATTGTGAGCTTAGAGCGTTTGTCTAGTACGTGCTGCAGTAGTCGAAAACGTCGGGCGGTTTCTAGTCGTTTCAGTCTGGTATGGGGGTTCCAAGTGAGTCGTTTGTCAAGGTGGAGTCCTAAGTATCGGATTTGTTCGACAGGGATAAGAGGGCTATTGTTGAAGGATACTGTAGGACAGGAAGTCATAGGTTTACGGCGAAGAGTGAAGGTAATTTGTTAGGATTTATTGGAATTTATTTTAATCCTCCAGTTCTGACACCATTTTTCAAGTCTTGTGATGTGGGATTGAAGGGTTTGGGATGCAATAGATGGATCGTTATTAACTGATAGGATACACGTGTCATCGGCATAGGTGGTGATGACAGTGTTGGATCACGCAAAATATGAAAATTAAAAATATCATAAAACATTGTAAATTTTATTTATTATATATTTTAATAAATATATTTCCTCTTTCCCTCCCTTGCTTAGATAAGCCTTCCGATCCTCTCCAAACATGCCCACGTAAGACCGGTGTCGGTCCTTTGGTGTTTTATTGCCTCTCAGGTGGCAAGGTGGCATTCCCTAGTGGGTCGCCACTCTCCCTCAGGTAACCGGACATGTGTTAGCAATCATTATTTAGAATGTACTCATACATTGGCAATGATTAAATGTATTCCAAGTATGGTCCTTGCAATGCATAGCACAAAATACTAATGTAATTGGAACAAATTTACCTAAACCATAGCGAATATAAGAAGATGGAAAGGAAATCTAAAACAGCTTATTTACAATTCAGATTTGTTTACTTCTCAAAACAATATGAAGCGTCTAAATATGCTTTTTGGACCGACCTCTATCTCCAAGATGCGTTAATTTACTTTGTTGCTTGAAAACTGATCTTCTGACCTTCTCCATCTTTGTGTTTCTTGGTCTATTTTAAGTGAAAACTTCTTTAGGCGCGTGGTGAGTGAATTAGATTGAGCCGTCAGATCTCCGATGTGTAACGCTCGGATAAAGTTGGCTGGAGTCCACTATAGGGTTTTTGCATAAGGATTAAGATGTCTCAAAAATAAAAATTGGACCTGCATACTGTTAGTGAGGGAAATGTTCACCACTCCATCCTCTTTTTAATGAACTATTATTAAAAATTGTATCTTAACGCGACGCCGTGTAAGAGAGGTGAAAAGGAATTTTTTTAAAATGATTTATTGAGCATTAATACAGTCTGCCACACTGAAGGGCTTTGGTACTAGAGCTATAGTATTCATTCACACAATATGTACATAAAAAAGGAAAATAAATATAAATAACCAAAGCAGAGGGGGAAAAAAAAGATGAATATATAGATAAATAAAAAGATAAAATAAATAAAATACACTCACACCTATGTACAATAGTGTGGAAAACGAAATTATAACGAGTTTTATTGAAGATATGGGTTAAAATATCCCAGAAACTTAAAATCGGACCTGCATACTGTAAGTGATGGAATTGTTCATCATTTTATCCTCTTTATAATCAGCTGTTATTTATAATTTATATTTCATATTATTTACCTCGCCTTGGATGTTTTCACTTCTATCGCGTGGTCTAAAGCTCAGACCTTAGATTTTTTCCCGTTATCTGGAGGATCTTTGTTGTTGATTCGATCTTTATATCTTGTTTTGGCCTTCCACTTGGCTCCTTGATGCCCAGTTCCTGTTAGCAGTTCTTTATTAATATTTTTCCTCCATGATCCCAGATCGTTCCAGTAATCGTGCAGACGATTTTCGTTTCGAATCTTAGGGAAATAAGTAAAAAAAACATTAGTTAAACATAGTATATATAAAACCGAAAAAATCTATATACAAAACCCTTGAAATTGTGCCAAGACACAACTATGTAGAGTGGTAAAATATAAATATACACTTCTTGAAAAAATAAATTAATAAATAAATTCTTCTTAAAAATAAACACGGTGTTTCGATAGGAAAAAAATAAAGCCCAATCTAATAGTAAAAATTGTCTGAGTATTTAAATAATGAATAATATGTAAATACATCATTATGAATAATATGTAATTACATCATAAGAGGTTAGCGGGTATCTGCCTGTTTTGGGGGCAGGAATTGGAATAGGAGGGTTTTAAATGTAGATATGGAGGAGGAATGATTTTTGATAGGAAGGGAATTCTAGAAATTAACAGAGCGAGCAATAAAGGAGTTTTCGAATGAGGCCGATCTGTAAGAAGAGATGTAAAGGTCGGATGGTCGAGATCTTGTGAAAAGGGAATCGACTGAGGACTTGAATTGGAAAAGATTGTAGGCCCTAGAAGAACGATGATTGCTGATGATTTTAACGGAAACATTGTCTTCTAAAGAAGGGGAAGAGCCACCTTAAGTCAGTGTAGTGGTGAGAGACATGGGAGTATCTCGGGGCACCAATTACAAATCTCACGCAGCTATTCATTAATCTTTTCAGTCTATCACGGAGCTCCAACAAGTGGCCACCATACACCATAAAGCTGTAGTGAAAGTGGAAGAAGATGAGAGAGGAAACCAGGAGTCTACGCGTATGTTGAGGTAGGAGATGGCGGAAGCGATGGAATAGTTTGAGGGTAGAAATTGTCCGTCGGGAGATGTGAGAAATATGGTGATTCCAGGAGAAGGTTCGGTCAATGAAAAATCCTAAATCTTTAACAGAGGAGTAGAAGATTGGCTGGTCATGAAGGTGTGATATGGTTTTAGCAGCATTTAACCTTAATCCATTTACATTTGCCCAGGCACTGATTCGATCAAGGTCTTCTTGAATCTTGACAAATGCAAAAGGGGGATATATACCATTAAATTTATATTTTTTAATCTGACATTATTTATTATTCTCTCAGGGGCTCCTGACCCTCTCCACATTTTCCTTAGATCTCAACAATAAGCAAGTGGAGCTTATGCACATTATCGATGGAAAATAAGTTTGAGCTTTATGAATTAAGGATTGGACGCCATTATTATCAAGCTAACTGGATTGAGGATTGAGCGGTATCATAATCAAGTTGAATGGATTGACGATTGAGCGTTATCATTACCAAGCTCTTTCATACCATTTGTACCATTTCCAAACTAATTCTAAATTGTACATACGTACACAACTCTCTTGGGGCCAAGCATTTAACGCCCTATTGTTATAAATATCTAAAGAACTAAACTCATTTAGTAAGGATCACGATATTTGAAATAAATTAATAATCTTTTAAATAGTTAATGTGTGTGGATAGTGTAATGAAACAAATATAAATAATAATAAAAGGCTTAGCGATCCGGATGGTTCAATGCCGACACCATCGCTTATTACACAACTCCCTCCACTGTTCGCCGTCCAAATCAAGTCCCTCTAGTTCGGCTTGCACACCACGTTCGCTTCGGTCTTTTTGCATTTTTGCAGCTAACCATGTATTTTGTCTTATCCGTGTTTATTTTGAGCTCTAGTTTTTTACCGGCTTTCATTAATGTTGTAGTATTTAGTTTTATAGTTTCCGTGTCTTCGCTTAACAGTACCAGATTATCCGCATAGCCAAGCACGGATGTTGTCTCACTCAGATCCAACCCTTTCTCGGTACGCATTACCTCCCTAATAGCATGTTCTAAAGCCAAATTGAACAGAGCAGGCGAAAGGGAATCACCTTGTTTTAAGCTAGAACGAATCTCAAGTAATGAAACAAAAAATAACTATGAATGAAATAAAAAATAACTACGAATGAAACACTATGAATGAAGTATGGTGCAACACAGAACGATCGCTTATTACATTCGCCTTCAACTCTGACCTCTAGCGGAAATAGAGAACATAAACGATGCATCCGGACGAGCAACAAACACCTGCAATGCAATCATAAATAAATATTTTCTCGATTAACTAAAAACGTTTTTCAGAAAAAAAAGTGTAATAGATTTGAGATAATGAAACTCGAAAGGCAATGAACGCGTGAAGGAGGTAACGGATATTAAATAGGTGTTGAGGTGTGGAAGTAATTTAGGATGCCGATGCAAATAGAATTTTCCATTCGAGGATTCAAATAAATCAAAACCAATAAACGTTGGAAGACAACGGCATGAAAAAGCTTGGCAGTAGACAATAAATATAAATCAAACAGTTTAATTCCTTTTTACTTGAACGGGACTCATTTTATTTGCCACATATTTTCAGAATCGACCAAGCAATCGCCGAAGGATTCCAAAAAGGTGATTAACAATCGGAACTGATTGGAAGCATCCAGCCACTACCATTGGTCGGTTCAGGTAAATTATATTCAGGTAAGATATTTTTGATTGGACAACCCGGTGTAAGGTAACTATGAATGAAACGAGAAGTGTATTCATTGACTTCGCAATCGATCATTTTTCGTGTCCTCAGCTAAACTTTAATAACGTTCCGATTCTCCACATCTGTGTAAATAACTTACTGAAAGTTAAATGTAAAATAAAGATGTTTTAGTGAGAATAGCGAAGAGCCTTCCGTTTTTATATCGGGGCTTTAGGTTATTTACACTCGTGAATTATTGAAACAAAACCCCGGCACTGGATATCGACTCTTTGAGGGTGTTTAACTGTGATTGGGAATTCGGGGATCTATTACCTTTTGTGACACTGTGTGAGAAGAAGATTAAGAATACATATACATCTGAAATGTGGGACTTAGTGAACACTGTGAATGAATTGACTTAAGTGAGCCCTATAGGACAACTAAATAAAAGGACTATTCACTCCGGTATAGTAAAACAAATTTATTTTAACAATTGACAATAAATGAATATATATAAGTGAACCGTCGGCTTGATAATCTTGGTCTTCAATGTAGTAAGCCTCTCTTCCCAGATGACGTCTTCTTGTGTTGGTGTCCAGGCCTTAAGTGTTTGGCGTCGTCCTCACCATCTGTTGCCAGCTACCTGATCGGATCTTTTCTTCTTTTCGATTCTTTATCGATATGAGATTTTCCAATGAGCAATTTGTCCACTGCACAATTGAGTACAATTCACAGTGCAACCTCACATTCCTATATATTATATATTCCTTCTCATTCCCTCACACAATGTCGTCTACAGGAGTAAATACAAGGGGATGTCTACTACATCTGAGTAAGTCCGTTATTTGGGACTTCATTTGGACAATATGCGAAGACAAAACCAGCATCAGACTGTATACAAAACTGAACTGATTTTGGCTATTGTCCAGGTAGCAGAGTCAAACCAATTTATATCGTCATATATCAAACCAAATAATAACCACTGTTTTGGACATTTTAAATCATTTATTATTAATCCCCCCTTGTTGATGCTTTTAAGCACACACAATATTTTTTTTTTTTTACTAAAATCGATTTATAATCTTTAAAGTTGAAATTCCTAATTTTTAATATGGCTTCCTCTTTAGTAACTTGAAATAATTAACTGTCTCTGATTATCAATAATAATAATAAATGGCTGAATGTAAACTATGAATTAATTTGATAGTTAACCGAAGAGAAAAAAAATATTTTTCCTAGTTGAAACCGAATTTCCGGAAATAAATGTAGTAATATATAAATAGGGTAAAAGTAGTATTCGACATTTCATTGAACTTATACGTGTAAAAACTTAAATATTGATGTTATTATATTTGTCATGGATTCGTCTTATAGAACTATTTCTCGCCTTACCAAGAAATATTTCATCTTAATGTAAATTAAGAGAATAGTTTTGTTGGGCCAGTAGCTCACACTGTTTGATTTGGAATACTCCTATAGTTGATACCGGTGAGAAAAAGGGTGTAATTAAAAGAAACTTCATATTATTCATTTTAAGATTAGCAAAAATTTCCTTTAACTGATTATAAAACTAACTTCTTGCGTTTCTCAACATAAATTGATCAATAAATGCTAGTCGCTGTCAAGAACCTGTTTTTGCCAATAATAGAACCTATTTTTGCTTTATGTTTAATCCAAATCTTAAGGAGACAGTAGTCAATGGTTCCATTTTTAAGACCCGTTATATTAAGAACATCTCTTTGAATTTATGAGATTACAGGCCTCTCAACTATAATGCTCCAGTTGCTGACACCCATCAAATATCTAACTCCTTCATCAACATAATTTAAAAACACTCAAGAAAAAATAAAACAAAAATTTTGGGATAAATCAATAAAAGTAGTTAAAGGTAAAAAGGCAAACCTAAGGTATGGTGTCCTTAGATAGATGGTTGTTCCTGGCACGGGCGGATCTACGAGGGAGGGGAGGGCTTTCGGGCTGAAGCCCCCCCAAAATGGAAAAATATTACCATGTTTTATGGGACAATTTTTTTTTAAAATACCTCTTAAAGTATTATTGTTCATGTAATTACATTTAAAAGTACTTAAGGAATAACTTAAACACCATTTCATATAGGTAGTTAGTTTCTTTCTGTATTTCCAAAGTAATTATCGTTATTTTTATGAAAAAAAAGGTTTCGGGCTGAAGCCTCCCCCAAAATTAAATCTTGGATCCGCTAGTGGTTCCTGAAACACTAAGCGAACCTTCCATCCTTGAGGAACTTTCCTAATTTGACCCTTATTATTTCGGTTGCAACTTGCGACAATACTAAAGCAAAGCTGACAAATGTGCAAGAAGAAAATACAGAAACTAAAAATATATGAAATAGAGATCTAGGGGGCCCTGAAAGTTTATTATTCCTATTTTTCGAGGAGGATGTCAGCCATTGGTGTTTTTACCTTATATCGTTAGGAAACTAAAGATTTTAGAAAATTAATATCTCAAATATAAAATCGTAGAGAGTAATGTAGGCTGACGAAAAACTTATGATAAATAATTATTTTAATTAATAAATTCTACATTTATATGTTATTTAATAAAAAAAACTAAATATTTTCATGGGTCCTTATTAATATTGTTGTGGAATGTTTTTTTTTCGAAAGTATTTAACCTGACAAACTAAGAATAGATTGCACTGAATTGTCATACTTCATATCAAGTTTATTAATTTATTTAGAATATTTGATTTCTAGTAAAAGTGAAAGTACTGTGGACTCATATGAATCAGATTTTTTTCATTAATTTTTAAACCTAAAAAGTTATTTGTTTTCTGTAGATCGATTTGCAAATTATCGATAAAAGTTGGCCTTGATTATTCTAACAAGTTGAAAGCGAACGCAATCCGGATGCGAAATTAGAAAAGTGATACATCAGTCAAACATTACAATGACTTTTGTTTTACAATGGCTGTCGTCGCAGCGGTGTTGGTTCAGCTGTTAGTGCGCATTTAGTTAACGATGAGCTCAGTCCATGTTTTGTGAAATAGCTTTCGAGCCACGTATCATTCATTAAATTCTACTGATGCTACATTGCACCATAATTTAAGAACGAATCCTGATTGGTCTAGGGAAGCAGCGAACGTTGCTACAAGCATGGACATAGGCTTTAATATTTCCTATTAAATGAGGGATGTAAATAGACACCTGCACTAGCGGATCCAGGATTTAATTTTGGGGGGGGGGCTTCAGCCCGAAAGCTTTTTTTTTTCATAAAAATGACGATATTTACTTTGGAAAAAAAGAAAGAAACTAGCTATATAATAATAAGAGATAATTTTTTAATATTTTTTTCCAAAAAACATGGTTATATTTTACCATTTTGGGGGGCTTCAGCCCGAAAGCCCCCCCCCCCCCGTAGATCCGCCCGTGGACACCTGAGTTGTTAATTAAAGATGGATGGTGCTAGTTTAGGTGCAAAAGATCTTGTGCGGTGCATCACGCAACTTTCACAAACCACTCTACTATAATTGGAAATTAATTTTAAAAAAGTTAAAATTACCTTAAACGTTACCTCTCTACTGAGTCTATTCGCTAGGGAACGCTTCCTTCGGACCAGTGGACCAACAGGTATCCATTTCTGAAGGACACAGCCCTTAGGATCTAAGGATTCTGGGCACCAATTGTCCCGAGGATACGGGGCATAAAGGATTATATTTATATATTTTGAATTCGTTTTTTTTACTTTCACTTACCTATATATGTAATATATAGGTAAGGGTAAGTATTGCGATCTTGAAAATTTACGAATCTGAGTTTTGAGGTCACCTGAGTCGAAAAAAACAAGAAAATTCGTACGAAACTGAAATTGCGCATTTCAGATTTTTATAATCCTTGGATGTTACAGCAACATTTTTCTCAAATTCGGTAAACTGGTAGTGGTACTTTATATAATCGATTTAACCCATTTTTCCGTTTTTTTCAAAAATGGCTCTAACAATTTTGATTAAACTCGTATAATCATTGTATAATTAAGTGTTCTTTAATATCATTTAGGTCTTGTTCCCATTGATGTCACTTTACAGGGCTTAAATGTTCAACATGGCTTCCTCTAAAGTACCTTTAATCTGGTTTATTTTAAATAATTAACCATTTCTAATTATATAGAGCTACGAGAAAATGCTAAATATAACTTTTGAAAGAATTTGATAATTGAAAAATGGAGTAGAAAGGGAAAATATGTATTGAGGTCGAAAATGAATCTCCGGAAATACAAGTCAGAAGGTATACTTTTTTTTTCCACATTACAGTAACCCTGTAATGGGTGCATATATTTCTACGCGTACCATCTTGCGACATAACGCGTATTGAGATACATAGTATAAATAACATAGTATCACTAGCGGATCCAGGATTTAATTTTGGGGGGAGGGCTTCAGCCCGGAAGTTTTTTTTTCATATATATAACAATAATTACTTTGGAAAAATAGAAAGATACTAACTACCTATATGAAACGATGTCTAAGTGATTCTTGAAGTACTATTATATGTAATTAAACGAGCAATGATACTTTAAGACATAATTTTTTTATATTTTTTACCATAAAACATGGTTACTGAATACTTTACTAAAAATTGAATACTTAATAGCAATTTGTAACTCAGGATTTACCTATGACAAAAAACTTAGTTTTATAAGGCACTTTCCAGGATTTAATTTTTTGGAGGGGAGGGAGCTTCAGCCCGAAAGCTTTTTTTTTTTCATAAAAATGACGATATTTACTTTGGAAAAAAAGGAAGAAACTAACTATCTATATGAAATGGTGTTTAAGTGATTCCTTAAGTCCTTTTAAATGTAATTACACGAACAATAATACTTTAAGACACAATTTTTTAATATTTTTTTCCATAAAACATGGTTATATTTTACCATTTTGGGGGGCTTCAGCCCGAAAGCCCCTCCCCCCGTAGATCCGCCCGTGGACACCTGAGTTGTTAATTAAAGATGGATGGTGCTAGTTTAGGTGCAAAAGATCTTGTGCGGTGCATCACGCAACTTTCACAACCCACTCTACTGTAATTGGAAATTAATTTTTAAAAAGTTAAAATTACCTTAAACGTTATCTCTCTACTGAGCGTGTTCGCTAGGGAACGCTTCCTTCGGACCAGTGGACCAACAGGTACCCATTTCTGAAGGACACAGCCCTCAGGGCCTAACAATTCTGGGGCCAATTGTCCCGAGGATACGGGGCCTAAAGGTTTATATTTATATATTTTGAATTCGTTTTTTTTACTTTCACTTACCTATATATGTAATATATAGGTAAGAGTAAGTATTGCGATCTTGAAAATTTACGAATCTGAGTTTTGAGGTCACCTGAGTCGAAAAAAACAAGAAAATTCGTACGAAATTGAAATTGCGCATTTGAGATTTTTATAATCCTTGGATGTTACTGCAACATTTTCCTCGAATTCGGCAAACTGGAAGTGGTACTTTATATAATCGATTTAACACAGTTTTACGATTTTCTCAAAAATGGCTCTAACAATTTTGATTAAACTCGTATAATCATTGTATAATTAAGGGTTCTTTAATAACATTGAGGTCTTATCCCCATTGATGTAACTTTACATGGCTTAAATGTTCAGCATGTCTTCCTCTAAAGTACATTTAATTTGGTTTATTTTAAATAATTAACCATTTCTTATTATTTACAGTTACGAGAAAATGCTAAATATAACTTTTGAAAGAATATGATAATTGAAAAATGGAGTAGAAAAGGAAAATGTATATTGAGGTCGAAAATGAATCTTCGGAAATACAAGTCAGAAGGCATACTTATAATATATCATTGGAAAGCTAAGAATTTTATAAAAAACAATATCTAATATAGAAAGTCGTAGAAAGTAATGGAGAGTGACGAAAAATTAGAAATAATAATTTGTGAAAATTAATATTAATTAACGGAAATCACATGTTTTCAAGGAAATTAAATGAAATTTATTAAATAAATGTAAACTTATTTTAAGTTTGAACAAAAAGTATTTAAAATCCACCTAATCAAGGCAATGACAGTGTTAAAAAAATTATTTCATTGTACTTGTATGAAAGAAGAAGTGAAATATAAAAATATTTCATGGATGTATAAAGCATATGTTTATAATAATCTTAAATACATTTACTGTAGCTTAATAATTCTAGATCTGATACTATATTTAAATAATTAGATATCAACGTCGGTTTATTCCGAAAAATCGTCATGTAACCTTTTAGAAAATTAAATTAGTGAATAATTTGATGAAATTTCCCTTTGTGAAATCCAAACATTAACAACTTAAATTAGTGTGACAACTTTTGACCTGTCTATGGCAGGTAATGGAATAAAAAATCTGGTGCGCGCAACACACAACTTTCACTCACCGCTCATCTGAATAGAAACTATTTTCTGGCCATGTTGGGCTATTATAAAATTTTTGAATTGCATTTTTAACTGAGCTAATGTTAAAATATTGCAGCTAACAAATCATAAATAGTATTATAATAACAAAAGTCCTACTTATTATATCACCGGTTGATTATGGATTGTACGATTCGTTGATTATGGATTGTTCGATCCGATGATTATGGATTGTATGACTATTAGTTATTACACTGATATTTTCCATTGCAAAGTTTACTAAAACGGAATTAAGAGATTTGCATTGTCTGGCCTAGACAGGTCAAAAGTTGTCAAACAAATTGTCAGTGGATTCTGTTGGAATATTGCAAAGAGAAATTTTATCAAATTATTCACTAATTTAATTTTCTAAAAGGTTACATAATGATTTTTCGGTACAAACGGACGATAGATACCTAATCATTTAAAAATAATGTCAGATCTAAAGTTATTAAACTACAGTTAATATATTTAAGGTTATAAACGTATCCATGAAATATTTTTATATTTCATTTCTTCTTTCACACAAGTACAATGAAACAGTATCTTAAACAATGTAATTTTCTTGAATCCGTGGATTTTAAATACTTTTTCAAACTTTATAAAAAAATTAAAAGTTTAAAATTAGTAAGAAAATTTCATTTAAGTTCCTTGAAAACATATTATTTCTATTTTTTTCGCCACTCTTCGTTACCTTCTACAACTTTCTATATTAGATATTGTTTGTTTTTTTTTCTAAAGTTTTCCGCTTTCCAACGATATATTGCACGTATACCTTCTGACCAGTATTTCCGGAGATTCATTTTCGACCTGTATAAGTATTTTTATTTTTTTCTCGTTTATTTCATCATCAAATTCTTCCAAAAGTTATATTTAGAATTTTTCCATAACTCCTAACAATGATAAATAGTTATTATTATTATTATTATTATATATATATATATATATATATATAATAATAATAATACCAAATTAAATGTACTTTAGAGGAAGATATGATAATGTAGGGATTTCACAACGGGAAAATTCATCAAATTATTCACTAATTTAGTTTTCTAAAAAGGTACATGACAATTTTTCTGAATAAACGTAATATACCTAATTATTTAAATATAATATCACATCTATAATCACTAAACTACCGTAAATATATTTAAGGTTATGAACATAGGCTTTATACATCCATGAAATGATTTTATATTTTACATTCTTCTTTCACACAAGTTCAATGAATGGATTTTAAATACTTTCTACAAACGTAAAAATAGTTTTTACAGTTTACATTTAGTTAGTAAATTTTATTTAATTTCCTTGAAAACGTGTGATTTGCGTTAAATATTATTGTTTTCAAAAATTATTATAATTTTTTCGCCGCTCTCCGTTACCTTCTACAACTTTCTACATTAGATATTGTTTTTTTCTATAA
Organism: Nezara viridula; assembly: GCA_928085145.1. NCBI lineage: Eukaryota > Metazoa > Arthropoda > Insecta > Hemiptera > Pentatomidae > Nezara > Nezara viridula. Next base: position 2,447,383 of record OV725079.1, read on the forward strand.
TTCTCCGCTTTCCAATGATATATTATAAGAATACCTTCTGACTTGTATTTCCGGAGATTCAATTTCAACCTGTATAAGCATTTTTAATTTTTTCTCGTTTATTCAATTATCAAATTCTTTCAAAAGTTATATTTAGCATTTTTTTGTAACTTTTAATAATGAGGGATAGTAAAATTAAAGTAAAAGGGATTATAAAATAAACCATATTAAAGGTATTTTAGTGGAAGACGCATATGAACATTAGGCATTTAAGCCCTGTAAAGCACAGGCGGATCTACGGGGAGGGGGAGGGCTTTCGGGCTGAAGCCCCCCCCAAAATGGTAAAATATAACCATGTTTTACAGAAAAAAATATTAAAAACTATCTCTTAAAGTATTCTTGTTCGTTTAATTTTATTTAATAGGACTTCAAGAACCACTTAAACACCATTTCATATAGTTAGTTAATTTTTTTCTTTTTTTTTTCAAATTAATTATCGTTATATGAATATGAAAAAAAATCTTTCGGGCTGAAGCTCCCCCCAAAATTAAATCCTGGATCCGCTAGTGCTGTAAAATTACATCCACGGGAATAAGAACTAAATGATATTAAAGGCCACTCAATTATACAATGATGTTTATCAAAATCGTTAGAGCCATTTTTAAGAAAATTGTAAAAATGCGTTTCAGCATTGTTATAAAGTGGCACTTCCGGTTAGCCGATTTTAAGGAAAAAGTTGCCAGGACATCTAAGGCATATATCCATCGTAAATATGCAATATCAGTTTCGTACGACTTTTCTGTTTCGAGCTAGAGTGTTCACATACACACAGGGTACCTCAAAACGTGTATTTCCGTTGAAAATCCAGATTCAAAAATTTCCACGATCGCAATACTTACCATTTCTATATATTACATATATAGGTAAGTGAAAGTAAAAATCAATGATATAGAGTAACGCTTCCGATAAGTCGATTTAAGAGAAACAATTATTGTTAATGATAATTGTTTAAAATTTTATTTTTATTCGATTATGTAAAAGATTTTTGTTGTTGTTATTTTCGGTCTCATCCAAAATCTTTAATTCAAGATGGCGATGTCGTAAAAGTGGAGCTAATTGGACGTTTCTCAGCCACTCATCGAGACGTGGATGAATATAAAGTGTTTTAGAATCATTATTACAAAAAGTTTGTTTTTGTCAGTGAACCTGCGGTTCTTATGCGGTTCTTAATACTAGCAATGCGACTGAGAGGCCCTGGGATCTCCTAGGATTCTGTCTTTCCTTCCACCACTGAGGGAACAAGCTCAGCTCGGTGTTCTCTTGAGTGAATGATGTTTGTATTATTGTGTAAATGTATGCTTCTGTTTTAGTTATTTTGATTAGTTTAGTTTCTTTTTGTTTATATACATTTACTTTTAGTATCATTATTCTTTTGTTTAATTTATTTTTATTTATTGTACATAGAGTGTGAATGTACTCTCTGAAAACTATTATAAATGTAATTAATTGAGATAGATTGTAAGATTTCTCAATAAATAATTTATGATTGTGATTATTAAAATTAATACTTTTTGAACCGATAGTTCTTAAAAACTCTAGTTTTCACCCAAGTTCTTTGTAACACATGTTGTATAATAAAATTAAAAAATGAAGTGCATGTACCCCTCGTTTAAAAAATATATATACACTTTTATTTTAAGTATTTTTTTACTCACCTATTAACGAATTTTTAAGTTTAAACCTCCCCCCCCCCTTCAAGTTCACACCTTTTGTGCCATTTATTTGGTGGCAGGTGGCAATCCTGGTGTATCGTTGTGGAAGGGCGTGGGAGTTGACCCGTAGAGCATGTTAAAGGAGTGAGCAAATGGTTCATTTTAAATGGAGGCTTTATTGCTAACGTTATATATTAAAGGAAAAGTAAGGCTTAAAATACATTAAATAGCGAAAAACATTTGGTTAACAATAACTTTGTACTAGAGCAATCACGCTAAATATCTTAATATATTCCAATTTATATTTTCATTATTAAAATATATTAATTCATCATTAATAACACAAGGAATGGAGAATCGATAACTTGGAATAGATTATTCTATGAAGATTTCTTGTCAAATAGCAAAAAACTTCTGGTATAAAAGCTATCTAAAAGGGGAAACTTCCGGAAAACATGTTTTGGAGTTTTTTCTCCATAGCGCTCATCTTCTCGTCGAGCTGTTGTTGAAACGTGTCCATATTTTTTTGGACATCCTTAATTTCTTTGGCTACTTTGTCCTCGATCTGCTTCTGCATCTCTTCCATCTTCTTCTTTTCTTCTGGGGTCATCGGGCCGACCGACTCGACGGAAACTGCGTTGCCGACTTTGCTCTTGGTGATGGTGATGGTGGAGTCCCCAGAGTGTAGCACGTATTTCTTGTAGAGGTCAGTTTCCTTGATCACTTGCAGTTTGGTCAGATCGACTCGCTTGTCATCCATGTAGACTTCGTTGTCCTTGACGACGACGGATACGCCAAAGGCTGTGTCGCATAATCCCTGTAACCATAAATAGAACCTTGTTAGAAATTAAAAAAGAAATACTCTTAGGATATTATTAGAACATTCCAAAATAAAGTCACCCAAATAGCTGTAAATATCTAAGCAATCGAAGTTTGCAAATTTAATCTTTTACAGGACAGAAAGAGGCAACATATCAACAGTATTTTTAATACTACAAACAATGAGGCAACATATCAACAGTATTTTTGATATTACATAACAATGCACAGAAAGATCAGCTTTAATCTAAGCTTTGTGTCTGAAGGTAAGACTATGTTTGACTTTGAGATAAAGTCTATTAGACCTGCTTATATTGAATGAATGGATGAAATAGTGCATTTTGTGATTGCTGGAGTTTTGATGTAAAAGTTCACAATGTTACTAAATAGTATTCAACTTCTCGCGGTATTACTTACCCTCTCCAAACTGTGACCCTCACAAAGCTGCGTCCTGCCATACTAAATGACATTGACAGGATAATTCGCAGGAGTGTAAAAACCATTATTGGACCCCTGCGAACACCTCCACGGCGATGTTATACGCTCGCAATGGGGAATAATTCGTAGCCAATGGGAGGCTCCTCTTCAACATAGGCGAATGTCCAAGGTACCTGATGCCCTTCTCCAATGTGCTTACGTTTATTTGGCTGAAGTTGCCGAATGTGCCGAGAGATTGTGGGTTGATCAGGGGCATTAGAATATGAGAGCTCACGGGAGTCACTACGAGGAAATACGCCAACTGCAGGTGGCAGGGCATTGGACTCCGCCATTTTAAACAGAACCCCAAAAGAGAACAAATTCACATTTGAGAAGCGAGTACTTTCTGGGTCTGAATGGTCGAAGGTGTCAGCAGATAGTTCAAACTTGGATCCCTCTTTCGCAAAAGCAACGCAAGAGCTGAAACACCAGCAAATGTGCTTTGCGATATTACACAGCTCTTAATCTGTGTATAAGACAACATAAAGGTGTTGGCTTACATACCATACAGATATATACTGTCATTAAGAGCTGCATAATAACGAAAATTGTGAAAAGTAAGTTATTCTGTATAGTTTCGGAGTTTAACAAAAATCCAACTATTCCATCAATTGCCCTGCAAAACCATCTTCATGATCTTGAAAAGTAGTTTCAAAAATGGAAAATCAAAATAAATAGTAATAAATCCGCCCACGTTAGTTTCTCTCTTAGGAAAGCCTCATGTCCACCCATAACGATTGCCAATAACTCATTGCCTTCGCAGAACTATGTACGGTACCTTGGACTCTACTTAGACAAAAGACTTACTTGGAACATACATACGAAATTAAAAAGACAAGAACTTAATAGACGATATAGCCAACTTTCAC